>CM038793.1:267103134-267703134 GCA_021764765.1 Vicia sativa | reverse complement strand
ATCTAATCTCGGCATGTCTTGGTAGGACCAAACGAACACATCAACATATTCTTTGAGAAGATCTATCAGTGTGCTCTTAACGTTGTTGTCGAGCGAAGCTCCGATGTTTACTTCTTTTTTATCTTCTTCAGAACCCAAGTTGATCACTTCCAAAGGCTCTTTGTGAGGTCGAATGATTCTTTCCTCGTGCTTAAGTAATCGAGAAATCTCATTTGGGATCTCTTCTTCAACTTCTTCCTCGGCGACTTCACAGGGGATTTCAAAGTTGGGAGAGAGCATAGAGTTATTTCTTTCAGTGGATTTGTCCATCTGTTAATCTGCATATTTGATTTATGTCTGATTAATTAATTTTTCATCATTTTTATTTTTGAAAAAGTTAATGTGAAAGTGTATGCAGATTGTGTATTTTTTTTTTTTGAAGATTTTTATTGTGTTTTTTAGAATTATCATTTCCAAGAAAGGGTAAAAATAAAAACAAACACAAAGTGTGGAATCAAAACAACGCATTTTATTTATGATTCACAATATCAAACAGGGCCCTAAAATACAAACTCATTCGTCTTGGGCAAGACAAAGAGAAATTATTTAAAAGCTAAACCCTATAAAACATCTCTTCGCTTTGGGCGAAGCGAGAGTTTAAAACAAAAGCAAAGATAAACTACTTAGAACTATGAACATTTGTTCGAACTTCAACAGGTTTCCAGTAGTGGCGAACTCCTTGGAAGTCGAGGTACTCTGGTAGCTTTCCACTTAGCTTAACCCTTGAGTAGACTTTGGTCGTTGGTCGAGCAGGATTTGAAGATTCTGGACGACAGACCTTGCCTTTTGTGCTGCTAAAGCAATCTTCTTCGGCTTGATGAACAGATCGGGAAGTATGGGATACAATATATGTATTTTCTGTTGGCCTTTGCGTTGAATTCTGAGGATGTACTCTCCAATCTTCTGAGTGAAGAGACTCATTGTCGGCGACACTTTCCAATTTGTATCTCGAATCATACCCCTGATCCTCAGTGATCATGTTGATGTAGTGGGAGTCAAGATTTGGTTTAACAAATTCCACGGGTGGGTTAAAGCAGAGATCTTCGTTTGGAACCTCAATCGGCTGATTAGATCGGGAAGATGGGTACACCTCTTCTGGTTGACTAGGATACTCAAAAGAATCACCCCATCCAGTGGGCTGGATGTCTTCAATTCTGATTTTTGAGCTTTCTGGGGCAGTGTATCCCAAACTTCAGAAGGGACAGGTGGATTTTCATGCCTTTGCAGGGACATGTCTTTGAATTGATCAGTCGAAGGATAGTACGGTGCGTAGGATTCTTCCTGAGACACATATTCAGGGTTGTTCATATAAGTGCTCCACTCTTCAGATCTAGAGAGATCATCTTCATCATCTTCAATGGTAACAACGTTAACCTCTTGGAGAACAGGGTTTAAGAAACCCCCACTGTTGAATACTTCTTTGATTGGACGAAGTGCTTCATCCTTTTGCTTGTCTTTGGAGAATACGGTTGCAAACCCGAGTCCGACTTTTTTCTCGTTGTTGACAGGTTTGATTACTTGTCCCCAACCTTCAGCATTGCCATCTTTCACTATTTGCGCTGCTTCTTTATAAGAAGAGATAGATGATCTACTTTTGCTAGTAGATTCATCTTCTAACGGATGTCCTGGGAGATGTGTCCCTTCAACGTCGTTAGTTGTGATGAAAGAAAAACTAGACAAATGACTTATGAGCAAAGCTTGTTCACCGATAATGGTCACTAGTTTCCCATTTACTGTGAATTTCAGTTTCTGATGGAGAGTGGATGTCACAGCTCCTGCTTCGTGGATCCATGGTCTTCCTAGTAGACAACTGTAAGCAGCTGGAACGTCCATGACCTGGAAAGTGATTTGGAAAGTATGCGGACCAATTGTCATCAGGAGATCGACTTCCCCAATAACTGACTTCTGTGACCCGTCAAAAGCTCTTACCACTATGTCATTGAACTTCATCGGTGTCCCTTTGTAAGTTAAACGAGCGAGAGTCGTTTTTGGCATTACGTTTAAGGATGAACCGGTATCTACTAATACATTGGACAGGGAATCTTGATTGACAAATCATTGAGATATGTAGAGCCAGATTATGATCTTTCCCTTCTTCTGGAAGTTCCTCATCACTGAAACTTAGATTATTACAAGCTGTTATGTTGGCGACAATACCTCCAAACTGGTCTGTAGTCACATCATGGTCTACATAAGCTTGGTCTAGTACCTTCATTAAAGCTTCTCGGTGAGCTTCTGAGTTCAATAATAGAGACAGTATTGAAATCTTGGAGGGAGTCTGCATCAGCTGATCTACGACTCGGTACTCGCTTTTCTTGATTAACTTCAGTATCTCATCAAAATCTGTGTTGACGTTGGTTCTATTAGGAGGACCAACATTTGTGCTTGGATTAACAACGGGAATCATTGTGGGATTCTCGGGAGATATGTTAACTGGATTTTGTCTAACAATAGGAACGGCAGCCGGTCTTGGTGGCAATGGAGTGTGTACTCGTCCACTTCGTGTTACTCGTCCTATCTCAGTTATGTTGACATTAGCTGGAAGAGTTGGCATGGGTTTCTCCTTTCCATCCTCTATCACAGTTGCATTGTATTGATAAGGAATTGCTTCGCTAGAACTGTATGGAACAGGACCGGGTAAGCAAATCACCAAAGGAGACCTTGGAACGTTGGAACCGTTGTATTCAATCTCCACATGCTTGGGTACATTGAAACAGGGGACGATAACATTTACTTCGGGATTTTCCGAGTTGATATCTGAGACTAAAAGCTCATGCGGAAAATGCCCTACTGTATTCACGTCATAATCATCTCTGTTTCTGTAGATCTGTATGTCACCAATGTCTAGCAATCGTTGAATGTCTGCTCTTATGGTTGGACACCCTCGAAGATTCTTGAAGCAGATGTTGCAAGCTGCGTAATCGTGTTTAGTGAAAACACCCATTGTACTGTACGTATCATGGAGATGTACCAAGTTTCCTCTGATTAGATTCACGTCTGTGACGAGATACCTATCTGTATTTCTTAGTATCAAACTCACGGTATGTCCACTATGACTGGGAAGTGGATTTGCTTGCACGTTTGGGTTTGTATTTCTAAAGGAAAGAAGATTAGATTTCACTAATCTCTGTACTTCAGCTTTTAACGCTATGCAATGCTCAAGATCATGGCCTGGTGCCCCTTGATGAAAAGGGCAAGATACATCTGCTTTGTACCACCATGGCAATTTTTCTGGGACCGGAGGGGGTGACCTTGGTTGTACAAGATTCCTCTCTATTAACGCAGGGTATAGTTCTGTGTACGTCATTGGAATTGGGTCGAATTGCGAGACCCGAGGCGCACGGTTTTGATTGTTAAACTACTGAGCCTGTTGTCGAGGCTGTTGAGTTTGTTGGATTTGTTGAGTTTGCTGGAACTGCGGAGCAATTCTTGTGTTTAGACTTGTGTTAACATCGGGTGCTATGGCAGCTACCTATCGTTGTTGGCTGACATTCTTTCGCGGTTTCCCTTGGGATACCATTCCTATGTCATGTTCCTTTTTTTTTTGGAAAACTGGTTCCCACCTTCCTAATTCCACTGGAAGATCCTGCTTCCTTGGTTAGGCGTCCCGGTTCGAACTCCTTCCTCTAACCGCATTCCCATACTTACCATCTCGGTGAAATCTCCGGGAGTGCTAGCGATCATTCGTTCGTAGTAGAATGTACCAAGAGTGTTTAAGAATACCTTGGTCATTTCCTTTTCTTCTAATGGTGGATTGACTTGGGCAGCAATTTCCCTTCATCGTTGAGCGTACTCTTTGAATGTCTCTCTTTCTTTCTGAGACATGGAGCGGAGTTGATCCCGATCGGGAGCCATATCCAAGTTGAACTTATATTGTTGTACGAAAGATTCACCTAAGTCATTGAATGTTTGGATACTTGCGTTGTCTAATCCCATGTACCACTTCAGTGCGGCACTTGTGAGACTATCTTGGAAGTAGTGGATTAACAACTGGTGATCGTCGTTGTACGTGGACATTTTCCTGGCATACGTGAGATGACTCGTGAGAGTTTCCTTTGTACTTTTCAAAGTCAGGGACTTTGAATTTTGCAGGTATCCTTACGCGAGGAACTAAGCACAGATCCTGGGCGTTCTTCCCAAACAATTCCTTTCCGCGAATTGTTTTGATTTCAAGCTGCATTTTGAGGAGCTGTTCCTGGAGATCCTCCATAGAACCCCGAGAATTCGTGTTATCACCTGGAATATGGTGAACTTCTTCGTCTGCAGTAGTGTGTACTACGGAAGCTGAGTTTGTCATGATTGATTGAGAAACCGTCATAGTTACTTGCGGAAAAGTTATTCCACGTTGCGGAGTAAGTGTTGAGTTTTGCTGCAAAGTAGGTATTTCAAGCGTGGTTGTTTGTACTTGAGAAGTCGGTTGGCGAAATCCGATGCCAAAGTTGAAAGGCATGCCCATGGATAACCATCTTGAAGAGTGAATTCTTGGCTGCAAGTTGAAGCGGAGTAGTAGTGTCTTCGAAATCATTGCTTGATTTTGCGCTCGATGTTGCTTGCTGACTTTGCGCTGCTGCCAATGAATTGACCAAAGAAGTGAGTCTATCCACCTCTTCTTGCAATGTTGTCAGTGTGCTACGAAGCTCAACATTTTCTTGCTCAAATCCTTCCATTACTTTCCTTCTTTTTGAACGTGTATTGTATGTTCGAGTTGTGGTGGCGGTCGAGAAACTCTAAGGCGACAGCGATCTTTTCTATCGGAAAAAATTCCAAAAGATCAGACTCTAGACAATAGACTCAATATGCAAAGTATGATGCATGATTATGAATGTAAAGAAAGATTTCCAAAGAATTTACACTAAAAGAGAAATTTCTGGCAAATATTGGGATGGAAAACACACATTTTATTGATTATTGAAAGAAGATTACAACAAAGTTTGTTTTGGAGCATTGCTCACACAAATGATAAAATAAATGATAAAAATTACAAACTAAACTAATTAATCGTCCTCGTCGGATGAAGATCCAAAGGCTTGATGTAGCTTCAACTTCAGGATTTCCTTTCCATAGTGAGCTTTTAGTTCAGCTTTCTCGGCTTTTAGCTTGCTAATGACTTTCTTCCACTCGTCGGGAGCAGGATCGCTGGTTGTCATTTCCTCAAGCTTTCTTTTCCTTTCTTTGATGTATCTCTTGATCGCGTTATCCTTTTGACGAATCTTCTCATCTTTCTCCATGAGCCATTCATCTTGGAAGTAAAGCGTCTTTTCATGATCTTTGACTTGCTTCTTGAGCTTCTCATTTTCGAGATCAGTCTTAAGAAACTTTTTTTCCAAAGCTTCTTTCTCAAGCCTCATCTTGGCCAAAGCCTCTTGGTATTCTCCCATAGTCTCAACGGGAAAAATTGTTGATTTGGAAGCTGTTGAGAACATAGGTTCTTCATAGGCATAAGGCATTCGAAATTCCTTTGCTCTTTTCTTTACCCAATAAGTGTAGATTTCCATGGCTACACAATTCTTTGCTTTCCCATTTTCCTTCCTTCGAATGTGATGCCAAGCTCTGATCATTCTGGCTTTCAAACCTTGAGAATCCTCTCCTTCATGATAGAAGTAACTCTCGACTGTAAAACCAAGAGGTTTACTAGAGTTTGCGTACCCGAGTTGACGTTTTGCCAGGAATGGGTTGTAGTTGATTCCTCCTTTTGTACCGATGAGAGGTACGTTGGCAAATTCTCCACAGCTCTCAATGATTTCCATCTCATTGTTTGCTAAGGTATACCAATGGATATCGTCGTTTGTAAGAGACACGAGTCTTCTTGACCAATGCCAATCGTCTTTGTTTTCGCGGAAGACAGGAGATTTAGGCAAGTGTGAGACAATCCATTTGAAAAACAAAGGTACACAACATACGATAGTTCCATCTCCTTGACGATTCCTATGATGAATGGAGAAATACGTGTCTCCAAGCAAAGTGGGAACGAGATTTCCAATCAGAAAGATCCTTATGGTGTTGATATCAACGAAATTTGGGACGTTGGGAAACAACACCAATCCATAGATGAGTAAAGCTAAAATAGCTTCAAAGGCTACCATACTACCGGCTTCAGAGAATTTAAGAGCCTTCTCCATTAGGAACTTTGAAGTTAGTCCTAAGAGTTTTCCTCTGGTAGTTAGGTTTTTGTCTATCTCAGATTTCTTTAAGTGAGTCATCGTGGCGATGACTGGTGACTTAGGAATGGCTTCCAAACCATTGAAAGGCACTTTGTCTGATACTGAGATACCTAGTATGTGTGCGTACTCTTCCAAAGTAGGCATCAGCGATAATCGGGAGCGTGAAACAGCGATAGGCGGATCGTGGCGAGAAAGTTTTGAGAAGTGCTTCATCAACGTTAGTGTTCAGAATAGTTAAAAGAGTTCCATAGCGTTTTCTGAAATCCGAGGGATCTTCTACCAAGGATGCTAACTCTTTCAACTTTCCTACGTCAGGAATTCTAAAACTGTATCTCTTGGTGAATCTTCCTCTGACGTCCATCACTCTAACCTAAAATATTTACAAAGAAAAATCTCTAAATTCTTTGGAAATGGGAAGAGAAAATGAAGTTTTTTTTTTGAATGAATGCATGAATGCGGCAAACATGGTTAGTAGTTATACACACGGTCAAGCGTTCGAAGTCACGAGCATGAGGCCAACGATAAGAATCAACGTGGTTATGTTCTATGGGCTTATTCATACGTGAAGCGGGTTCTCGATATCTGAGCTCAACACTTCTCTTTGAAATATTATCGGTTTTGAATACTCGAAGTCCAATAATATTTTTCAAGAAAAACTACTTTGATCGTAGTCTCGCATGACAATTATTCTAGGCTTACGCCCGAATAATTTGCACTACATCCTAAATGGCGAGGATGGGTTATGTGTTCTGACCACTCGACCGCAAGTTCCCTTGAAAGCAAAATGTCTTCGCAAATACTTGCTAAACACAAATACTCCCAAGACAACCTCCAGAGAGAGGATCTCAAATTAACTCCGTAAGTACTGAGACTTCTCACAAGTTAATAGGACTATACCCCCACCTAGATCTTAAAATGTTTCTTAAATCCGGGTTAGGATTTCTTTCCATCAGATGAAATCGTGAAAACACACAACAAAGAAAAACAGACATATGCATATATGAAAGCTTAACCCCTTTCATTTCTTTTTGAAAACAAAAAAAGCTTGGTGCTCTTGAGCAGAGTCACATTTTTTTTGAAATCAAAATTTTAGCGTACTCTCCAGCAGAGTCGCCATTTTTCCTGTTCGCGTTAAAAAGTGTCGCGCTAGGGAATCGAATATGAATTCAGATTCTCTGGCTCGAAACGATTTACTCTTTTGATTTGTTTATAAAGATGTCGCGAGCATCAAGCTTTATTATTTTCAACACAAGAAAAGATGATTTAATGATTATGAAAAAGGGGAAAGCTGCTAATACCCTCAATTGATTATGATATGTGTAACGACTAGCGCAAACTAGACGTAACGCATTGGGGAGTATTCTGGGTAAGGGGGTTTGTTATATAAAGGGAATAGATGGAGCACCCTAAATATATATAGTTATCTATAGCTTTATATATGAATATGTTTGATATGTTTGTGTGTTTTAATTGCTATTTCTTTGATTGAGAAAGTTTCTCCTTTGGGATTTTAAGAAGGATAGATTATGTGGGATCCTAGTGTTTGTTATTATTGTGCTCGCAAAGATCTTTGGATCTTCTGCATACATATCCCTTAATGGGAATCAGAGCATTTGTAGCTCGGATCTACAGGGATCTATGGTTTGTTTGGTTTGAGGGGGAAGAAATTTGCTCGGCAAGGATGAGACCTTGTGCCTACGTATTCTCAAAAGGATGTTGAGAAAGTCAGAGCAATCGTAGTTCCCACTTATGCTAGTGGAAGCAATGGGATGTTAGTAAGAGACACAGACAAATGTCATCTTAATGAAAAATGTATCTAATCTATTTCATCACATACATTTTGAAAAGTTTGTCTGATAAAAATCTTTCGTCGTAAGTTATAGGTGTTTTGCTTGAGTGTACAAGTGTTACCACTTACATGTTTAAGAAAGATGTTTTGAAAAAGATGATTGAATCTTTTAACTGTAAGCATTGGGTGTTTTGCTTGAGTGTACAAGCGTTACCACTTACAATTAAGAGATGTTTTTGTTTGAAAAGAGTTTTGAAAAGTTTTTGATTGTATGTGATGTGATAGATGAGATACTTCTTCCATAGAGATGATAAACGTCTAAATCTCGAGGAGAAATTGATTGGATTAAGGATTGCTTTTAAGAAGCCCATGGGTCCTTGCATTGTAAGCCCAAGAGAAGGCATTCCGAGGGTCATCGAGGGTCATCGAGGGTCCTTGTATGAAGCTCAAGAGGAAGCTATAGGGTGTGGCTGGCTTTGGCTTTAAAAGGGATTTCACCGGGAAACCATCCTTTTAGGATTAAGAGCAATTTCACCAGGAAATTATACTCTCTGGGTTCTATCCTATCGCGGGTGATTCTTTGTATTGGAAGCCCGATAGGAGGCTGTTAAGAGATTTCCTGTCTCTTTCATTGTATGATGCCCAAGAGAAGGCTAAACTCAATGAGGAGTTCTTTTAAACGAAGCCCAAGAGGAGGCTGACTCAACAGGGGAGTGTTGTCTTATATGAAGCCTAAGCGGAGGCTAAACTCAGATGAATGAGTTTTCTTATATGAAGCCTAAGAGGAGGCTAATCTATGTGGGGAGAGTTATCTTGTATAAATCCCAAGAGGAGGCTAAAACTGTGGGGAACCTATTGGTTAGACTAGTTGTTATGCTATAACTAGACAATTGTATAAACAAATATGTGTGTGATATGTATTCACAGGAGTTTATGAAGGAAATATAAATAGATGCATGATGTTTATTTACAAGAGTTTATGAAGTAAATATAAACAAGTGTCTGTGAAACGAACGTTTAAAAACGAGCGTGACCTGATTATTTACAAGTTGAATTGTGTACAAGGAAGTAAGTATTTACACGAACGAGTATTTATGTACAAGCAGTTGTGGATGTACATAGGAGGGTTGGGACTTACACCAAAGGGGTGTCCCATTGGTTTAAAAGCAGTTTCACCGGGAATAATGCTCCTTTTAATACCAATGGTGTTCAGTGTATATACAGACAAAACGGAAAACAACCGATCGAAGTTTATCCGTGTTTGAGTATTTACAGAGATATCTGTATTATGTACAGGTAAAAAATTTGTATGTACATGAAAAGAATTTGATATGTACAAGGAAAAATGTATGTACATAAAGAATGTTGGGACTTACACCGTAAGGGAGGCCCATGATCGGTTAAGAAATTCGAGAGAAAATGAATTCGGTTTTATCGTTTAATCGGATCGATCATGGAAAAAGATGCAAGTTTTGATGAAAAGTTTTGAAGAATGTTATTTGAAAGTGTTTTTGAAAAGTGAAATTTACTTGTGAAAAGTTTTGAAAAGAATCGGGCTTCGAAAGTTTGAAAAAAATCACCTTTAAAGGTGTTTTGAAAAGTACCCAAAAGTACCGTTTTCGGCTCGATCAAAATATAATCGGATGAAAGTTTTTTCTGAAAATTTTTGCACTATCATAAAATAGATACATTAATTGACAAGTGTACAAAAAATCACCTCAAAATGAGGAGTTTTGATTGGTTTTTGAAAAAGTCAAAGTTTGCAAAAGATATGAAAAAAATTACAAAGTTTGGTAAAAAAATGGTCCCATGGAGGCTTGAACCCGGGACCATTAGGCAAGGCAAGGTGTAATGACTTAAGAGTGAGCTGGCAACCGCTGGGGCGGCAAAACATCCGTGTATTATGTTTAAACCAACTAAATATATTTTAAACTGATATTTGAATTAAAAAAAAACGCGCGCAAGCCATGTTCTTCTTCCCTGATCCTTCATCAGCCATGGAATCCTCATTTCTTGATGAAATTGAATGAAGTAAACATGAAACTTGACCGAAATTTAACAAGGAACACGATGGCAGTGGTTAATTTCATTTATTTTCAGTTAAACATGATTAAATTTCTGGAAAACATGAAGAACCCTAGAACTGAAAAATCTAATTGAAATTGTGTATGGTGGATGATTTTGTCAATTGATTGAGGGTTAATGATCGTGGATAGTGCAGAAAACAAATGGCCAAGAGTTTTTTTCAATTGAATCAAAGAATCATAGAGTTCGAAGTTGGTTTTCTTACCTGTTGAAGCTGGAATCGAATTCGATGAAGTAGTGTTTCCAGTTGTGATTTTGTGATTGCTTGAGCACCAACGGCTGTTATGGAAGGTGTATGAATGGTCTGCACATCATGAGCTTGCCTGGATCATTTTACCCAAGTCGACCTGCATATGGTTCAAACTGAAACTTGAAATTGATGTTAGAGATGTTACAGATTGTTGCTAAGGGTATGCATCATGTCTATGATGTATGTTGATGATGTTTGGATGATCAGAACTCAAGTTGCTCGAGCCAAACCATGAATTCGAAGTTTAAGGCAGTTTGGGCAAGCTTGTGTACATAGAATGCAAAGTCTGATTTTTAGCTTGGTTTATGTTGATTTTATGTTTCAAACAAATTTCATATGGATATTAAAACATGTTAGACACCAAATTACTCAAAGTTTTT
This sequence comes from Vicia sativa, assembly GCA_021764765.1. Lineage (NCBI taxonomy): Eukaryota > Viridiplantae > Streptophyta > Magnoliopsida > Fabales > Fabaceae > Vicia > Vicia sativa. The sequence goes on along the minus strand of CM038793.1, from coordinate 267,692,430 downwards.
CATTAATTTTCAAAAATGCAAGTTTACTCAATTTACACTATGTTTCATGAAATTTGAGAAAGTAGAGAGAAAGCATGTACTTGCATGGCTTTGGTGTGGTTTGATTTGAAAAATAAGACCTCTATTTATAGGCCATGAGTTCTGAAAAATAAGTGAGAAAGTTTGGCCATGGTAAATTCAACTTACCTTAGAGGGCAAGGAAGTCATTTTTGCATTAAATGCAAAAGGAAACTTCCTTTTAACCATGGTTAATTTTTCCAACTTGATCTTATCTCTTTACAATTACTCTCCTCTGATATTTATCAGCTCTAATCCTCAATTGGCAAGGTGGCATGCTTCTAGAAAGAAAGAAACTCAAAATGACCGATAATTTCAAAGTTTGTACTTGAAATTCAAAGATTTTGGAGCTCTATGTTTCAAATTCAAAAGTATGGCTAGACTCCATGGATTTGAGAGTTCTTGGACATTTTGGAAATCTTGTTTCAAGGGCTACAACTTTCATGTTTTGAGTTTTTTCCAATTCAAAGTGGAACTATGTGAAAAAATGCCATGAAGTTTGGAAAAAGTACAAAATTTTAACACTTGAAATTTTTTTTAAGTGTTGAAAATTTTGACTTTTTGTTGACTTTTTCAAATTTCTTGATTTTTTATGATCATGATGGATCATTTGAAGTATTTTGATGATTGAAAAATTTTTGTCTTGAAAAAGTTGACCAAAAGTCAAAGTTTGACTTTTCTGTGCAGATGAAATTTCATCAGATGTTTCAGAAATTGACTGATGAATCTTGTGGACTTCTGTGATGTTTTGAATCCAGAAATTAGGTCAAGATTTTGTATCTAAGATATGAAGATCAATCTCCAATCAAAAAAGTCATCCATTGATCAGAAAATCAGAGATTACTCATCCTCGACCAAAACCCTAATTGGTCGATCCTTGATAGATCAATGAGAAAAGTTGGATATCTGAATATCAGAGGTTGATGATTTGATCAAGATAGATCAAATGAGGTGAGTGAAACTCAAACCCTAATTGCTTGCCTCTTGAATCAGATGAAAAGTTGATGAAACCCTAATTTTGACCTGTGAAAGCTACACAAGTAATTACATTACGAACTATTAGTGATGCAATGATGCAAATGAGAGGTGGTATATTAGGTCAAAAATTGGGGTATAATGCCCTATTTAAGTTTCTTTAACCTAAGATATGAAGATGAATATCTTCGTTTTGATAGGTGTAAAGAGACTTAAATATCAGAATACGCAAATTTTGGACCTAAGATACCAAAAAATGCGGATGATGCAAAAAGATTCACCCAGGAAATATCAAAGAAATGACATGATGGGGAAACATTTGTGAGGATGACTCGATCTGTTTAAGAAAAGAGGATCCTGTTTGTTGGGAAACATGCAATATGTCTCGTTGGGGAAAAAGAAATTCACAAAACATGTGAATATCTGTTTCGTTTTGGAAACAAAGAGATTACCTTATGTCAGCCTTGAATCAGATGAAAATTTGGTGATGCAATGATGCAAATGAGAGGTGGTATATTAGGTCAAAAATTGGGGTATGACACCTACCCATCCAAATACACCAACAAACCAATAACCAAAGAAAAGGAAAGGAACTCATATTAATGTTACCAACCAAATTATTCGTAAGAAACTTCAAGAAATCCTCCCTGGTAAAGATATCCAAAGAACCCTCCGCTTGATGTCTTCCACAAAATCAATTCGAAACCAACCAAACATCTCCTTCCAAAGACTCCTAACCTTAACGCACTCGAAAAAAAGATGGTCAATATATTCTTCTCCTACCCCACACAAAGAACACGAAGATGCATCCAAAGGAAGCACAATTCCTCTAAGACCAAGCTCTCTTCTAGTAGAATTTATTAAAATTTACTTTAATTTCAATTTATTAAATTGTTGTCAAATTCATTAGGTAAAAAAAATTAAATGTATAGTTTTTTTCTTTCTTTTGCGTGAATGTTTCTTTTTGTTCTTCTTCAATTAATATTTATTATACCAAATTTAAGGTATAATTAATCTTTATAAGGAAAAAATTACTAAGCTGTTTTTTCAACTTCTCACTTTCATAAATTTTTATGACTTATTTTTGTTGAAGATTTTTCTACAAAAGTTCCCATGGAAAAACAAATGATAAATCATTTTCTAATAAAATATATGGATCTAATTTAATAGAAATCAAACAAAATTACAAATAGTAAATATGAAAGGCAAAGACAAATCCTCCCATCTTTAAACCCCACAAGAAAGTTCTTATTTTTACTTGTCAACTAGTAAGAAATCCGTGTTGTCGCACGAGTCCCGTCTAGATTTTATATTACATGTATTTAATTATGACTTGTAAAGTTCATTTATATATATCAAAGATAAAGATAAATTAATGTAATTCAACAAAAATTTAATCTATTTTGAACCAAATAATATTTTGAATTAAAATACACATTATATGTTTTTCACTATCAACTTTTAAGTATTAATTCGTATTTATAATAAATCGTACAATCATTTTTAAAATTTCAATCATTTTTATAACTTCAATTATATATAACAACAACAAAAGAAATAGTTACAACATAAACATTAAAATGAACAGTCTAGAGCTAGTATCTCGTAGATATGTTCACATCTACTCGTGATAGCTTCCCGTCAAATATCAGTTTTAAATCCTAAAATTTATGACGGCTTCCCGTCAAATATCACTTTTAAATCCTTCTTTATATATATCATATTTATAATTTTTACAAACGTACAATGTATGACAGCTCCTCGTTAAATTTCAATTCTAGATGAATATCTACATTAGGTCTTATTTATATGTCTTTTAACATTAGCTAAATTGTGAACAATCAACAATCAACAACCGGTATCTCATAGATACGTCCATATCTACCCGTAAATATTGAAATAGATATGAAAAATTAATACTTAATTTTTATTATAAAAAATATTTTTTTATTAATCAAATACTCAATTAAAATATACTAAATTTTGGATTAGTAATTGGTTATATATATATATATATATATATATATATATATATATATATATATATATATATATATATATATATATATATATATATATATATATATATAAATTTCAAGTAAATTGTTATTAGTCTTAAGTACAAAATTAAATATTCGTGTGTTTCTATTCATTTGACTATTTCTCATTAATAAAAGAAAAAAGTTCTACAATTACTTATGAAAAGTTAGCACCACAAAACCAAGGGGACAAATAAAGTATAATATCATGTTGTATATTAAAGAGGAAGTTCAATATCATGATGTATAATAAAGAGGATCGTATTATATTATATTTATAATTTAAAAACCTAGAAAACTGACAGCTCTCCATCAAATTTCAGTTCTAAATGAATATCTATATTTCATGGTATCTTGAAATTAGTTAGACTATTGAGTTATATTAATTTTTTACTATATTATAAAGATAGAAATAAAATTTTATTTTTTATTATGATAAAATGTTATAATAATCATAAGTGTTTTTTTTTTTAAATTTGTTGTCAAATAAAATAAATATTTTAAATATATTATATTTAAAAAAACACAACCGTTAATTTTTTAATTTTTTATTACATGTCTATCAGACTATCGTTTATAAAGTATAAATTTATTTTTTTAATTGATTGACATTCACATAGTTACTATAACACCCCAATATTTCTAATTATTAAATAATGTGGATTTTAGTCATTTATTTAATTAAGAATTGAATTATTAGAATTATCGGAATTATTTAATTAAATAAAAGGAATTGGGTTGTTGGTGTAAGGAGTAGAAGGAGGAGGTGTGAGGAGTAAAAGACTCTAACTTATTATTTGGTTATTATTATTATAGAATAAATAATAAAAAGGAATGATAAGAGGACAAAGAGAATTGGAATCATTTGGAGAAAACTCATCATACGTGAAAGAGAGAAGAGGCAGAAGAAAGAGAAGAACCGAGAATTCAAGGTTTCGAGATTTTGACCAAGGTAAGGGGTGATTTCTCCTAATTATTATGCCTTATGAATTTTGGGAATGATAGGATGGATTGAGCAGATTACAAATCCCAATTTAGGATTTTCTGGGTTTATGAAATTTGTCCCAAATGTTGTCTAATTGCATGAATTTGAGTCAATCTCATGTTATAGGTATGTTAAGTGTTGTTGGATTAAGTCCTTATGCTTTGAAACAACGTTTATTGGATGATTTTGATGATGAATTGATGATTGGTTCGTATTTGGATGTGTGGGTGAAATGGGGAAACAAGCATGCTGTCAAAAATGTGTTTTCTGCTACTGTAGATCGCAGAAACCGGTTTACTGGTGGGAGGAACCGAGTTCCTGGTATAATTTCCAGCAGCGTAGGAATTTTGAGTCCGAGGAACCAGTTCCCTGGTGGGAGGAACCGGGTTCCTAGTGTATTTTGCAGGTAAAAATCAGAATTTTGAACGCGGGAACCGATTCCTTGGTGGGAGGAACCGAGTTCCCAGTATGTTTTCCAGAGGCACGTTTTCACTGAAAGTGTGGGAACCGGGTTCTCCTCAGGAGGAACCGGTTACCACTGTAACATTTTGAAAAATACCACACTTTGAAAAATTAAATCTTTCAAACTGTAAGTCTGTTTTAATCGCCGTTTTGGACAATATTCTTTAAATTAAATAATCTATTTTATGAAGTGAAGAAAATAATAATTAATCGGTTTTATTTTGGAAAGTGTTGGTTTTCCGAATTGTGGATAATTGTACTCAGTGTACTTGGTGGATGAAACTGGTATATGATTGTACTGATGAGTTGAATGTGGATTGATGCTTGCATGCTATCTTTCTGGTGTTTATTCATGATGTGTTGTTGATATCATGTGTTGTTGTTGATGTTGTTTATTCATGATATGTTGTTGATATCATGTGTTGTTGTTGATGTTATATATTCATGATGGTTGTTGATATCATGTGTTGTTGTTGATGTTGCATGTTGTTGATGTGCATGCATATACATTTGGTGTTAGCTAATTCCCATTGTGTGGAATTAGTGAGTTAGCCAATATTCGAGTTGGAATGGGAGGTGAGGTTTTATCTATGTCCGAGTTGGAATGAAATAGATGTTCATGATGTGTCCGAGTTGGAATGGAACAATATGTGAATTTAGTTCACTGTCGGTACCACATGCATAACGTCTTGCATCGCATTTTGTATGGATTATAACATGATAGGATGGTTTCCAGTGTTATAATCTTATTGTTGTGCATGATGTATGTTATGACATGGATTGTGAAATAAATCTAATTATGCTGAATATGGTGGACTAATAACTTGTGAAATTCTGTTATTTTGATTAATTTATAATGCATTTTAATTATGATGAAGTCTCACCCTTACTTTGATGATTTCAGATTGAAGCTTTAGCGGTTTAGGAGTTGGTGATGATGGCTCGTAAAACTATGCTTTTATGTTATTCACGTGTCAGTGTCATGCTCTGGTCTTGTAACACTGGGGAAAGTTTAGAGTTATGAATTAAACTTAGTTGATTTATTTGAGGTTGTTTTGGATAATTGTTTTGGGAACTAAGACGTTGACCTTAGGATAATTGTTTTGGGAACTAAGACGTTGACCTTAGGATAATTGTTTTGTTTGAATTATCCAAGTTTTGAGAATAATTCCGCTGTGTAGAACATGTTACTTCCATGATTTATTTGAATTATTTTCTTCAGTAAAGCATGACATTATATGGAATTTTATTTTAATAAATTGTGATGCCATTTTTGTACATGTTAAACTCTTAATTTATTATATAATATATAATCGCGGGGTATTTTAGAAGGGTGTTACAGTTACAAATATAAACTAATTATATGCACCAACTTTTTAATATATGATTATCATTTATCATTAAATTTTCATGAATATCATTAACATTTTTTTAATCATGATTACAATTATAAAGTTAATTTGAAAAAAATTCTAATATGTTATTTCAAATAAGGAACTAAATAATTAAAAAATAATTTTTATTGTTATATTTTTTAGAATGTTAAATTAAATATTTAATTTTGTAATAAAAAAGTTATAATTTATAGTAAGAAGGGTATTTCCTAATACTTTAGTCCTTATGTTTAATATTGTAACTTATTTTCATTAATAAAATAATTATATCAATATAGATTTTTTTTCGTTTATAACTGCCATTAACCTGTGTAACATTTTATGATATTATTTTTAACTTATTCATGTTAAAAACAATTGTATCAATAGTTGAATATTTTATTATAAAAATATTTGTAACTTATTCCCATTTAGAAAAATTATTATAATTTTTTTTCTGAGTATCTTCTATAGAGTCATCTTCTAACTCTGACTCTTCTTCTGAAACCTCAAATTCTGACTCATCTTTCAGAATCTATAATGTTATTTTCTGATTCTTCAAAAATTTCAACTTCTGACTCTTCAATGCTTGACAAATATAAAGTATGATATTGATTATTATTACCAAATATTAAATATTACAATTTAAATTATTTACAATATTTGAATATGTGAACAAAAATATATTTTGAATTTAAAATAATTTAGTAATAAGTTTATGACATTTTTTATAAAGATGTTTTTATTTTATCTATCACCAACTTATTTATTAGGTTTAAATATTCTATAGAAAAAAGACAAACTTAAAGACTATTATCCATGGGAAGATGAGATGGGGAAATTGAAAGCTGGGTAATGGCATAGGAAGGGAACTTCACCACTAGTTATGCATAATAACATGATTAGGTTAATAATAGGTTTTTATAAGGGGGTATTAGGTTATTTGTAAATTGGTTTGATAATGTGAATTAAAAAAAATATAAATTGAGGAAAAAACCTGAGTGTGACACATCAGCCAAATTTATTGTCAAAAATCAATATGGTGCAAGTATTTCAGAAAGTTACAAATATATCCTTAAATTAAGACTAAATTAGAATTCACTAATTAGGGTATTATGGTAAGTTAATGGTACTTTGATTTTTATAGATTTATAATAGAAGCAGATACAACTGCTTATTTTAATTGTAAAAAGACAAAAAGGTCTTTGTTACTTTTGATTTCTTTTCCATTATGCCACTAATACTCTCTTCTTTATGAATCAACAATGGAGTTTTTTTTTCATGAATCAACAGAGTTAGATTTATAAATCAACATCGTTTTTATTTATGAATCAACAACCGAGTATTTTTAAGAGATGTTTGTTATGATACCATCATAAGAATAAAAGTCTTTGAAAATTATGATATAGTTATAGTAACATAATCAATCAAGATGGTGAAAAAGTGAAATTGGACAAATTTTAATGGAGTTAATAGAAAAAATTTAGATTCAAATAAAAATAGATTAACTTTGTATCAACAACCTTTTGAGGAATGAAAATGAAGATTGGAGATAAATTGTGTTTCTGGAAATTTAGGTTCGTTCTTAGTATCTTTTGTGTGTTTTTTAATTAATAGTAAATTTAAAAATAAATTAAAAATCGATGTTAGATTATATTATAACAACTAAATTGACAGATACACAAAATTTAACGTTTGTTTTTCAAAATTTATCGGAAAGTACCAGATTAACTAACGAAATCATATTTGAGGAACTAAATAGTAATATTTATTAGTTAAGGGATTAAAGTGAACCTTTAAATTAAATTAAAGGACTAAAAGATGAATTAAGCCTAAAATGAAAGAATTTTAGATTTTCTGTCCGGACATTTCACCCGGTTGGGCCTCAAGGTCGGGAGGCTTATGTACACCCCTTAATTCTCAAGCCGAGTTACATCTCATTAGAGCCAACAGGGAGGAATCAAATGTTTCTAGAATTTCTAAAGTGTTCATACATATGGTTCTTGGAGCCGAGTTTTCGGATGGTGTTTACGTCGAGATTCGAGGTCCGAGAGTTGAAAGCCCAGGGTAATGGATCTGCGATAGTTCCATGGTTGCACGAGAGTTAAAAAATGATGGAGAGAACCTTACATGATATAAATAGTGACAATGAAGATGACGACAAACATTATTATAATAATTTAACCATTAGACTCCAAAGGGGATTTCTTAATGGCCTAAGGAGATAAGATATGTGGTATAAAAAGGCTCCCCGTTGAGGGAGAAAATCATCATAAAAATAGAGGACACAATAATAGAAGCAAGCAAGTAACACGCAATTTCCATTTTGTTTGGGGTCTAACTTGACCCGCTTCATGGAGATTATCCAAAACAAGTGTTATCGGGAACAGGAAGGAAGGTGCCACTTTTAATGAAATAAAACATAAACTGCAGTTGCTAAGATTCTAAACATTTACCCGAAGTTATTTTATCCCACGATTATCTACGACTACAACAAAATAGATTTTTTTAGAAAGAAAAAAATGGGGCATCTAAGAATTTTTCCTCAATTTTTTTGTTAGATGAGATGAAAGCGTTGTCATGAAATGTATTATTTGTATTAATGAAAATTAATTTATACATTTCCCATGGGGTATAGTGATATTCAGAATCCCTCTGCTCGAATTTGGTTATGTTAGTAATTCGATCTAGAAAGTTATGTTTAAATAAAATCATTCCAACACCAATTTCTTCAGCTCTACATATGTATTCATTGATTTTCTTGGAATTTATTCAAACAAATATTTGGGCCTCTTGGTCAAGGTTATGGAAAACAGTCTTATTTTCTTGCCGTTTTCTGATATTCTAGTCAAACTACTGAACAAACATGATAGTTTTATAAAATGGAAAATTACAACCTCACAACCCATCATATACTAGGAGAATAATTGCAAGGTGATCCGCTTTGTCAAAAGCAACCACCATATACTTAGAGTATATAATCGCAACAACAAAGGTTTTATGGCACGTAAAAGTAGACTATTTGTTATGATAATTCCTGTCGTAACACGAAATATCATTACAATCTCGTAATTTTTCCAATCATAAGAGAAATTGACCACTAATTCTTAATTGCAATCTAAATCAATTCTCCAAATTCAATACATGGGAGAAAGCATTAATCTTAAATAAGAATATATAATTATAAACACAAATTGATTGCAGATACATTCACAAAGAGTAACATAAATATCATGGTTATAGTAGAATCATCTATAGAAAACATAATCTAAGGAAAATAACTCCACATCTTTAAGGGATTCACGACTTTAACACTACAAAAGAAAACAATTAATACTTACACCGATTACAAATAATCCTCTAAGATGACTTTCATTTTCCCTTCTCTTTGGTACAAATAATCTTGTTGTTGTAATACTTAAGTGCATTGTGATTTCTTGGTTTGTTTGGTCTAGGGTTTGAGAGATTGTTTGGACAATGCCTCGATTGTTTGATTTGTCTGCTCCATGGTTGATTTACTTGCGGTGTCTAATTTTGTAAGTGAAAAAATTTGGGTCTTCGACTTAGAATATCCTTATCACACGAGTCATAGGAAAATCTTCCTTGAGACTTTGAAGCCAGAAGATGATAGAATTGTTTGATTGGGTAACACTTAGGCTTCCAAGATGTACAATATTGGTACGCTCACCCATAAAATGTTCGATGATCTTCAGTCCCTTATATGAAATGTGTGGTATGTTTAGTTTAAGAGAAATTTGTCGTCCATAAGCATGTTTGATGATCTAGGCTACCACACTAGAGTTGAACATAAAATTTTGAATATTTTACATGGTGTAGTGATCATGGCTGAAAGGTCTAAAGTATCTTAGTATTTTAGATTGTTTCAATGTTGTTACTATTCGTTAGGTAGTGAAGTCTTTAATGACAATAAAAAGTTAATAGGGGTTGATGTCAAGACATATCAGATATCTCTGGAGGTGTTTTTAAATCACTTTCCTGAATTTTATGGACAAAGAATAAAAACGCATGTGACCTCCTCTAGCACAATGCTAGGAACAGAGTTTCCAGAGAGTTTTTAGGGTAGGGTTGGTGCCAATGTTGCCTATCTGATCAACAAATGTATGTTCACATGAATATAATTTCAAGCATCTAGTACGGTTTGAAGTAGAAAATCGAATGATTTATCCAATTTGATAGATTTCAAAGCTTTTCCATTTTCAAAAATCAAGCTAGCCCAACTTGATGGTAAAATTTTGAAGTGTGTATTCCATTGTTATTGAGAAGGTAGGAATGATAATGAGCTATGAGAAGTAGTACTTGGAAGATCAAAGATTACCATAGCCAAATGTATTATTTTCACTAAGGCTCGCAGCATAAGGAAGTGTAAAGATCTAGAGATGATATCATAAACTATACTGAATAAAACTCAATTTAAGGTGAAGTTTCATTTTTGAAATACTAGTTTTAGTGAGAGAAATTTTATGGTGGCCTTTAATTATCACGTGATTCTAATAAGGTAAGAAGTGAGATTGAATCATCTCAAGGATCCAAATATGTTTGCATTGGTTGTTATGCTTTAAATATGGTTAAAAAATTTCAAAAAGAAACAAAGACCTTCCCGAAGATATTCGAAAGCTAAAAAATAGTGAAATATTGTTAATGAACCATACTTTTAGGGTTTATTTGCGAGTTAGTTTTTAAAGGATTTTGGAGAGGAAGAGTTTGGAGAGTTACGCCAATATCTTGAAATGTGTGTGATATTTTAAAAAAATGTAAAAAGTCTTATACCATATTAACATATAAAATCATATATTTTTTTAAAATTTTTCAAAATATCGCACACATTATAAGACGCAACCCTCCGAAATCTTTCCCTCAAAAACCTTCCAAAAACCAACTCTCAAACGGACTCTTAGACTTACTAGGCTACTTATGCAAGAAACGATGATGAGGGTGCATGTAGCAAGTATAAGGTTTAAGCGTGGCTTAAACTTGATCAGAATTATTACATAATGATTCAACTTAATGAGAATAGTATGTGGGGTATCAGAATAACATGAAATAATTATAACACAGTTAAAATATAATTGAAGAGTATAGACATGAGAAGAAACACAATTGAATGATTATAGGATGATGCATAAACAACAATATGAGTTCTCTATATATATATGAGACTCATGTACTAAAATAAGTTGATACATATTTAGTAAATTTTGCTTAATCTTCTCTTTATCATAGAAATCAGTGATTTCTAATGCATTGACATTTTCTACAAAACAAATGACTTTATATTCTCACAATCTCCCACTTAAAGTCATTTTGTTTGTTTCCAAAATTTATATCCCCTGTTAATTCCATGTTGCTACATTTTAGATTGGCCATAAGAAGAATTGCACCAATAAAACTTGTCAGTGTTGACTGGCCTTGTCATAACATCTGATAGGTTGTCTTTTGTGTGAATCTTCTGCATGTCCACACTCCCTTCCTCTACTACTTCATGAACAAAATGGTATTGAACTCTTATGTGCTTTGTCTTGGAATGAAAATCTGGATTTTTTTGCAATGTACAAGGCACTTTGATTGTCACAATACAGAATAATTTTTGGTTGTTTGTATTCAAGCTCTTCCAATAACCTTTGAATCCATATAGCTTCCTTGCATGCTTGGGTAGCTCCCATATACTCAGCTTCTATAGTAGATAGAGCTACAACAGTCTGCAATTTGGATAACCAGCTTACCGCTCCTCTTGGAATTATAAACATATAGTCTGTAATAGATTTTCTTTTGTCAAGATCACCTGCATAATCTGAATCAACATATCCTCTGACACCAAACTCCAATCCTCCAAAACATAATGCAACATCTGAGGTTCCTTTAATATATCTCAGGATCCTCTTCACAACATTCCAATGCTCTTTATCAGGATCTTCCATAAACCGACTGACCGCTCCCACTGCTTGTGCAATGTCTGGCCTTGTACATATCATAACATATATAAGGCTTCCCACCGCTGATGCATAGGGTACTCGAGACATTTACATCTTCTCCGCTTCATTGCTAGGATTCATACTTGAGGATAATTTATAATTGATAGGAAGTGGGGTAGATATTGGCTTACAGTCTTGCATGTTGAAGCGCCGCAAAACTATTCATAGATGATTTCTTTGAGAAAGCCAAATCTTCCTATCTTTTCTATCTCGGTGAATTTGCATCCCTAAAATCTTGTTTGCTGGCCCCAAGTCCTTCATATCGAACTCCATAGCCAATTGTGCCTTCAATTCATAGACTTGATCTTTGTTGGGGCCTACCACCAACATGTCATCCACATACAACAACAAAATGATGAAAGAATTTTCCTCAAACCTCTTGTAATATGTACAATGATATTAGCTCAACCTGTTGTATCCAAGGCTCATAATGAAAGAATCAAATCTCTTGTACCAACACCTCAGCGCCTGCTTTAAACCGTATAGAGATTTGCTCAACCTGCAAACCAAGTTTTCTTTTCCTTTTTCTTCAAAACCTTCTAGTTGTAGCATATATATTTCTTATTCAAGTTCTCCCTGAAGAAAAAGAAGTCTTTACGTCCAATTGTTCAAGATGTAAATCATAAGCAGCACACATAGCTAACACTACTCTGATATTGGTAAGTCTAACTACCGGAGAAAATATTTCATTGAAATCAATTCCTTCCTTTTGAGCATATCTTTTAACCACAAGTCTGACATGATATATTTCCACTTGATCATTACCATCACGCTTAATCTTATAGACCCATTTGTTGTCGATGGCTTTCTGACCCTCTGGAAGTACAACAAGATCCCATGTCTTTTTTCTATGTAAGGCTTCCATTTCTTCTTGCATTGCTGCCATCCACAAAGAATCACTTGAGAAACTCACAGCCTCTTGAGAGGTTGATGGTTCTCCATCTTCTGTTAGAAGACAATATGCATCATGGCTTTCTATAACATAGTATGACTGCCAATTTGATTTTCTTTTCTGACGTGTTGGTTGTCGAACTTCAACACCATCAGGTTCCTTTGGTTCTTGTACCTCGTGCTCTGGTTCTGCTTTAAAAGAATCATCTTCTACAGAATTCCATCTATATGAAAAGTAGTGATATCTTTAGAAGTACTATCATTTTCCTGTTCCCTTTGTAGTTCGTTCTCTGCAAAGATTACATCCCTGTTGAGAATAACCTTGCAAGAAGTGGGATCCCACGAGCGATACCCCTTGACACCGTCAGCATAGCCCAAGAATTGTATTTCCTGGATTTTGGATCCAACTTAGTTCTTTATTGGGAGTTATACATCACGTATACAGGACATCCAACCACATGTAGAGTAGAATACTCAGTTGACTTTCCTTTCCACATCTCCATCAGAGTCTTTAAACCAATTGCACTTGACGGCGATCTATTTATCACATAACATGCAGTTTTCACGACTTCTGCCCATAATAACTTAGCTAATCCTGCAGTTCGCAACATAGCTCTAGTCCTTTCTACGAGAGTTCTATTCATCCGCTCTGCTACACCATTATGCTGAGGCGTATGAGCAACTGTAAATTGTCTCATTATACCCTCTTCCTTGCAAAATGTCAAAAAAATCACCATCTGTATATTCTCCTCCATTGTCTGTCCTTAAGCACTTAATATTCTTTCCAATTGCAAGCTCAATTAATGCTTTGAATTGCTTGAATATTGAAAACACACCTGACTTCTTCTTGATTGGGTATACCCACAATCTCCTGGAGTAATCATCAATGAATGATACAAAATATTTTGCTCCTCCTATGCACATTTGTGATGACTCCCACACATCAGAATGAATCAAGTCAAGTATGTGTTTGCTCTTAGTAGTTGATCTATCAAAGTTAAACCTATTTTGTTTGCTTACTACACAATGCTCACAGAAAGGTAGACTTACTGATTTGAGCCCGGGTAAGAGATCACGTTCCGCAAGAACTTTCAAGCCTCGTTCTAAGATGTGGCCCAGTTTGCAATGCCATATTGTCGTTGAGTTTTCTTGACTAGTTGATGGAATTGACACATCACCTTCTTGCAATGTCTCTACCATAAGAATTGTACAAATTTGCGGATAACTTTTCTTCCTTCATCACTACTAGAGCACCTCTCACCACCTTCAAGATCCCACCTTCAATATGGGTCTTGCACCCGAGGTCATCTAATTGTTCAATAGACAATAAATTCTTCTTCAACCCTTTCACATGTCGCACCTCTTGAATTGTGCGAACTGTACCATCATACATTTTTATTTTGACAGTACCAACACCAACAATTTCTAAGGCGTAATCGTTTCCCATGAACACTGATACTCCTAAGATAAGTTGATAAGTGTAAAACCAATCTCGTCGAGGAGTCATGTGCCATGTTGCTCCTGAATCAATTATCCAAACATCAGTGAGCTATTTACTACCTTTGGAATTACTTGTTGCTTAGTTATATAGAATCTCTCCATCATCCGAGGTATTGGTAATACATCCTTGAGATGAACTTGCCTCATAAGACTTCTTATCATTCTTCTTAAACCAACAATCTCTTTTCAAGTGCCCTTTCTTGCCACAGTTGTAGCATCTCACATTCATCTTACTTCGAGATATTGACCTACCATGATTTTGGCTCCCATTAGGGCCATGTTCCACTGATCTGCCTCTTGTCATTGTCAAAGCTTCTACTTGTTTTGAGTTTTCTTGACGGTTTTCCTTATTTATACGCCTAGACTCTTCCTCAAGAATAACTCTGGCAACATCATCAAAGTATAGACGGTCTATAACATTATTATTTGTTAAGTTGACGACAAGTGGATCATATGAATCTGGTAAGCTCTGAAGTAGAAGTTCTGCATGTTCATTTTCTGCTATGGTGAAATTTGTCGATGTAAGTTGAGCAAACATCGTATTAAGAGTGTCGATGTGATTTGTCATGGATGTAGATTCACTCATTCGAAGAGTGTAGAGTCTTCTCTTTAAGAAAATTCTGTTGTGAAGTGACTTGACCTCATACAATTTGATGAGAACACCCCAAATCTTCTTTGCAGTTTTCTTTTTGGCAACGTTAGACAAAACTTAATCCGCCAATGCTAAGTGCAAGTTGGCAACAACGTTGTTATCCATCTCATTCCACTTCTCATCAGATATTCCCTCAGTTCTATCTTCAATTGCTGCTAAGCAATTATCCTTCCTCAGGATTCCCTTTCCACATGGAGAAATTACTCCCATTGAACTTCTCAATCTCAAATTTTGTCGTCATGGTAATTTCAATTAAACCGGCTTGCACAATTTCACTGTGAATAATATTTGCAGCGAAATATGGACCAACACCAAATGCTCTGATACCACTGTTGCGTATCAGAATAACATGAAATAATTATAACACAACTAAAATATAAGAGAAGAGTATAGAAATGAGAAGAAACACAATTGAATGATTATAGGATGATACATAAACAACAATATGAGTTCTATATATATAAGAGACTAATGTACTGAAATAAATTGATCCATATTTAGTAAATTATCCTTAATCTTCTCTTTATCGTAGAAATCAGTGATTTCTAATGCATTAACATTTTCTACCAAACAAATGACTTTATGTTGTTGATAAGTAAATTGTCATCACCATGATTAATGCGGAAATTTGTAGAAATATATCCAAAATCTCAAGTGATATAGAGTAAAAAAAACATATTTTTAGAACCGACGTAAAACAACCACAGAAGTATGTCTGATATGGTGACCGAAAACATAAGGGAATATAGGTGAGCAGGGTCAGAGCTTCGGTTGGGCGGTCGTGGGTAACATAACCATTTAGAAACATTTTGTCTATCAAAAGAATAATCAATTCAACATAGTTATCTTCTCTACTTCTGTTTTGAGTATATTATCCAACTAATTAACACAATTGATATGTAAGCTATAATTTGGAGTAAAAGCTATTGTTCTTATTCTTGTATGTAGGTATTATATAAGTAAAAGAAAGCATCTTTTGTAGGGTAAGATAGTGCTACTAGGAAGGAACCATAAAGCAGAGTTGGACACTGTACCAGCTAGGGGAGAATAACTGTTCTGCGTCAGTACATAAAGTAGAGGACGAGAACACACTCATGCTCCTTTTATCGCAAAGAATCCATATATGCACCATTTTTTTATATGATGATAATACACAAATAATGATTTTCTTTCAAAAATTCATGTGCCTTCCCTCCCTCTATAAATACCAACAACTCCAATGTCTTCTACTCACAACCAATAGTGCTAAGCACATTCATAACACCTTACAAGCTCACATTATCTTACAAATAGACTTGAAGGGTGTGAAAAATGGGAGGTAAGAGCTCATCTTCATCTCTATGCAATGTATTCAAAGCATGTTTCTCAAGTGGAAACAATGATGAGTATTGGGAAGGTAGTGGAAGTGGAAGAAGGATGTTTGCAAGTGATCAAGATAGAGGTTGCTGGGTTGCAGAGCCTGGTATTGATAGGAAAGCTTCTGATTTCATTGCTAGATACTATGCCAACCGTGTCACCGACTCTCAAAGCAAATTTGTTTCTTGAATTAGTAGCTACTTTCCATCCTCATTTTCATTTCTAGTTGTGTCTAGGAGACAATGTGTTTATGTAAGAATTATTCCCTCTTGTAAGGTTGTTCCCTTATTTGGTTGCCTTGATGTACTTAGGTGTGGGATAGATATATTTGTTATAGGAAATAATGCAGTCATAATAATGTAACACTTTAGTCTTCCTTATTGTGAGAGTTTTGATTTGTATGAAACTGTTTTTATAAGTATATAAGTTAATGTTTTGACAGCAACTATCATCTATTTATCTCTAAATTAGCTCTATTAATGAAAGTATGTTATACACAAATGCTAAGTTCTTCACTGATTTAGAATGAATGAACATTGTTTATAGGGAGTTTCTTTTCCCACCTAGTGGTCTTTGTTTAGACTCTTGGAAAAATAAAAAATGCTCTTAAAATTCACAAGTGCACTTGCGAACACACCACCAATGTGAATTATTTGATTTACTTCTCAAATGCACCTGTGGGTTCACCTGTTAGGCGATTTCGTAAGTGCACTTGCGAATTTAAGTCTGGGCAGAAATCATTAACATTTAACACAATTCAGACTATTCATTCAACTTAATTCAAAGAAATTACATAAATATATGCAGAAAATTAAATTTACATATTATAAACGGAAAGTTGAGGACGGCGAAACATCTTGATAACATATTTTACCGATCTACGAAGCGCCGCATCCATCTCAATCGGACCTTTTGTAGAGTATTGTTGAAAGGTATCCCACATAACCTCTAAGCCCTCGTCATTCTTCAGCTGAAATAGGGTGAACTTGACATTTCCTTCAGTGTCAAGTGAAGGTGAACGATACTCATGTTTGACCACATTTCGATTCTCTAGATACTGTAAAAGAGAATACAATATCGTAATGAACTTGGTGTACAGGGTGTCCTGCGAGAGCATGATTTGATGTGGCGCATGCGCATCAGTGAAGTAGACAAAAGCAAGGTGTGAATATGTTTGTGTCATTTCTGATGTTGGTTTGTGATAGAGAATGAAATGGTGTGGAGACTCAATTTATATCCAATTTGGAGTAATATGGACCAAAGAAATCTTATTAGGACAAACTTCACAAGTGCACTTACGAATTACACAAATAAGGGGAATTCACAAGTGCACTTGCAAATTCACCACATATATAAGGTGAATTCGCATATGAACTTGCGCATTGTTCCATGTGTTATTTTTTTTAAGAATCCAAGTGAAATTTGCAAGTGTACTTGCCAATTCTGCAGAAACAGAATTAGATTCATTTTCTGCACAATTACTTGTAGTTTTTAAGTTTTTGGGCATTCAAAATGTTATATATGTATTGAAATGAAATATAGATAAAATGTTATATATATATATATATATATATATATATATATATATATATATATATATATATATATATATATATATGCGTGTGTGTGTTGAAACTTATATATTTTACAATATGTTCGACAATACATTCAAAAGATGATTCATTTACATTCTAAAATGCACCCAAAAAATTATCCTCGCTTAAATCGAAAATTGGACCGTTTTTCGATTTCTCCCTATTTGATTCTTTCTCAAGCTCCATTAAATTGGTGAACTCCATCATTCTATCCAAAAATGATTCGGCCAAGTTTTCACCTATTTTGCATGATGTTACGTCTATTCCACAGATGTGGTCGGAATAGGACAACCCGATTTTAAATAAACTTGAACAAAATGACATGACCTAAGATAGCTAATACACATGATGCGTCCGGATGAATATTTAGGTGGGGGTGCCCGAAGAGGAAAAAAGGTTTCCGAAAAAACATACCTCGTCAAGTCGATATACACCACATCATATGCACCTGCAATAAGATGGCCCAATTCGGGGAAGCTCATCCACTTTTCAACTGGTGCATGAAAGGTAACACTTAGAGCAAGAGCATGTGAACTTTATTAAATTTGTCAGTCGTGAAATATCCCTAAACCCTAAACCCTAGGCGCGTGTAAAGTTTCCTATACGAGGTCAACTCATAAATAAGTGTTTGGCGCACAAGAATGTGTTTCTACTCTCCATGACCAAGCAAACAAGATACGACATGATACTTGCAATTACCATCACTCCCCACATCCACGATTTTTTCAATGTGTGTGCATAAAGAGTGACATCTCATAAATGTAGATTATCAGTGGTTGTGGCTGTGGTGGTGGTGGTTGTGGTGGCGGTGGTCGTGTGGGTGGTTGTGGTGGTGGTGTACGAAATGGTTTAGAAATCTGAGTTCCTTTTTTAACACTTGTTTTAGATTTTGGGGTCGGAGAATCCGAGAATTTTTCAGCGACGACTTCGTGATAAGAAAGAGTACGCTTTGTTGTATTGTGAGCTTATGAAGTTTTCACCTTTTTAGGCGCACTTTTTGTTTTCACCGATTGCAATAGAGGTTTCAAATTAGTTGTTTCCGGAAATGCGATTTTTCTCAATTGTCATTTAATGCGCAACTTTGTAGCATCGCCCGCTTTTGAAAAACTATCCACTATGACTTCCAACTTGGTTGTGATGGTTATGTTGGATTTACCTTCCTTTGCAGGCTCATATTCATTTAACCGAAGCTTTTTCCAATGAGTGCATACCTCATTCATTCATATGGGGGAATTGAGGTTTTTTTTGTGTTGAAATAATACAAGCACATGGAAGCTAGTAAGTTACTCTTATTGTACGCCCACATTTCAAACTATCACGTCATGTTGTTTTCTCTCGTTTTGCTTCATAAAATTCAACCACGCTCGAGATATATTGTGAACCAACTGCGAATAATGAGTGTTGACTTTGAATCGGTGTTCCAATACAGTTTTATCCGACCAAATGTTGTTTGAATTTCATTATGTTGGTCTAGGATCATTTGGTTCACAACATTCCAATCTCTACAAAGGTAACCCTTACAATCACCAAACTATTTCTTTAAAGGCGCATGTGCAGCTTCTATTATATTAGTTGTTGTATTACCCAAATGTCTAACACGGTCCGTCCATCCATATACCACTTTCTCTTTCACTTGATCAAGCATATTGGACTCAACATATTTCAAAATATTGGGATATTCCACACATTCCACACACAAGTTCCTAAATTGGACCACATTCTCAGTATACATCTCTTTTGTAGCAGAATTAAGAATTTCAGTTCAAGCACTAATAATCTTCTTTACCACAACACCGAATTTGACCACTTGTCCGTCTTCACCTTTTGTGATGTGATACCGAAATAGTAAAAAGGTTGACAAAGGAAACACGATGCCAACCTATTTACTGTGGAAAATGGTAAAAAACTGTTGGTCCTCCCTAAGTCCTAAAACTAAGGGTTACTTGCAAGATCAACCAGTTGATCTCAAGACACGTGCTAAGATTTTGGTATATTGTACTGATTCTGCAGAAAAAGGACCTGGGCTAACAAAAGGTTTCCAGAGCCTAAGGGAAACAGCACAATGGCTTTCCACACACAAAATTCTGACTGCCTGCTAACCGACTGTAGGCGTTGGGAACAAAACTCAATAGGACACTAATTGGTGACTCGTGACCAATAGTTGGTGTTTGAAGTATTTTTGACAAAGGAAATAGCAGTAAACAAACAGTATAGATAAACTCAAATGTAAATTGATTGCATTGAAAATGAATATGGTGATTCACGTACATCACAGGCTTGAATGACTCTTTCTTCCTTTAGCGCGAAATTGGACAGAGTTTTGGCAAGCAATTTGAAGATACAAATGGACACCCTTAAAATTCTAACATTCTAACTTATTTATAGTACTTTACAAGGTAACTGCTAAAAATAATCAATGGACGAGATCTAAAACTAGAGACAACTGCTGCACGCGATTTCGATGTCTGTTTAACGCTTCGAACCCATGATCTTCTGAGACAACTTCCCACGATCTCCTTATTCTGACTTTTTCCCGCTTCATGACTTCAGAAGAAAACTGCTTTCGGTTTCGATATATTCTTAAGGCGTAATAATATTTCCTAAGTCCCCTGGCCTACATCTTCGAAAGGACGACCATTTCAACTGACGCCTTCATTCGACCCAAACTTATGTCAAATCGGCCAACATATCGTTTTGTCGATTTAGTTTTATTTTCGACGCAATTTCGTTCTGGTTGTTTGGTCGATTGGGTTGGTTTTCTGACTCATCTTCCCAGCCGACATGTGTTCTTTTGGTACTTCCAACTTAGCTTTGTAAAGCATTTCAAAAACTATCTTCATTCAAGATTAGTCCTTAACCTGTAGAGACCTTTGCATTTAAGCAATGCCCTTAAACATACTTTACAAATTTCCAGTTAACAAAATGTCCCCCAAAGATACCATTTTCGAATTTCTGATTCTGTCGAACATGAGATAATGGTATCTATGAAGTTACGCCTTCCGTCGATTTAGTCGTTTCCACTACCTTTGAAGACAGCTCACTATTCCAGTCTTTTCATGACGTCAGGCAAACATGGAAACGTATCTTGCTTTATTTCGAGACGTGGGAACATTTAATGTTTGACCATCATTACTTAGGTAGAAGGTATGGCCCACCACGCTAGCGGCTTCATCTGGCCACACGTGTGCCTCGAAGGACACGATCCCAAGCCTAAGGAATCGCCATAATTTCCTTCGTCTCTTCATTTTCTTCATCTCCACGCCTATAAATAGGCAATCTTCCTATTTTCTTTCTTTTTCCTCTACGCTCTCACTTCTTAAACCAAGCAAACCCAGAAAAACTTCACCTTGCATCTTCAGTCTTCAAACCAAGAACCCAGAAAAAACTTCATTTTGCATTCTCAGTCTTCAAATCAAGAACCCAGAAAGAACCTCCAACCCTAACCGCTGTCATCTTTATGATAACCCAAACATCAAAGGTTTTTTCCTATTTTTCAAGCTCTCATCTCAAACCATAAAACAACAACCTTTACCGTTTTCATCTTTTCTCTCGGTCTGAAACCAGAGATCTTCAAAACCTCTCTATTTTCACCATTTTCATCTTTTTCCCCTAAAATGGCAGACAAACACATTTCAACAGCTCCTGCTGAAACTCTTCATCTCTGCCACGTTGAAGGCAAACCCTATGTACCGGAACCTCCATTTTTCGAAGAAAAAGCTAAGATTTGGCAATCACAAGTACTTATCCCTTTTCGGCTAGATGATGAACCTCTCGTCTTTCTAGGTCCATTACCCGTGGATGTTCCTTCTAAAATCTATGTAGATGATGAAGGTGCATTCTTTTCCACCAGTCAGTGCAGCCGCCCTTTGATTACCTCAACATACCCTATTTTTCTACAGTTTATTGACAGGAACTTTCGCACCGCTCCCCCTTTGAATTTCCCTAAGTTTAGGGCTTGGATGGAAAGGTTGGAACCTAGTAAGGGCCAACAGTGGAGGGAAATGGGTATCTATGACCTATTGGAACTCTCTCGTGTCGGCCAACCTTATTCTAGCGGTATGCTGTTGGCTGCATTACATTTTTGGGAAGGATCCACTAACACTTTCCATACAAAGTGTGGCATGATGACCCCCACATTGCTGGATGTGGCTGCTTTAACAAGCATAAAGCCCGCTGGAACCATTTTCAACCACACCGACCACGAGCCCATTCACATCAAATTCGACGTTGGTGAATCCAAACATCTAACCTACACCAACTTCATCAACCACCATCATAGTGCCTCTGAGGACATATCTGATGAAGAGCATGTCGCTTTTTTGACTCTTTGGCTGTCTCGTTTCGTGTTTTGTTCGAGATCGATGCAGATAGCCAAACAATTCGTCCATTTGGTCACTCCGTTGCATAGGCGTGAAAACATTTCCTTAGGCCAATTAATTTTGGCATCCTTATACGCCTCTATGACCGACGTGGTCAACCAAATAAAGAGCTTCGACCCTAATAATCCAAAGAAGAAGAATGTATTAGTCCATGGTCTCTTCTAACTTTTACTACTGTGGCTAAATGCCACTTTCCCTGAAGACGTGAAACCTGTTCGACAGAAGAAGGTTTCAACTTCTCAAGACAGGAGCGGGGCCATGTGGCCATGTTATTTGCCTTTGACTCCCATAGACAAAAACTTCTCCAAATGTCGAAGTCTTCAAGATGCTTTTCGGCATCATGCTAACGCGGGAAAATTTCAAACCCTCGATGTCTCCATTTGCTGACAGCAAGAGTGGGCCATTGTGGCTTACCGAATCATTTCCACCCGTCGAAGCACGAAATTGACAGAGGTCTTTGGTCTTTTGGAGGCATTTTTTGACCCCCGAGTTTCTCAGTTACGCCATTACTCACATGAGTCCTTGCTTAACAGCCTACCAACCCAACTTGGTGGCTAGACAGTTTGGGCTCTGTCGGATTGTGCCTAAGTCGTTCTATCCATCTCATGAATTACTCATTAATGTTTTAGATGACCGAAGCTGGGAGGTAGTCAGGTAAAATATCAACACTCTTTGGGCTCGACGAGCCAAAATTACAATCATTCCGTTCAAACCAACGTTCTTTCGCACCCAAGAGTTTAGAAGTTGGTGGCAGTTGTATCTCATTACTTTTGTGAATGACGCTACTGGCAAGATGAATGAACTGACTGTTGCTTTCAATACTTTTCAGGGGAAGACAAAAAAATGTAAGGCAGTCCATATCAAAGAAATTTAAGCTTTTCAGAATTTTTTTAGAGTGGTATATTTGCCAAGCAATATTCGTCGAACCATCCATGACGCGGCCCAAGAGCTAAAGGATAAGGTAACTGAGAGGATTCCCCGACTTCAGATCCCTAGTTACACGAAAGACAAATATCTTTACGCACTCCACTTTGGAAAAATCAAATTTCCTCCTTTGCCGACTAGCCCCTTGGCCCTGGCTTTTCGACCACCTATCCTAGATTTGTGGTATAGCTCTTGGTCTCAAAATTCTTACAAAAAGAAAGTCGACTGGGTGGTTGCGACGAAGCATTGGTTGCATGACTACCCAGGCTTTCTGCATATCGACCTTGAACATGTGAGAGAGCTTTCCGTAGTACCCAAGGGTAACCACTTCTGGAAAGTTTCGTTTCCTTTCACAATTCGACTCACGGCTTTATTTGACTTAGCTTTTTTTTTTAGCTGTACCCTTGCCACAGGTAGTTGCTCCTAGGCAAAAACCTGCTATTATTGAAAGCCAAGGAGGGCCGTCGACCGAACCTGTCAAAACCAGTGCCAAAGGAGGCCCCTCACAGTCAAAGGTATGTTTCACTCACCTGTTTTTATATGTCTTCTATTCGACACCTTTCTCGTGTTTGATGCCTTGCAGTTCACACCCATTCATACCCTCTCTGATGCCGAACCCAGTTCTACTTCTACCAAGAAGGCTGATTCTTCTATAAGTGTGAATTTCTACGCTTCGACATCTTATATTTTACCAAGCACTAACGTTTCTATTTCTCATGTAGCATAGTCGAAAACGCTCAGCGGATTCGGCTGCTCCCTCTAACATATCCAAAAAGTCCAAGAGGGACAAAAAATCTCACCATAGTGGGAGGACTGAGGTAAGCATCTTATTACTTTTGACTGCTTTAAAAAAAGGTTATGATTTCTCTCTGATATATTCTTTATTTCTACAGCCATTGCTTGATGCTCAGTATCCCCACTGCCAAAAATCCAAAGATCACAAAAGGAAGCACGCGTCTTCGCCTGAGGAAAAGGCAGCAAAGAAGAAAAAGAAAGCCCCCACGGCCAAAGACTTTGAAGTGAAGGTCGATAATAAGGTGGCCCCGAGAATGGTCGACGATCAACCACTCATCACTAGGCGGCAAGGTAAAGTGCTCCTGACTACTTGTCACGATGCCGCCTTACTTTCACATGTTGATAGTGATATCATAATACATACAGCCATTGTCACCCCCGATCATATGCTCGTGTCTGAAGTTAATAAAGAACAGAAGAGGACGCTTCCATTGGAGGAACCGAAAAAAGAATTCCCTCTCCACCCCCACAGGTACTCATCGTATTCTGTAATGTGTTTCAACTATTGAATTATACTTGTCTGATATTTGTACTATTTTTTAGGTCGAAGCTTCTAAACAACACCACAGCGTGCCAGATTATACTTCGCTTTCAGAAGCTTCTTCACCTCATCACCGATAGGCTCCCAACGTGGCCGCTGGTGAGTTTGTTGAACTTGCTACTTGGGCTTCTCTTAGTGACTCTGATTCGGTCACTAGTCCTTCCAGGCATGAAGGTTATTGTTCGACTAGCTATGACTCTAGTCTTTCAGATTCCCTACAGGATTTGGAGACTCCTCAAATTATCATCGTGCCACCCCAAATTCAGAGTCTCTCTGAGAGGGATGATTCAGCTGGCCCCTCCGGAGCGAAAGATGTTTCGGCTGACATGGATGTTGATGATGTCGATGCTAATTTGGTAAGATTGGACCAATTTATAAATCGGTATATTTCGTCTTCAGACTTTGACCGCTCCCAGGTCTATGGTGACAAGCTGGGACCTGAAGCAACTAAGGTCAAGAAACTGACAGACACCATTCGTACCTATGCTTTTAATCCTGACTTGCCTCATCTGCTGCATGAGGATTCAGCCCTTGGACTAGAGCTTATGGATGTTATCGTTTTGATGTATTGGTTTTGTGATTCCTCATATCTTTTGTAATATGAATTCTAATCAATTTTATGAAATACCATTTCTTTGGCATTCGAGTTTTATAATTCTGTACGATTAATATGCTGGCTCTGTTATTACTATGTTCCAGCTCAGTTCGACACACACACTTTACGTGGTCATAACTGAGATTTCTTGAAGAATGGGTTTATATTTCTTCAAGTATTTACCATTCACCCTCAAAATACATCAATCTGGGGCCAATTCTCCATGTTCATATGCGTTATTGGAAAAAACTCGGATTATTTTGAACGGTCCTTCCCAATTAGGAGACCATTTCCCTAAAACTCTATCGTTTCTGTCCATAGGCAATATTACTTTCCAAACTAAATCATCAACATGAAATACTTTGTCCTTTACCTTTTTATTATAGGCTTTAGCCACTCTATCTTTTTTCCTCCTCAAGGCGTCAAGGGCCAACATCCTTTCTTCGTCTTAATCGACCAACTCATTAGTCATCATATTCCAATAATCTTCAGATGGTATTTAATGTTGTCGTTGAATCCTTACAGATTGCATGTGTATTTCAACTGGCAAAACAACATCGTGTCCATATGCCAATCAAAATGGGGTTGCCCCCGTTGCCTCTTTAGGAGACATTCTACATGCCCACAAAGCTTGGTCTAGCGTTTGATGCCAATTTCTTGGCTTCTTACCCACATGCTTCTTGATTAACCCAATTATCACTTTATTGGAAGATTCGACTTGGCCATTTGCTTGAGCGTAATAAGGGGTAGAAGTTAATAATTTTATTCCAACTTCCTTCGTGAATTCTTGCATTTTCTTCCCCGTGAACACTGTACCCTGGTCGGTTGTAATTGTCTCAGGAATTCCAAACCGACACATGATATGATTTTGTATAAAATCAATCACAACCTCTTGGTTGACATTTTTTAAAGCTATGGCTTCGACCCAATTTGTGAAATAATAAATACCGACTAAAATTTACCTCTACTGTTTAGATTATGCTGGTTTTATTTCCCCAATCACATCTAAGGCCCATCCTCTAAATGGAAAAGGTTTTATAATGGCATGCAATTCTCTTGCTGGCACGTGCTGGATGCCCCAATTCATTTGGCATTCTTGGCATCCTCTAGCAAATTCGATACAATCTTTCAACATTGAGGGCCAATAAACACATGTTTGCATCAATAACCATTTCGTTTTGTGTCCGGCTTGGTGTGCACCACATGCTCCACTATGCACTCTCGACACTACTACATATGCTTCACTTTCTCCTAGGCACTTAAGTAATACCCCATCGATAGTTTTCTTAAATAATTCATTTTCCATCAAAATGAAACTCAGGGCATGATATTTTATCTTACAATCTGTCGAACCCGTGGGTGAACGTAAGTAGTCGACCTGGGGTTTGCACCAATCATTGTTTTGCCCATTATCAATTGCTAAAATTTCAAAATTTTCAGTATCTATTGCACCTAATTTTTTAATTGATAAGTCTGAAGGGGACAACAGAGTAGCTCTAACCTTTTTCTTTACTTGAATAGGCTCTTTGTCTTCATTCTTCTTGTATCCTGAGGCTTCTTGCACCACGTCATTAGCTTCTTGGTTTTCCCGTCGAGGTATGTGTCGAATGCTTGCTTTTTCAAACCGTTTTAACAACCTTATGGCAATCACGAAGTACATGATAAAATTCTATTTAACACATCTATACTCTTTTGATTCTTGTTTGATTACCAACTCAGAGTTTCCTATAATTTCGACATTTCTTGCCCCCAATTCTAGCAGCAGTTCAAGTCCAGTAATAAGGGATTCATATTCTGCCTCAATATTAGTGCAGATGTCGTCGATGGCGTATTTGAACTCTGCTGGAATTCCACTGGGAGAAATTATGACTCCTCATATCCCTACACCGTTTTTGTGACTAGAACCATCGAAATATAATTTCCAAGGCACTAGATCGAAAAAATTTTCTGGCATAGCCACCATAGAATGGTCGACTAAGAAATCTGCCACTATTTGCCCTTTCATTGCTTTTAAAGGCACGTACGTTAGGGAATATTCAGTTAATGCTAAAGCCCATTTACCAATTCGACTGTGCAAAATTGGTTTAGACAACATATGCTTAATAATGTCGAAATGAGAGGAAATGTAAACATCAACTGGATTTATATATTGCTTCAGTTTGATACAATAGAAATACAAACATAGGCATAGCTTTTCTATGTCATTATACCTAGTTTCAGGACCATTTAACATACGACTAAGGTAATACACAGGTCGTTCGACATGATTGTCGTCCTCTTAAACTAACATACTACCTATGGTCGATTCTGAGGCTGCTATATACAACCTCATAGGCCTATTTCTAGGTGGAGGTGCCAATATAGGAGGCTTCAGCAGATACTCTTTTATTCTGTTGAAAGCCTCTTGATGCTCCTCTTGCCAAATAAACTCCTTGTTTTTCAGTCGAAGTAGTGGTGAAAATGCCTTAGTTTTGCCACATAAGTTGGAAATAAATCTCCTCAAGAAATTTATTTTGCCCAACAAAGATTGAAGCTCCTTTTTGGTCGACGGAGGTTTGACGTTCATGATAGCTTTGGTCTTGCTTTGATTAACTTCAATGTCTTTCTTATGCACGACAAAACCAAGGAAATCTCCTGCCTGCATACAAAAAGCACACTTTAATGAATTCATTTTCAATCCATATTCTCGCATTCTTTTGAAGGATCTCCGGAGGTGTTCTAAGTGTGTCGATTTACTACTCGACTTGATTACAATATCGTCGATGTAAACCTGCATGAAATTTTCAATGAAATCATGAAACATAGTATTCATTACCCTCTACTATGTTGCTTCGGCATTCTTCAAGTCGAATGGAATGACTACCCACTCATAGGTTCGTAGTGCCCCTGGGCAACGAAACACCGTCTTCGGCACATAATCATCTGCAATAAAGATTTGGTTATAACCAGCATAACCATCAAGCATACTTAATTATTCAAAATCAGCAGCCGAATGGACTAGCATTTCAGCCACTGGCATAGCATATTCATCTTTAAGAGTGGAAGCATTCAAATCTCTAAAATCAACGCACACTCTTAGCTTTCCATTTTTCTTAATAACTGGCACAATATTAGCCAACCATTCGACATACCTTGCAGTTCTGATGAACTTGCTTTGGAGGAGTCTTTCTATCTCCTCCTTGATCTTCGACATAACTGCAGGCGTAAATCGTTGAGGTGTTTGTTTCACTGGCTTTTATTCCAGCTTTTATTGGTAACTTTAATTCGACCAATTCCCTCAGATCTGAGTTTTCGGTCGATGTTGGTGCTAATGTAGGTTGGTATTTTATCACCCTCTGTGCCAAGGTCGATTTCCTCCAAAGGATCTTGTGGCTGCATTTTTTCTAGTGTCATAGGATCCTTTTCGAAACCTAGAGGTTCGTCGTCGTATATGCAATCCAAACGCTGCTCATCGACGCTTTTGTTGACCAGCTTGCTTTTATCAGGTGGTTCTGGCTCTACAGCCAAAATTACTTCCTCTGGGACGGGAAATCTACCAGCTTTTATGGCCATTTTGTCTTCTTCAGCTTCTAGAGCCGAATTTATTTTATTTTCGGCAATATACACCGAAATCCTTCTCAGAGCTTCTAGCTTAGACATCACTGTCGTGATGGTTTCCCCAGCCTGTTGGCATAGGTTCCTCTGCATAGGATCCTCTAGAGGTTCAACATCCCACACAAATCCGTGGATTTCATGCAGTTTCAAGGAGATGAATGCCTCATTTAAGTTGGCATACACTTCTTCCGCTGGATGGCAGGGAGCAATATTGGCCAATTTCCTATCGAATTGGTTTTGGCCGACAACATTGACATCTGCCATAAAGTAACCTTGATCAGCTTTGATGTTCTCTACGATGCCATCTTCTCGCCATATGATCAGGCGTTGATGCATGGAAGATGGCACAGTGCCGACTCCATGCAACCATTCCATGTCCACTAGAATATTATAACTTGGTCGACCTTGGATGATCATGAATATTGTCGGCCTAGTGACTAAGTCGACGGTAATATCCACCTGGATTACCCCCATGGTGGTTTTCATCCTTCCTTCGTAGTCTAACAAGACCACATTATGAGACCTTATATCGGTGTCGAACTTACCGATCCTCTTTAGAATATGATGTGGCATTATGTTGACAATAGCGCCACAATCCACTAACACCTTGTTATGGCTCTTTCCTCAACCATTGCTCTGATCAGCAAGGGCTTCAAATGGCTCCTCATAGCCATATCGGGCCTCTCAAAAAAGGCATCGCGGATCTCAATGGAGCCATTATTCATCACAAAGTAACTAGTTGGCTTGTGTAAAGCCATTTTAGCAGCATCCAGATCATTAGTATTCTCTACCTCTGTCGGGATATTATACTCCTCTGGGAGTATAGACACAATGTTGACTAGGATGTCTAGGATCTCTTCTGAATCAGAGGCAAAGTCATCAGTCTCCTCATCAGAACCATTGTCGACTGGCTTGTTGACACATCCCTTAATTTGCTGATTGACAGCAGAGTTGACCTTTGGCTTATAGTGTCGTGGATTCTTTCCTTTATTGATAACAATCTGCTTAGCAGCAGCAACAACTTGTCGTTCAGCTTGCTTCATTCTCTGGAAATGCCTCCACTGAGTTCGACTCATCGGATTTTTCCCCATGTAATTCTCAAACACATGGATTTTCTTCTCAGAATGTACCTCTAGTCGATAGATCATGGGTGATTTTTCTTTTGCCTCTCTTATAACACCAGCAGCATTTGATGGCCCAGCGGCCATTTGAGGCTTGATCCATGTCCCCTTGGGTGCACTGGTCGATGGAACAAAAGTCTTTGACCTAAATTGGGGTGACTGCCTTGGATCTCTTTTGTTCCATTGGGCCCTTCCCCTCTCCAGCTGTAGTTTCTAGAAATTCTCAACGGCAACTCTGTCAATTAGGGTGTCGATCTAAGGCACAAAGCGACTTGAGCACCCTTGTTTTTGCAACGATAAAGAAAACCCAACAGGTCTTCATCGTCTCTTGGATAGACATCAACTAAGTTGACGTTTGACTCTCATCATTTATTTCCTCCAACATGGTGTTGTCAGGCACCTCAGTGATGTCGACCATGTTGATGTCGACCATGTTGATGTCGACAGGCTCAGCAAATAAAGCTTCTTCTTGCCTCAAAGGATCAGTATCAATCTTCTGTTTTCTTGCGGCAAATTTCAAGCGACCCTCCTGGAGTGACTTCTGAACTAGATCCCTGAAAAGAAAACATTGAGAGGTTGTGCGACCAAGATAATTATGATATTTACAAAAACCTCTCTTTTGTCTTTGTTCTAATGGTGGTAATTTAGCATTTGGGGGTACTAAAATTTGACCATCTTTGACTAATAAATCAAAAATCTCCTCGCATTTGCTTACATCAAAAGTATAAGTTTTTGCAGGAGTTCTTGAACTTGTTTCGACAGTAGGGCCTTTTCCTTTGGCAGGAAACAACAATTTACATTCGTATGTTGGCCCTGGTTTTAATTGGGCTACATCCACGTCTGCCTCCGTCGGCGACATGTAATCAGCCCCGTATATGGGATCTGTATCATCGAAGTCGACATAGTCTACCTTCTCTTTCTTAGACTTAGCCTTAGTGTGACATGCTCTTGACGAAGGTTGGATCTATTTTCTTCCTAATGGAGTAGTCCAAACCTCCAGCAGCCATTTGAACAAGTTCATGTTCAGGAACTTGGGTAAAGCACCTTACTTTTAACGATCTAAACCTATTTAGATAATCGTCTACTGTGTCAACAAACTTTCTCTTAATGCTTGACAATTCGACCAAACTAATCTTCGAATGCCCCTCGTAAAACTGTTCGTGGAAAAGTTTTTCCAACTTCGACCATGAGTCGATCGAATCAGGGGGAAAGGTAGTAAACCATGTAAAGGCTGCTTTAGTAAGGGACGAAGGAAAATGTTTCACCCTCAAGCTTTCATTATTCTCCATGTCTGCCGACTCAGTCAGGTATCTAGCGATGTGTTCGACCATCGACTCACCCGTTTCTCCTCCAAACTTTGTGTACATAGGGATTTTCCATCCCCCTAGAGTTTTCGGTTTGTAAAATATACTCTGATAATGGGGAAGAATGCGTTAGCCTTGTGTCGACCTAGACTATCGAAAAATTACATTTCAATAAAATATATCGACACAAAAAAAATGAAGTGATAAGATAAGATGGTCTACGAGATTTATTTATTCCACGAAGGAAAGGGGAATATCGAATAAAACCCACGAGAGAAAAAGATAAGATGGTCTACGAGATTTAAGAGATGCAGGTCCGAGAGTCGGTTATGCAAGGGGAAGGTATTAGCACCCCTCACATCCATCGTACTCGATGGTACCCATTTAGTTCAAAGTGTGTTTGTGTGTTTACGTGAAAATTTTACGATCTTCTAAGGTTTGAAATGAGAAAGAAAGAGAGGAGAAATGTTTTTATTATTTTTTTCTCGCCTTTGGTCGTAAGACTTAATGCCTACATACTCCCTCATGCAATGGGAAAGTCAGAGCGCCGTAGTTAGGCTAGAAAATGATTGTTTGTAGATTGCTTTTAAATGAAAAGACAAGTCGTCATTTTTTAAAGGAGAGGACTCGTCTAACGTCCACAAGGTGTGATAAAGAATAAAGGACTACGCACCAACATGAGGGAGGGTATGAGAACGCCTCTAGTACTCAAGTGGAGAAGTCGAAAACCATGGGAATAGAGGAAGAAGCATCTCAATTATAAATGAATCATGTCTAATCTTGAAACGGGTTTAAAAGGTAAAGGTGCTTGGACGCACAAAAGAGTTTGAATGTGTTAAAATTGATTTTAAGTTGTGGATGATAAGTATTGAAACATTAGGTTATCATCTAATGATTCAAATACTAGAAATTGGCAAGTGAGCTCAACCAATCATCTCACATCCCCAAAAATTAATGATGAAATAAGTGTTTCGAGTGAGATAAAAATATTTAAATTATTGGGCTATCATCCAACAATCTAAAGACTTTAAATTCGATTAAGTCATCGGGCTATCATCCAACAATTTAAACGAATGTCACTCCACTATTTTAATGCGGATAGAAGTATTAATTCTATTGGGCTATCATCCAACAACCTAAAGACTTCCAATTCAATTAAATCATCGGGCTATCATCCAACAATTTAAACGAATACCGCTCTAGCTTTTTGACATGGATAGAAGTTTTATCTTAATGGGCTATCATCCAACAATTTAAACGAATACCGCTCTAGCTTTTTGACATGGATAGAAGTTTTATCTTAATGGGCTATCATCCAACAATCTAAAGACTTCAAATTTGTTTAAACCATTAGGCTACCATCTAACGATTTAAACAAAAATCATCCAAGTTTATTTGTGAAAACAATTTGAAAAAAAACATCTCGACGTTGAATCGAGGTTTGAGAAGAAGACTCGACGTTGGATCGAGTTTTATTGAAAGTGTTTTAAATGCTTGTGAATGGAGAAAGAATCAGGTTATGATCAATCAAGCCAAAAGACTTGATCAATCTTGAGAGAATAGCCAAGCCTATTCCCTACTATGGAACCCTTATGGAGATGAGAATAATTTGGTATGTGGACCAAGGCGCGAGAGATAGAAGAGAAACGAATAATTGTGAATAGCAATGATATAGCAGATAAAATCGATAAAGCCCATACAAGGTGGCCAACACAAGCATAAAGCAATTAAATTACATGTGTACTAGCAAAGTGGGCTAGTCAACTAAGACGACCAATTGGAACAATTGATCGAAATAGGCTCATTGTAAGAAGGCCCAGGATCAAGCGTACATGTGTGCATGTGTGGTCATCGCGACGCTTCTAAGCTTTGTCGACTTACGGGTTTAAAATAATTCACAATCATTAGTTTAAAAATGATATTTTTGGTTTTGTGTAAGTGACAGTTAAAATAAATAATAAAGTAAATGCGAGATAAATAATTATTACAAGATTTGTTTATGGAAGAGGGATACATCAATTATAAATGGGGATTAAACGGTAAAATAAAATAGAAAGCGGTAAATTAATTACAACGCAATTAGGGGATTGGGATACATTGTTCCAAATGGGGATAAATAAAAATGAAATTAATTCTAAAAGACAAACAACATTTTTATGTTCATACACATTCGAAAGTTAAATTGAATTCAAAATTCGAAATCGCAATATGAAAGAAATTAATATAATATAATTCGAGCTTATTTATGAATGAATATGCAAGTATAATAATAAAAATAATATGTATATGGTATATACAATACTAAGTATAAGAATAAAAATAATAATAAGTATAAGAATAAAAACAATACTAGCTTTTACAGTATTAAATATAAAAATAAAATACTAAGTGTTTTAGATACACAATACTAAATATTAAATAGTAACTTAAATATAAATAAGAGTATATATAAAAATGTATATAGATGCAATAGTACAAAAAAGTATTCTTGGACAATTCTTGTATATCTTCACAAAAAAACAAATCGATTAGTAGCATAAGATAAATAAATCAAAAAAAGAAATAAAATTAATGTACATGAACAAGTGAAGAAACAAACAATTGATTATAATTGAAACAAAAGAAATCGTGCACAAGTTATTATTTAATCTAAAGTCGAACCATGGAAAATTGATTTCAAAACCAACCAAGACAAGCAATTATAATCCGACAGCCATTACTCACTCAACTTTACTTGAAATAAAATGAATTTCTTACACAAATTCGCTCAAAATAAATTATATATGGCCCTCAAAGTTCCTCGGTTAGATGTAACCGCGAAATAACGCGGTATCATCATTAAACCTTCATCAGGACTACATCCGAATATCAATCGATTTATACTTCAATTAAAATTAAAATGATAATAACACAACTTACGGTGTCCCAACATGTTTCTCGGTTAGATTTACACGCGAGTAATGCGGTTAATCAATAAACCATCACCGAAACTATAAAAATGCATCTTTACTCACAAACTTCAAACGAAATTTAAAAAAATGAGAAGAATACAATATCTTAAAGGTTTCTCGGTTAGTTTCTATGCGAATCAACGCGGAAACAAAATCACCTTCATCGAAACTAAAACACGGATATCACTTCACAATTTCAATTGAACATTAAGGCGAAAACAAGATGATCATGGCATAGATACCGAAACCGACATCAAACTTTTCATTATAAAAGGTTAATCAAAATTCCAAAATCTTCAGGCAATCCTTACATTATAACAAACTATCAAACTAATCTTCAGATAATTCATCACATCATTGCAATTCTAACCTAAAATTAATGTTAAACTATTTCACACAAATTAATCCCAGTATAATAGTTCGACTCAAATAACACAAATGTAGCAAAATTGAAATTTATCGACCGTGGCGATATTGACGAATTCTTGTTTGTGCGATACTGATTTGAAGCATGGACAATAAAATTGTTGTTGAACCTGATACCACTAATCTTCCTTTCTTCCCTTGCAAAGACGTGGTGATTTGGTCTTTTGAGGGCTGATAAAGCATCAGACTGCCTTGTAAAAACAACTTATGTTGTTCCTTTTGACCTCCCAAACTGATCATAATGAATGGAATACCTTTCCAACACACCCTCTTCCGAGAACAACAGATGAATATCTTCGTTGGAAACCCTACCATCCAAGTTAGACAAATAGAGTTTAGTGATAGGTCGAGTTTGCACAGCGTCAAGATCGCGAACCATTTCTGGAACATCGATGCTGCTTCTTCGCAACGCTTCTCTAGCAACCTGAGATGGAGGGATGATGGAGGGATACGTGGTAGTTGTGAAACAGAGGACTGATGGAGGTTAGAAGGGGTTTTAGCGGCAGTGAGAGAGACAGAGGGAGTAAGGCGATGGAGCAGCGGTTTGATGGAGGTGCGATAGAGGGAGCGAACAGAGAGAGGCTTACGACGGATGGTGTTGAGATGGAGAGGATGTATGAATTGGTGTGGAGGAAAGGGACGGCGGCGAGTGGATGAGGTTGTGGAAATGAAGGAGGGAAAGTTTGTTTCTCTAGAGAAGGGAATGAGTGGGTTTCGGAATGAAGGTGGAGGGAGGAAGGAATGGCGAAGGCGACGGATTGAGGGGAGAGTGAAGAATAGAGGTAGCAGGGAGTATGTTATGGAGAAGAAAGGAAGTTGGGTTGTGTTCTTACGGAAGAGTGAACAAGGCGAGGAAGGAGGCGGAAATTTGGGTGCCTCTGATTGTTTTGTGTTTTAATTTCCCCCTCTTGCCAATCATAACATACATATATAACATAAATTAGGTTTTAAATTATTTTTAAAAATGCCAAAAATACCCCTCATGATAAATGGGCCATAGAAATGGATCACTTAAAAAATAACAAGCCCAAAAGTATTTTTGTTTGATTTTTTTGAGATAAAAATTGGACACCTAAAATTATCAAAAATGGGAAAAGTTCAGACAATAAATTATCCGAAAAAATAAAATGAGCACATTAACATAAACTACGGGTCTCATAGATTAAAGAAAAATTATTGTAATGCTTAAAATCGAAATAAAATGATAATAAAGAATATCCGCTTTTAAAACGCTCACGGTTAAAAACGAGACTTCGAAACATATCGAAAGAGCACATTTTTATGATTTACGCGATACGTAAATTTATAAAACAATGCGTAAAAGATGAAAACTTGAAATATTTTCCCCGCTAATTTTCGCACAGTATCGAATTGCTTTTAACAGTCTGTTTATAAACCCGAAATATCAATATCATCGACATATAAATAATTTAAAAACAATGCAATAAACAGGAAGAGAGGTAAAAATGCATGAAGTAAGATAACCGGTATTTTACAACTAAAAACGATGCAAACATCAATTTAAATTGTCTTTTGGTCAATTTAAATATGACGAAATGATGCAAATGCAATGAGTGAATGACTGTTTTTTTATATAAACAAAATGCGAGTAAAAAAATAGCAGGGTAAAATTTGGGGTGCAACAGTTGCCCCTATTTAAATATATTCAACCAGATGATATGAAGATGATCAGGCTTCATATTATTGCAGTGGGAGATAATTAAATATCAAAAACCCCAAAATTTCGCCCTGAGATGCAATGGGTATGTTGCTAATAAAATATAATGAGAAAGCGCTGAATGTGATGTTTTTTTTTTACATATATATTTTTGACATATTTTTTTTGAGTGATGTATGATACCAGACAGACTCTATGGTAATTATTGGAAGGAACTTGAAATTAGAAATTTGTGGTAGATTGACTGATACAACATGGAAAACACACTGGAACAACAAGATATTTCTAGACATCTGTTAGAGCGACAAAGAATAACTAGTAATACTTGAAAAAAGAGGTAAAACCTGAGAAGTCCAACAATGACATCCAAGAATGAATCAGATTGAAAAGGAATTGACATATAAAAACGACTTTGTATAAAGAGAGAAAGACAAAACAGCCAATAATGGCTTTGGATGAAAAAAATACTCGACATCTAATAATGGCTTTAGATGGAGAAAGATCACAATATCCAATAATGGCTTTGAATAAAGTGAGAAAGGCATAACACCAAATAATGGCTTTGGATGAAAAAGCACTCAACATCTAATAATGGCTTTAGATGGAGGGACTCGACATCTAATAATGACTTTAGATGGAGAAAGATCACAATATCCAATAATGGCTGTGAATAAAGTGAGAAAGACATAACACCCAATAATGGCTTTGGATGAAAAAAAGGCTCGACATCTAATAATGGCTTTAGATGGAGGGACTCGACATCTAATAATGGCTTTAGATGACAGGAGAAGCTTTCTGGAAAAGATAATCAGATCTAAACAGATCGGAAGCTACATACGATAAACAGACTGGAAAAGACATTCAGATCTGAAGCTACATCAGAGAAACAACCTGGAAAACACAGTCAGATCTAATCAGATCTGAAGCTACATCAGAGAAAGATTCTGGAAAAGACAGTCAGATTTTAAACAGATCTGAAGCTACATCAGAGTCATCCAGGAATGGAACTGGATGAAAAAAGAGACCACGACATCTAACAATGGCTTTAGATGAAGAGGAGAAAGCAAAGTACTCAAAAAATAGCACTGGTGAAGGCAAAGAGATAGACAGATTGACATCCATTTTGGTAGGTACCAAGTAAGTTGGATTTTGACTGCAAGATAAGACATTGACTGCAACAAGACTTCAGGAAATGCAAAAGAGGATAAATCACTCCTGCTATGCATAATATATGAATTTTGTGATGCATGATATATGAATGATCTATGCATGTAGTATGTAATGCAGATGTTCATGACAACAGAGATTGACTCATTTGTG
Organism: Vicia sativa; assembly: GCA_021764765.1. NCBI lineage: Eukaryota > Viridiplantae > Streptophyta > Magnoliopsida > Fabales > Fabaceae > Vicia > Vicia sativa. Next base: position 267,654,927 of record CM038793.1, on the reverse strand, counting down.
GAGGTAAGATGGGATCTCTGATTCCTCAACACGGAGAACACTGCCAACTCTGATTGGAGAGAAAATGTCTTGAGAAACGCTTCTAACACACTTGTGAATTGTATCTAAAAGATGTTCCTTGGAGGAAGGACTGAAGCGCTGCTTGGGGATTTCCCCTGATTAGCTGATTGTTGAGGATAAACTGATCATGACTTTAATTCTTGAAATGACTGAGGGAAAGGAGTGCCCCAGTATAAGTCTTAAAAATAATCTTCTGATTAAAACAATCCTGATAATGACTTGCACTGAGCAAAAAATCTTGAACTGATTCACAACAGGATCCGAAAAATACTTGCCCCTGATTAGGATCATTGACCATGTTTCCTAGCAGTTTGGACTTCCTTGATGAGGAAAGCTTATTTGCAAGCAAAAATTGTTTATTCAAACCTGGTAAATTTAATGCAAAGTTCATGCGCAAGTTTTGAAATCAAAATCATTTTCAAAATGATGTTATTGGTGTAAAAATGAATTAGTGTTTAAAACACAGCAGTTTTTAAAAATTTAAAAGTGAAAGAGAAAACAACGGTATGGATATACCAAGACAATTGATTTACAAAAGACCTTAGGAGTCATATTACGCAACCTTGTTGTAGTATACTTTCAAAAGAAACCTGGCTTCAATTAGGTCTTTTGAGGGTTGTAACGTGGTCTGGTTCACGGTTTAAGAAATAAAGGATAAAAGCTCAAAATTTATTTGTACCCAACCCAATCTTCGTGATGTTCTTCAGTCCTACGTTCAGTTAACTCAGATTGTGCATTTAGATGCCAATAGATTTTGAACTTGTACACTGATAGTGATGATGGCTCAGAAGCTGATATATTCTTGAGATAGCAGTCACTTCTTTTTTGCAACATTTTGCTGTTTGAGGACTTTTGTCAACTCTTGCTTGAATTTGTCATCCCTAACTTTTGCTTAAATCGTTCCATTTAAGATTATAGTCAGCATGTGCCCCAATTTTTTTTTGCCTAAGTTTCCTTTTAGTTTTAACTTAGCGGCTTTTCCTCTTAATATATTTTTAAAAAAAAAGGCAGTGACTGCTTGACTTTCATGATTACGGAGAACCATCATCGCCATTCTTTGACTTAAGGAACATCTCCGACACTTCTTGATGTGTGCGAAGGAAGCTTGATTGAATACAACCTCTATTGAAATGCGTCTTGAATGAATGCACGTCCAAATTAACTGAGAAATACCCTGCCCCAGGTTAAAATTGCGGGTTTTTTTGTATAGAAAGAAACTCCAACTTCTAGGCGCGAAGGGGTTGACAAGGGATTAACTTCCTTATTTCTCCAGTGTTTGGGAATTGAAACAATGCCTATATATCATCAGCAAAGTTTTACTCAAAATCATACCAACAACAATTATGGGTATCTTGTTTTTATCATCCTCTCTCCAATATTTGCAAAAACAATAGCTCGGTATAGAAATTAAACAGGGAAAATATATATTTGAAAGCGATAAATGTAGATGATTTGAATCAAAACAGTGCAATGCTCATTTCATTAAAATCAACATGAAATTACAAACAATATTTGAAAGCAATAGTCTAACATAAACAAGGGAAAATGCAAACAGAAAGAAACATGGCCTAGTGACTAATCAGTTATAAGGATGAGCTTTCTTGTCTGAAACACTGGCTTTAGGAGATGACTTGAGATATTCTGACCCATCAGCTGGTTGATTTTATCTCTTAATAGCTCTTGGTCTCGTTGAAGTTCTTCCATAGTTTTCTGAACCATGCTTCAAATCCAAAGTCTTGAGGAATCAATTTGGCGGTAAATCAACAACTGAAGATGGAGACAGATGAAATGTGGTTTTTTGACAACTTGAATGTATGCATGAAATATGCAGAGAGATGCAATGAAATGTAATGTCATCAATGCGAAAGATGTGATGAAATGCAATGCGACATATATAAATGGAATGCAACAGGTTCACAAAGACGTGAAATAGGAATGATACAGGTAATCAAAACAACTTATTTAGGTGGGCTTCTATGATAGGATGGCTTTAATTTTTCTATCCAAATTTCCCACAAGAAGGTTTTAAGGTTTTCTGCTAAGTGTTTCTCGGAGTCTCAAATCTCCTTTTAACAAACACTATCATCACGCGAGAGGCCTACATGGCGATAGTATTTGTAAAAGTATACCCCAAGAAACGGCTCTTAACGGGATACTTAAAATCTTTTGAGCGGTCGATCCAGGTTTGGATGTCATAAACAAACTTAGAGTTATAGGTCATTTGTCTAGAAATTGAAGTCCTGCACTATCATGCGGGTCAACAACCTCCTTAAAACAACCAACACTAAGTCGGAGTCTTTGCTTCGGTCCATAAGACATTGGAGTCAGGGTGACCTTGGCTATGCAACCCCTCTATCCTAAATGTTACCTAGAAGCCTGGGTAATGGGCTTATCTATGAATTAATAATCCCATCAAGAATTCACACACAATGGATATATAAACAAGATAACAAATAAAGCATAGAAAAATAAATAACTGAAACATAAACATAATATAAAGTACAAAGAAGAAAGTAGAATAAAATGATAAACACACAACAACAAAAAGAACTAAACTAGGGTTAACTCGCTTGAGAAAACGTCCCTAGTGAAGTCTCCAAACTGTCGACCTAGACTATCGAAAAATTACATTCCGATAATATATTTGGACACAAAAAAAATGAAGTGATGAAGTCGCCACCGAGATTTATTTATTCCACGAAGGAAAGCAAAAATATCGAATAAAACTCACGAGAGAAAAGGATAAGACGATCTTCAAGATTTAAGAGATGCAGGTCCGGGAGTCGGTTATGCAAGGGGAAGGTATTAACACCCCTCACATCCATCGTGCTCGATGGTACCCATTTAGTTCAAAGTGTGTTTGTGTGTTTACGTGAAAATTTTATGATCGTCTAAGGTTTGAAATGAGAAAGAAAAAGAGGAGAAATGTTTTTTTTTTGCTCGCCTTTGGTCGTAAGACTTAGTGCCTACGTACTCCCTCATGCAATGGGAAAGTCAGAGCGCCGTAGTTCGGCTAGAAAATGATTGTTTGTAGATTTCTTTTAAATGAAAATACAAGTTGTCATTTTTTAAAGGAGAGGACTCGTCTAACGTCCACAAGGTGTGATAAAGAATAAAGGACTACGCACCAACATGAGGGAGGGTATGAGAAAGCCTCTAGTACTCAAGTGGAGAAGTCGAAAACCTTGGGAATAGCGGAAGAAGCATCTCAATTATAAATGAATCATGTCTAATCTTGAAAAGTGTTTAAAAGGTAAAGGTGCTTGGACGCACAAAAGAGTTTGATTGTGTTAAAATGGTTTTTAAGTTGTGGATGACAAGTATTGAAACATTAGGCTATCATCTAATGATTCAAATACTAGAAATTGGCGAGTGAGCTCAACTAATCATCTCTCATCCCAAAAAAATTAATTATTAAATAAGTGTTTCGAGTGAGATAAAAATATTTAAATTATTGGGCTATCATCCAACAATCTAAAGACTTTAAATTCGATTAAGTCATCGGGCTATCATCCAACAATTTAAACGAATGTCACTCCACTATTTTAATGCGGATAGAAGTATTTAGTCTATTGGGCTATCATCCAACAACCTAAAGACTTCCAATTCAATTAAATTGTCGCGCTATCATCCGACAATTTAAACGAATACCGCTCTAGCTTTTTGACATGGATAGAAGTTTTATCTTATTGGGCAATCATCCAACAATCTAAAGACTTCAAATTTGTTTAAACCATTAGGCTACCATCTAACGATTTAAACAAAAATCATCCAAGTTTATTTGTGAAAACAATTTGAAAAAAAACATCTCGACGTTGGATCCAGGTTTGAGAAGAAGACTCGACGTTGGATTGAGTTTTATTGAAAGTGTTTTAAATGCTTTGTGAATGGAGAAAGAATCAGGTTATGATCAATCAAGCCAAAAGACTTGATCAATCTCGAGAGAATAGCCAAGCCTATTCCCTACTATGGAACCCTTATGGAGATGAGAATAATTTGGTATGTGGACCAAGGCGCGAGAGATTGAAGAGAAACGAATAATTATGAATAGCAATGATATAGCAGATAAAATCGATAAAGCCCATACAAGGTGGCCAACACAAGCATAAAGCAATTAAATTACATGTGTACTAGCAAAGTGGGCTAGTCAACTAAGACGACCAATTGGAACAATTGATCGAAATAGGCTCATTGTAAGAAGTCCCAGGATCAAGCGTACATGTGTGCATGTGTGGTTATCGCGACGCTTCTAAGCTTTGCCGACTTACGGGTTTAAAATAATTCACAATTATTAGTTTAAAAATGATATTTTTGGTTTTGTGTAAGTGACAGTTAAAATAAATAATAAAGTAAATACGAGATCAATAATTATTACAAGATTTGTTTTTGGAAGAGGGATACATCAATTATAAATGGGGATTAAACGGTAAAATAAAATAGAAAGCGGTAAATTAATTACAACGCAATAAGGAGATTGGGATACATTTTTCTAAATGGGGATAAATTAAAAAGAAATTAATTCTAATAGACAAACAACATTTTTATGTTCATACACATTCGAAAGTTAAATTGAATTCAAAATTCAAAATCGCAATATGAAAGAAATTAATATAATATAATTCGAGCTTATTTATGAATGAATATGAAAGTATAATAATAAAAATAATATGTATATGGTATATACAATACTAAGTATAAGAATAAAAATAATACTAAGTATAATTAAGTTTACAGTATTAAATATAAAAATAAAATACTAATTATTTTAGATACACAATACTAAATATTAAATAGTAACTTAAATATAAATAACAGTATATATAAAAATGTATATAGATGCAATAGTACAAAAAGGTATTCTTGGACAATTCTTGTATATCTTCACAAAAAAAAACAAATCGGTTAGTTGCATAAGGTAAATAAATCGAAAAAAGAAATGAAATTAATGTACATGAACAAGTGAAGAAACAAACAATTGATTATAATTGAAACCAAAGAAATCGTGCAAAACAAGAAAATTGATTTAATCATTACTCACTCAACTTTACTTGAAATAAAATGAATTTCTTACACAAATTCGCTCAAAATAAACGATATATGGCCCTCAAAGTTCCTCGGTTAGATGTATCTGCGAAATAACACGGTATCATTCATTAAACCTTCATCAGAACTACATCCTAATATCAACCAATTTATACTTCCACTGAAATGAAAATGATAATAACACAACTTACGGTGTCTCAACATGTTTCTCGGTTAGATTTACACGCGAGTAATGCGGTTAATCAATAAACCATCATCGAAACTATAAAAATGCATCTTTACTCACAAACTTCAATCGAAATTTAAAAAAATGAGAAGAATACAATATCTTAAAGGTTTCTCGGTTAGTTTCTACGCGAATCAACGCGAAAATAAAATCACCTTCATCGAAACTAAAACACGGATATCACTTCACAACTTCAATTGAACATTAAGGCAAAAACAAGATGATCAAGGCATAGATACCGAAACCGACATCAAACTTTTCATTATAAAAGGTTAATCACAATTCCAAAATCTTCAGGCAATCCTTACATTTTAACAAAACTATCAAACTAATCTTCAGATAATTCATCACATCATTGCAATTCTAACCTAAAAACAATGTTAAACTATTTCACACAAATTAATCGCAGTATGATAGTTCGACTCAAATAACACAACCGTAGAGAAATTGAAATTTACCGACCGTGGTGATGTTGACGAATTCTTGTTTGTGCGATACTGAATTTGAAGCATGGACAATAGAAGTTATTGTTGAACCTGATACCGCTAATCTTCCTTTCTTCCCTTGCAAAGACGCCGTTATTTGGTCTTTTGAGGGTTGATAAAGCATCAGACTGCCTTGTAAAAACAACTTTTGTTGTTCCTTTTGACCTCCCAAACTGATCATAATGAATGGAATACCTTTCCAACACACCCTCTTCCGAGAACAACAGATGAATATCTTCGTTGGAAACCCTATCATCCAAGTTAGACAATTAGAGTTTAGTGATAGGTCAAGTTTGCACAATGTTAAGATCGCGAACCATTTCCGGAACATCGATGCTGCTTCTTCGCAACGCTTCTCTAGCAACCTGAGATGGAGGGATGATGGAGGGATACGTGGTAGTTGTGAGACAGAGGACTGATGGAGGTTAGAAGGGGGTTTAGCGGCGGTGAGAGAGACAGATGGAGTAAAGCGATGGAGCAGCGGTTTGATGGAGGTGCAATGGAGGGAGTGAACAGAGAGAGGCTTACAGAAGATGGTGTTGAGACGGAGAGGATGTATGAAGGGGCTGTGGAGGAAAGGGACGACGGAGAGTCGATGAGGTTGTGGAAATGAAAGAAAGCGAAAGTTTGTTTCTTCAGAGAAGGGAATGAGTGGGTTTTGGAATGAAGGCGGAGGGAGGAAGGAATGGTGAAGGCGACGGATTGAGGGGAGAGTGAAGAATAGAGGTAGTAGGGAGTATGTTATGGAGAAGAAAGGAAGTTGTGTTGTGTTCTGAAGGAAAGAGAGAACAAGGCGAGGAAGGAGGCGGAAATCTGGGTGCCTCTGATTGTTTTGCGTTTTAATTTCCCCCTCTTGCCAATCATAACATACATACATATAACATAAATTAGGTTTTAAGTTATTTTTCAAAATGCCAAAAATGCCCCTCATTATTAAATGGGCCACAAAAATGGATCACTTAAAAAATAACAAGTCCAAAAGTATTTTTGTTTGATTTTTTTGAGATAAAAATTGGACACCTAAAATTGTCAAAAATGGTAAGAGTTCGGACAATAAATTATCCGAAAAAAATAAAATGAGCACATTAACATAAACTACGGGTCTCATAGATTAAAGAAAAACTATTGAAATGGTTAAAATTGAAATAATATGATAATAAAGAATATCCGGTTTTAAAACGCTCAGGGTTAAAAATGAGACTTCGAAACATATCGAAAAATTAGGGAGAGCACATTTTTATGATTAACGCGATACGTAAATTTATAAAATAGTGAGTAAAAGATGAAAACTTGAAATATTTTCCCTTCTAATTTTCGCATAGTATCAAATTGCTTTTAACAATCTGTTTATAAACCCGAAATATCGATATCATCGACATATAAATAATCTAAAAACAATGCAATAAACAGGCAGAGAGGTAAAAATGCATGAAGTAAGTTAACAGGTATTTTACAACTAAAATTGATGCAAACATCAATTTAAACTGACTTTTGGTCAATTTAAATATGACGAAATGATGCAAATGCAATGAGTGAATGACTGTTTTTTTTATATAAATAAAATGAGAGTAAAAAAAATAGCAGGGTAAAATTTGGGGTGCGACACCTTGGCATTGGATTCATACCATTTCGGGCCATAATTCTCTTGACAATGTTGGTTAAGTTATTCTCAACAACTATATCCTCCTGTCGAACTTGATTAAGAACTTGGTCATCCTCCTGATGTCTATGCAGCAGAACCCTAGGTGGGTTAACAACGACATTTCTTTGAGGCGTTGCAGCTTGACCCTGATACACAGTTTCTTCTTCTGCTGCCCTCATGTCTCCATGAACATGTATGGGTTGTCAAACCGGATGCCCCTGTCGGGAAGCCGCTTCGGGGGCTCCTAAGAAGTTACACAAGCGTGTTAGTTGTGCAATAACCTGTCGATTTGTTTCAGCAGACTGCCTATTAGTCTCGACCGATTCTTGCACTATGGGGTTAATCACATTGCCCATTTGGTTAGTTAACATATTAACTAATTCATGGTTGCTATCATCTATTTGTTGCCTCAAATACTGCCACAGAGGTAGTATTTAGATGTTGCGCGGATATTTCCCTATTTGCCCCTATTGTAGATCCTTGCAAAGGGGCGTTTGTATTCTGCACGTTATCAGACACTATTGCTACACTTGGGGTCGAATGATATCCCGTCATTAAGGAATACGACATTCCATAAGGGAGATTCATAGCAGTACCAAATCGAGGTATCGCTGTGTTCGGAATGGCGCTCGTGGCCACCACAGGCCCTAGACTCACCAGTGCGGTCTGGGGAATGGAAATTGATACTGAAGCAGTTGGCCCTGAGGTAGTTGTGCTGCTTAAAGGGAGAAATGACGCAAGTTGCGAAACAATTGGGTCGGCAATACCCAATATTCGCGATGGAACTTCATCCGCGTTCGACGCGGGAATGTTGTTTGTCATCTTAGGTGTACGTTTCCTAGTGGGTGGTGGTTTCTTATTTGTTGAATTTCCACTTCTAAGTTTCATGCCCTTCCAAAACAAACTCTAACACTTAGCACATGGTCCCACCAGGTGTGCCAATTTGTTTACTGTAGAAAATGGTAAACAACCGCTGGTCCTCCCTAAGTCCTAAAACTAAGGGTTACTTGCAAGATCGACCAATTGATCTCAAGACACGTGCTAAGATTTTGGTATATTGTACTGCAGAAAAAGGACCTTGGCTAAGAAATGGTTTTCAGAGTCTAAGGGAAACAACACAATGGCTTTCGACACACAGAATTCCAACTGCCTGCTAACCGACTGCAGGCGCTGGGAACAAAACTCAACAGAACACTAATTGGTGACTCGTGACCAATAGTTGACGTTTGAAGTATTTTTGACAAAGGAAACAGAAGTAAACAAACAGTAAAGATAAACTCAAATGTAAATTTATTGCATTGAAAAGAAATATGGTGATTCACGTACATCAAAGGCTTGAATGACTCTTTCTTTCTTTAGTACGGAATTGGGCAGAGTTTTGGCAAGCAATTTGAAGATACAAATGAACACCCTTAAAATTCCAACATACTAACTTATTTATAGTACTTTACAAGGTAACTGCTAAAAGTAATCAACGGACGAGATCTAAAACTAGAGACAACTGCTGCACACGATTTCGCCTTCCGTTTAACGCTTCGAACCCATGATCTTCTGAGACAACTGCCCACGATCTCCTTATTCCGACTTTTTCCCGCTTCATGACTTCAGAAGGAAACTGCTTTCGGTTTCGATATATTCTTAAGGCGTAATAATATTTCCTAAGTCCCCTGGCCTACATCTTCGACAACACGACCATTTCGACTGACGCCTTCATTCGACCCAAACTTATGTCGAATCGGCCAACATATGATTTTGTCGATTTAGTTTTATTTTCGACGCAATTTCGTTCTGGCTGTTTTGTCGATTGGGTTGGTTTTCTGACTCAGCTTCTCAGCCGACATGTGTTCTTTTGGTACTTCCAACTTAGCTTTGTAAAGCATTTCAAAAACTATCTTCATTTAAGATTAGTCCTTAACCTGTAGAGACATTTGCCTTTAAGCAATGTCCTTAAACATACTTTATAAATTTCCAATTAACACAACCACATTCATAAGAGTGTTATCTCGGTCGGTGACGATAACTATAGACATTTTTTGTTATCTTTCAACAAAACCTTGCAAATACCCAACATTGAATGAAGTCACAAATAAATGAAGATTTGATTGGAATGATACTTCAACGTACAATGGAGCATCATTTTGGAATATTTTTCATCATCAAGTCCATGTCCAACCGTACATCTTAAAGTTCTCAATTTTTGCTTTTAAGTCTAATAGCTATGTATTTATTTCCAAAGTACTGCTCGAATATATTCTCTTATATATATAATATGCCTAGTTTATAAATAAGGTGTAGTACAGAATCTGTACTACAGATAACTATGATCTTACTGAGGTTTCACTTTAACCCTACATGTGAACAAAATTTAACAAATCTATTGGACTCCTGGAAATCATAGGATCTATCGTGCAAAATTTCAGATTCTTACTCATCCCTCTTACTTGGTCTTGAACCTATAAAAACATGCATGCTCCTCTGCATACATGCATGGAATCTGATTTGAAAGTTATCTGTTCTCAAACAATAACTACACAATAGTTCAATTGGGGTGATAACGGTCCTATATATGGTCTTATTCTTTTGCAAAATAAATTCAGTAATTTAAAGCAAAGAGCGTATTTTATGAATTTGTTATAGGCAATAACTTTAGTTGAATTTATAAATGATGCTCCCCATAGCTAAATTACATATTATCCTCTTATCCTCACATGCTGCACATTATATCATATCATTCATGACAATTATAGGCAGAAAGAATTGAAATTTGGTTTGAATTTACCAGAACTAGCTAGGACATTTTAAATAAGAATAAAAAACTTTATCTTTTAGATCTTTAGAAAAGTTTTGAGAAAGTTTTAGTGGTGCAATCTTTATAAACTTTTGTTTGAATAAAAGAATGTTCTGAAAAACTTTTACAAAAACAATGAGTTAATGATAATGCATATCCAAGATAATAAAAATATGATAGATGGCAAATTTGTTGATGATGAACAAAAAAATTATTGAGTATGATTCTTCTGTAGATTGTATTTTTAAACACTTAAAAGATGGCGAATTAAACTTAAAAGAATACAGAAGCTTCTTTAGTTCGCCTATGTTAAAAGTTCTCTTTAAATTTATAATTAAATTGATCCTTATTTTATGTGACGGTATTGCAAATCAAAGCAATAATACTCGTATTACTAGAATATTGCAGCCTGTTCCAATAATTCAAATTTTCTGTAAGAATATTGTTAAATATATGAGAAGTAACTTTTTTTTATAGGATGTGTATATGTTATTATTTTTATCTTCTCGATCAAAGCAAGTAGACATATCTTTTTATACAAATTGATTCACTAAGAGCATAATTATCGGTCCATTTCTACATAGTTTTTTAATTTAAGATGTTAGAATAAAAAAGATATTTGAGAGAAAAAACGTTCTTTCATTTGCAAGCGTTGGCTTACGTGAGAACATTTCTATATAATTAATATTAAAATATTACATCTCAGTTGAAAATAATTACATGAGTGGATAATGTGTGCTTTGGTGGGACCTATTTTAAAGTTTTTGATGGGTTAAATGGATATTTATAAATTATATTTGAGTTGTTTAAATAATTTAAGAGTGTAATATAATATAAAAAATTGAATAGGATCCATTTAAAGAACTCAAATATGTACGATGGATGTGGATGCTCTAATTTCTCTTAAAATCTTTCAAGTTGCAATTTTTCTGCATCAATCTGACTTATTGTGGTTCTTTCCCTTAAATATTACGCCTGTTGCAAGTGTGTGAGATCAGTTGTGATTTATCAATTGCAGAATGCAAAGTAGGGTAGTTGTTTTATTAGACTATGTAAAATAATTTTATTTTTGAACACCTTATTTTTTACTTTTTATCCTCCACATTATATTCTCCTTCTTTTATCTAATAGTTTAACATTCATTTAATTTTTACTCACTACAATAGTTTTGTTTAATAAAATTCAACATTCTACCCCACTACCATTCAAAACACACTAAAAATTTAAATAATCACAACAACTAATAAAATTTTGTAAAATAATGTATGTGGTTCTCACTCCCTCTCATTCAACATGTTGAATATTTTCAACATCAATTAATCCACGTCATTTTCAATACTTCATTCAACACTCAATTACAAGCATTCTATTATTAAATAATTTATTTTAAATCCCCATTATTCATAGTCTTATAGAAAATCCCCATTATTCATAGTCTTATAGAGACACTGTTAGTTTAGTTTAAAAGCACTGCAGTATTGAATGTATACTTTGATAATAATTGTTTTCATGTGTGAATTTCTTTGAAGTGTGATTTCCATTGTCTTAAGGAATTTGAATTGTGTGAGAGTAAACATTGGTGTATGCGTGTAGAATATAATGAATAATCATATCGAAAATTTACTAATTTTATTGGCCTTCGAGAGGAAACTATCAATAATTGTGAGATATTGGGTCGAACTCTATTGTGTCGAAGGATGCTAGAATTGTTAGCATCGAATTGGGCCTGTTTGTTATGTCCAATTGGTTAAGTTAGCTTGTACCCTAAGTTAGCTTGTAATGGGTATTTGTGATAAAAGCCCATTAGTTTAGTATGTTAGGTTTATTATAAATAGCATACTAGTCTCTCATCATTGCATACTGCATATCCTAATTTAGGGTGAGAGGGTTATTTATTATTCTTGTATACTTGTAATCTTTTTAAAGATAAAGGAAAGAATAGCAGTTAATAACCAATCCTTGTGTTCATCGTGTTCTTCATTCTTTTTCACTACCTTGAGCAACAAGCTTATATATATTTGTTTCAAGGCATCCAATTCACAACAAATTGGTGCGGTGAGCGTGGAGAAGATGCCTTCGACAAAGTATGAGATTGAAAAGTTCACCGGAGTGAACGATTTCGGTCTGTGGCGCTTGAAGATGAAAGCCCTATTGGTTCAGCAGGGTTGTTTGGAAGCGTTGAAGGGAGAGTCAGCCATGAACGAAACGTTAACGGCAGCTGAGAAGAAGGCAATGATAGAGAAGGCCCACAGCGCAATTTTGTTGAGCCTTGGTGATAAGGTTCTTCGACATGTATCAAAGGAGACGACGACGGTAGGGTAATGGGTGAAACTTGAAAGTTTGTACATGACTAAATCGTTGGTGAATCGACTCTACCTGAAGCAAGCTTTGTATTCATTCAAGATGATTGAAGATAAAGTGTTGGCTGAGCAGTTGGATATGTTCAACAAGCTGATTCTTGATCTTAAAAATATTGATGTGAAGATCGATGATGAAGATCAAGCGTTGTTGCTGTTGTGCGCGTTGCCCATATCACATGCCCACTTCAAAGAAACTCTCTTGTATGGAAGGAGTCTCGACCTTTGAAGAGGTTCAATCACCTTGTATTCAAGGACTTGAATGAACGAAGGAGCATAAACCTTCGACGGTTGGTGAAGGTTTGACCGTTAAAGGAAAGTTCTTGCGAAAGGATAATAAGTTCGACAAGAAGAAAGGTAAAAGTCGCAAGTTTTTAGTGGTGAAGCATCTAGTATTCGATGCTATCATTGTAGAAGGAGGGTAACACAAGAAAAGTGTTCCCTGAACGCTTGAAAAATCATGGAGGAAAGGATAATGGAAATGCAGCTATTGTTCAAGATGATTTCGACTCATCTGATGTTCTTGTGGTTTCGAGCAAAGAACTCGTCAAGGAATGGATTATGGATTCGGTGCACTTGGCACATGACTCCAAACAAAGACTTGTTCGAGGAATTATGTGATCAAGATGGTGGATCCGTATTTGGAAACAACAAAGCTTGCAAGATTGGTGTGGGATCTATGAGATTCAACTCCATGATGAGTCAATAAGGTTATTGATCAAGTCGTATGTACTGATTTGAAGAGAAATTTGATTTCTCTTGGTGAATTCGACAAGAAAGGATATGTTTTCAAGGAGAGAAAAGTATCCTAAGAGTTATGAAGGGTCAAGGAAGTCTTGAGGCGTGAAGAAACAAGGCTTGTATACCCTGGTCGAAGTTGTAAGTGGTTCGACAAATGTTGCATCCACGAAATCTTTGTCGAAGACAACTCTCGCACATGAGATTAGGCCATGTCTGAAAGGGGTTTGGTCGAATTGGGAAACAAAATTTGCTTGGTGGAGACAAAGTCGAAAAGTCAAGTTTTGTGAACCCTGTACTTGGAAAATCTTGCAGAGTGAAGTTCAACAAAGGCAAACAAAGAACACATGGATCCCTTGATTACATCCATGCTGATCTTTGGGGGCCTGCAAGGTGTCCATCACATTCAGGAGCAAGGTATTTTCTATCCATAGTAGATGACTACTCCGTAAAGTTATGGGTATTCATTCGTAAGACTAAGGATGAAACTTTGAGAATTTCAAAGGTTGGAAGACTCGGTCGAAAACCAAACTAGCGTAAAGGTCAAGAGGTTGAGAATGCATAATGGTCTTGAATTTTGCAACGAGGCATTCGACGCCTGCCTGTATTGCAAGGCTCAAAATCATCGCAGCACTCCACAACAAAATGGTTTGGCTGAAAGGTTTAATCGAACCATCTTGGATAGAGTTAGATGCATGTTGACTAGTGCTGGCTTAAAGAAGGTGTTTTGGTCGCTTCGACAAAGAACATATCGATAAACAGATGTCCTTCGACTACGTTAGATATGAAGACACCAAGAAGTTTGGTCGACATCCATCAAATCTCGACAAACCGAGAGTATTTGGTGCGTAGCCTATGCTCACATTAGGCAAGACAAGGTCGAACCTAGAGCTCTTAAATGCATGTTCATGGATATCCAAGGAGTCAAAGCTTATAGGCTATGGTGCCTAGAGTCGTCACGTAAGAATTATCACCACGAGATGTTGTTTTCAATGAAGTGAAATGGCTTTCAAGAAAACGGATGATGTTGGTCAAGTGCGTAAGTATCCGACGAAGAGTCGAACAGTAGAGATTCCTGCTGAGGTGGAGCATGTTGATGCCGAATTCCATATCCCAAATAAAGTCAAGAAGCGATGATGTGATGAAGTTGAGGAAACCTGATGACTATCTATTGGCAAGAGATAGGACACGAAGAGTCATCAAACCACCTCAAAGGTTTGGGTATGTAGATCTTATAGCTTATGCCTTAATCGCAAGTGAGGTTCGGACGAAGAACCAAGAGACCATAAGAAAGTTATGAGGAGTCGAATAAGACCGAATGGTCAAGGCCATGGATGATGAGATGAAGTCTCTTCATGATAACAACACTTGGGAATTGATCAAGAAACTGCTGGAGCCAGTTAGTCACCAAATGGATTTTCAAAGTTAAGGAAGGAATCAAGGAGTGGCCGAAAAGATACAAGGCAAGGTTGGTTTCAAGGGTTTCACTCAAACAAGGTATAGATTTCAATGATTTGTTTTCTCCTGTTGTGAAGCATAGGTCCATTCGAATGTTGCTTGCCATGGTGGCACAGTTCAATCTTGAACCGAACAGATGGATGTGAAGATGCGTTTTGTATGGTGATCTAGATGAAACAATCTCGATGAGGCAACTCAAGGGTATGTCGAAAAGGAAAGGAAGATTATGTGCAAGTTGAATAGATCTTTATATGGGCTGAAACAATCTCCTCGTGGAATAGGAGATTCGACAAATTCATGACACGCATAAGTTTCGTTAGAAGTCGGCCTCGACCACCGTGTTTACTTCGATTTCGTCCTGGTAATTCATTTGTTATTTTGTTACTTTATGTTGATGATATTCTCATAGCAAGTAACAATGTCGAAGAGGTAATGAGGGTGAAGGAAGAACTCAATAAGGAGTTCGAAATGAAGGATCTAGGAGCAGCTTCCAGGATTCTTGGAATTGACATTCGAAGAGATAGAAAGCAGTCAAAATTATGCTTGTCTCAAGAAGCATATTTACGAAGGATTCTCGAAAAGTTTGGTATGTCGAATTCGAAGCCTGTTGTGACTCCAACAAACCCTCAATTCAAGTTGAGTATTGATCAATGTCCCAGTACTGAGGTCGAAAGAACTTATATGAATAGCATCCCATATGCTAATGTAGTAGGTTCTTTGATGTATGCTATGGTTTGTACTAGACCCGACATAGCATATGCAGAAGTCTTGTAAGGTACATGGCGAATCCGAAAGGCTCACCGCAAGCATTGAAGTGGATTCTAAGGTACATAAATGGGTCTCTCGAAGAGTCTTAATTTATGGTGGAGCCTTTGGTGAAGATAGTAAAGCAAGAAGAAGGATATGTCGACTCGATTATGCAGTTGTATGGATTCCGAAAATCTATTTCGGATATGTTTTCACTATGTTTGGTACAACTATTAGTTGAAAGAAACACTTCGGTTGTTGCATTATCAACCAAGCGGAATATATTGCTTTAATCAAGCGTGAAAGAAGCATTGTGGCTTGAGGGTTTTTCTAAGGAGCTGAAAATTCAAGGGGAAGTTATCACTGTTAAATGTGATAGTCAAAGTGCAATACACCTGTCGAAGAATTCAGCCTAACATGAGCGAACCAAGCACATTGATGTGAGGTTGCATTTCGTTAGAGGGGTAATCGAGCGTGGAGAAGTCCAAGTGCTGAAGGTTTCGACAGATCATAATGTCCTGATATGATCACCAAGACATTGCCTAGTTGCAAGTTTTTCCATCGTATGCGTTGATAAAGTCGCATGAAGAAAACTAATTCGTTAGTTGATAATGAGTTTGTTCCAAGGTGGAGATGTGTGAGATATTGGGTCGAACTCTATTGTGTCAAGGATGCTAGAATTGTTAGCATCGAATTGGGCCTGTTTGTTATGTCCAATTGGTTAAGTTAGCTTGTACCCTAAGTTAGCTTGTAATGGGTATTTGTGATAAAAGCCCATTAGTTTAGTATGTTAGGTTTATTATAAATAGCATACTAGTCTCTCATCATTACATACTGCAAATCCTAATTTAGGGTGAGAGGGTTATTTGTTATTCTTGTATACTTGTAATCTTTTTAAAGATAAAGGAAAGAATAGCAGTTAATAACCAATCCTTGTGTTCATCGTGTTCTTCATTCTTTTTCACTACCTTGAGCAACAAGCTTATATATATTTGTTTCAAGGCATCCAATTCACAACAATAATATTAAACAAGTGTGAAAGTTTATGATTCTACTTTATACTCACGGTGTTGTTTAAGTGTAGGATTAATTTCTTTTGGACGGGGTGAATAAAAGACGGCTCACTCGAAGATTGCAACTTTGGATTTCACTCGAACTACTACAATTGGAAATGGTAAGAAAATAATCATGTGCCCACCTAACCCGTCACGTCATCAATCGTTAGTGACATTTAACGTCAACGATCAATTGTGTGGATGAAATTTTTTGTTAGGATTTTTCTTTAATGAAAAATTTTAGAGAGACTAAAAATAAAAATCGTCATATTTAGAAGGACCAATCACATATTTAACCCTTAAAATTATTAAAGATTTGTTGATTATGCAAAAGATTAAAGTTATGTTAGTGGAGCTTTAAAGAGAAAAATATTTAAAACAAGAGTAATGAAAGTGTTTGGGTCCAATCTATTTAAATCTCTGATTAACTACTATAAAAAGTATATACAACAATGTTCATGTTATCACAATCCTTTGAAAAATTGTGATGATATCTCTAAACTCAGACCCTAACATCTTTTTATTTTTTAATGAAAAATTATTAATATAATACTACAATTGGTTAGAACAACTATGGTGATATCTTTAATCTTTTATATAGGGATATCAATGGGGCGGGCGGGGATGCATTTACATATCAATCTCCGCCCTCAAATTTACTCGTCATCCCTATATCATATCTCTTTCATGGGAGCATTTTGTCCCCCATCCCCGCCCCACTGATTCCCACAGTTTTTGCGAATATCTATAAATATAAAGTTTTATTTATTATTTTTAACTAAATAAAGATAAAAACTTCAAAAACTAACCATAAGAAATTAATAAATTAATCATCTACGATAAATATATTATTTTAACAATATTTAATCTTACGAATTATGAACACAAAATTTTCAAACTTTTAAAAAATTAAAATAGTCATTTAGATCTTTTTCTTTTACTAACATTGAATATGTGTTTTACATTTATTTATAAAACAAGTTATTTAAAATGATAAATAAATCCACATAGAAATGTTAAATTATATATTAATTAACGATATTATAGAATTCTAGTGCGGGACGGGGACTCCTTGAGGCGGGAGATATGTTCGTCATCGCCAACTCTAAAGTGATTCGGGAAAACTTTATTGCCCATCCTATTGGAGGAAAATTCTCCATCTCTAGGACCACAAACAGTGAATCCCCACGGAGATCCTTATTAACGGGTGAGAATTGACATCCTTACTTTTATGAATTTGAATCTCAACGCCAAAAAATTTGTTATTTCTTCAATATTTTAGCTGCGTATTTTGTTTTGATTTATTTTTAAATAAAAAATAAATGTGATATCACTACGGTTGTTTACCTAACCTTTGTGATATTTTTTCTTCAATATTTTAGTTGTGCCTTTAGTTTTAATTTATTTTTAAAAAATAAAATAAATGTGATATCACTACGGTTACTTAAATCAGTCTTTGTGATATATTTTTATTTTATTTTCAAATTTTTAAATGCTTAAAATGGAAGTTTTTTTATAAAATTTTATTAAGTAAAGTAATACCACCACAGTTGTTTTAAGTGATCGTGGTGGAATGCCTCATTTATTTTCTAGAAACACATCTAGCTTGTCTCAATAACTACCATTTTTTATTTTCATTAGCAAAATCATTTTCAACTCTAACATTCACCGCTGAGAAACGAAACACTATCATTTTCAATCAACTGCATCTTCATCGTTCAATAAAGAAATGAGACGAAACCCAACGCTTTTCAACCAACTTCATTTTCATCTCCATCGTTCAACCAACTTCATTGTTCTTGGCTTACGTACCGTCGAGGAGAAAACGACAGTAAATACACCATTCTTGGATTAACAACCGTCAAGGAGGAAGACGAAGAATAATCTCACAACATTTATTTAGCTCTTTTACTTATTCATCACATTTCCGACACATAAACTTTTTCCATGCATCTAGTAAACTTATGTAGTCATTATTGTTGATGTTAGTGTTTCTGTGTTGATGTTGAATATTTTATGTTTATGTTGTCGATGTTGAATGTTTTTTGTTGCTCTTGTTCTTGAATTTTTATGTTGTTGTTGATGATGTTAAATGTATATGATCTCATTAAGATTGGATTAAATTTTGTTGTTGTTGTTTTTATTTATTGAATATGTATTAGGAATATTTGTATTCATAGTTATGATCACATTTGAATGTGTATTTATATGTTGTTGTTGAATGTGTATGATACTATTTGTTTGTATTTATATGTTGCTGTTGTTTAATGTGTATGATCATATTTGTTTATATTCATATGTTGTTGTTATTGTTGTTGAATGTGTATGATCACATATGTTTGGTTAAGAGATTGAATTAATATTTTATTATTATTTTTGAAGATATATAGCCTTTTTCTTTATCTAGTAGCTACAAAATTTATGCAAATGAAACTCGTACAAATGATTCTCAAACTATAGACGGGAAACAGAAAAGAAAACAAAGAGGTGCCACAATGATGGCTAAATTAACAAAAATCTTCAACTTCGGTAACAAATTATCGATTGAGTTTAATGTAGTATATTAGACAATTGATGTTACTTATTCTTCAACTTTTAAGAGTTATATTGTGTTTCTTCAACTTTTAAGAGTTATATTGTGTTTCTTGGACATATAAAACTCATTATATTGATAGATAACTTGAAAGAAGCGTCAAAAGATATGAAAGATAGCATATAACAGAGGCTATGGTATTACTTTTAATTTTGATCGATTCGATATTACTTTCTATAATTACTAATATATATTTAGTAATGTAATTGTAGATGACGTTTGAGTTTTTTGATGATGATAAGTTGAAAAAGATGATAAGTTGAAAAAAAAAGTGGATCACTAACATTGGGGTCTTGTAGTCGTGACGATTTTCTGAGAATTCCGAAGAGGGAGCATTTACATTTACTTGGGACACACACCACATACTTGTGATACATTTTTTGTGAGAGACACAACACATATTTACCTAAAATCTTAAAGTGATAGGTCTGTGATTTTTCGAACTTATATAATGTTCAATTTACTTTTTTTAACCAACGTGGAACTTATTTTTCAGGCTTAATTCTCAACAAGAAACAGTTGTTTGAGAATTAGATAGTACAATCTGGCTAGTGGAACCAGGCTTAATGGTAAAATATATCATCTTAGAAGGTGGAGGTTAGCTAAACATATCAATATGAAGCAGTGCAAGTAGACATATCAATATTAATATGAAGGCCCATGAAGCAGTGCAAATGAAGAGTCTTCTATTATTACTCGGCGATTATGTGATACACATGTTCTAGAAGTGCATTAGATCAAAGCTGACAATACTTTCAGAACCATTAGACTTTCCATTCACTTTCATTACGTGAATAAAAAGCTCCTATTCCCATATCACTTCCTAAAGTCTATTATGTGTTGTATACTTTTATAAAATTTTCTCCAATATACGCAACCATTCAATTGCATTTATCATTGAAAATAGATTTTGAAACACTATACTTTAGTTTTAGAAATGGAATTCCAGCTTAAGCTTAGGGTTAGTGTGTGGACTGAAAGTGACGATTACCAAATCCCAAGATGCTTTATGACTGATTCAGCTGGATTGCTAGGGGTATAAAAATCGTATTTATTAATTAGAAAACGTATAAAAATCGTATCCACTTAACTTATGTTGGTGTACACCTATTAGTATCTGATTTTCCTCACTTAAAAAAGAAAAGAAGTTAAGTTTTGCATTGATTAATAATAATAATTAAAATAAAATTGATGCGATAAGTTGTGCTTTTGTACGTGATTAAAGTTTAATAATACAATATATGTAGGAGTACAATACCAATGGTACTCACCCTAATATGTATCCTTCGGAATTAAGTTCTCATAAAGGCAAGACAGCTTGAGAGCACACTCTAATAAAAAAGATGAAGGGTGGAACTTTCTCAAAAGATATCAGCCTCCACACACCTTCACACATCAATGCCTTTCCACAAAGAGTACAGATGCACATATTACAAACTAAAAATTAATATTATTATTATTATATAATAAATATGATTAGTTTTCTACTATCTAACATATATTAAAATATTGTTCAAACTATCTAAATTATTCATTTCTAAAAAATATTTTACATCACATTTTGGACATTTTAATAACAAAGTAATCATTAACTTTTTCACTTTTCTCATTTCATGCATTAATTATCAACTTTTTATTGATCCAAATTAAAAAACTTTTTTTTCCATCTTACACTACTTTCTCTTTTTTCTCTTTTCTCTTTTCATTTTATATAATAATTTAATACATTTGAATTTTAATATAATCAATTTTTTTACTATTAATTATCTCATTTTAAACTTATATTTTAGAACATATTTTATCTTTTCTATTTGTTTATTATCACTAAAATACTAATTAATTTATTATTTAACTTTAATAAATTAAAAATATATTTTATGAAAATAAATAATACTACAAACTCTTCCCGTCCCAAAATATAAGAGAAAAAAAATAAAAAACACAATTATTAAGAAAAGTAAAAACACAATTATTTAACTTGTGGTTTTTTTAAAAATAAAGTGTTTTGGAAAATGTAAAAACAATTCTAATTAGTTATTTTTTATAGAAAATATGAGAGACAAGGTAAACTAAATGCATTTTTTAATTAATTTACTTTGAAAATGATGAAAATGGTTTTTCTCTTATATTTTGGGACAAGAAAAATGTATTTTTTTTCTCTTATAATTTGAAACGAATAGAGTATCATTCACACAACTAACTTTTTATCTTACGAATCACTATCAAATTATTACCATTATTTTCAAATGTTAATTTTTTTCTTTCTCCATTTCACAAGTTTTTTTTAAAAAAATTACTTAATACATTGAGTTTATTTTAATATTACGTAATTCAATTTAAACTCATGTGTATCTAAATATATCATTTGTCAAGTTTATCATTATATTTTGTATAATCATATTATTTGTTGTAATATTTTGATTTCATAATTTTTAATTGTATTTTCCCATTAAATACTAATTAATCTATTATTAAACTTTAATAAAATTAAAAATATATTTTATGAAGTTGAATAATACTACATATCATTCACACAACTAACTTTTTATCTTACGGGTCACTATCAAATTATTACCATTATTTTCAAATGTTAATTTTTTTTCTCCATGTCACAAGTTTTTTTATAAATTACTTAATACATTGAGTGTATTTTAACATTACGTAATTCAATTTAAATTCACACGTGTATCTAAATACATCATTTGTCAAATTTACCATTATATTTTTTATAATCATATT
Source organism: Vicia sativa (assembly GCA_021764765.1). NCBI lineage: Eukaryota > Viridiplantae > Streptophyta > Magnoliopsida > Fabales > Fabaceae > Vicia > Vicia sativa. The sequence goes on along the minus strand of CM038793.1, from coordinate 267,632,996 downwards.
ATTTGTTGTAATATTTTGATTTCAGAAATTTTCATTGTACTTTCCCATTAAATACTAATTAATCAATTATTTAACTTTAATAAAATTAAAAATATATTTTATGAAATTGAATAATACTATATCTCACTCACACAATTAACTTTTTATCTTACGGGTCACTATCAAATTATTACCATTATTTTCTAATGTTAAGTTTTTTTCTTTCTCCATGTCACAAGTTTTTTTTAATTTAAATTACTTAATACATGAAGTTTATTTTAACATTACGTAATTCAATTTAAATTCACATGCGTATATAAATACATCATTTATCAAATTTACCATTATATTTTGTATAATCATATTATTTGTTGTAATATTTTGATTTCATAATTTTTCATTGTACTTTCTCAATAAATATGAATTTTTAATATGTATATCAAAAAAATTATTTAGTCTGTATTAAAATAAATTCACCCGTGCGGGAGCACGAGTCTCTGACTAGTATCTAACATATACTAAGAGATTACCCAAACTATCTAAATTATCCTTTCCTAAAAAGTATTTTACACTATACTTTTGATATTTTAGTAACTAACAAAATAACCCTTAACTTTTTCAACTTTTGGAATTTCATTTACCAATTGTCAACCTCTCATTAGTCCAAATTAAAAGACTATTTTTCTCACCTTATACTACTTTCTCTTTTCTCTTTCTCTCTTCTCTCTCTTTTCTTTTTATTTTATATGATTATTGAATACGCGCCAAAAACGAGTTTTGGCAGCACTTCATAGACAGCACTTATACAAAAGCGCTGCTATAGTTATCCAAAAAATAAATAAATAAATAAATAAATACTTTAGACAGCGCTTTTAATAAGCGCTGCTATAGGCCTTATCAAAGGCAGCGCTTTTTCTCCCTAAGCGCTGCTATAGGGTTTTAGAAAAATAAAAAATAAATAAAAGCGCTGCTAAAGGGTATGCTTTAGACAACGCTTTCAAAAAGCGCTGCTAAAGGTGTAAGGCTGAAAACGCTGCTAAAGGGGGGTAAGCCTAAAGCGCTGCTATAGGGGGTACCTTTAGCAGCGCGTATAAGAAGCGGCTAAGTTTAAAGCGCGCTAAAGGGGTACTAGCAGCGCTTATTGAAAGCTTTGGTTTGTTAATTAATTTCTAAACCCCTAACCCTAAATCAGATTTCCAAAAACACAAACCAAACCCAGCAGCGCTCTGTTCATCTTCTTCTCCATTCGTCTCCTCCCATTCAAGCTCTCTTCATCCTCTCAACACTCACAAACCCCAGCCGTTCTTCATCGTCTTCTCCAGCCGTTCTTCATCGTCTTCTCGCACAACACCATTGATCATTCTCCAGCCGTTCTTCATCGTCTTCTCCAGCCATTCTTCATCGTCTTCATCGTCTTCTCCAGCCGTTCTTCATCGTCTTCGTCACCGTATTTCTGCTCATCGCCATTGATCATTCTCTGCCACTTCTCTTCATTTTCCCATTCGTCATCCCTTCAACATATCCGTCACATTCAGTAGCAACAACCAATTTCGTTCTTGCTCACAAGGTATTCGATAAAATGCCTCACCTGAATTGTTTCTTCTTATTGCTTCTATTTTACTTTTGATTTGTTGTTGTTGTGTTTCTTAGTTGCTATTGATGATTATGCCCTAGTTAGTTTGCAAATTAGCAGAGAGTTATCATCGTTAGTACCGTGTTTTTAAAACTCATTTCCGGGTTTCGATTTCGTCGCTAACAAAGGATCATGATTGATCCGTCTGTGATTGTGGCTGTTGTGAAGCCTTGTTATGGTGATATTAGTTTGTTTTCGTTTTTCTTGTTCGCAATGTTGAGAAGCATTCATGTGTGTGACTATTTCTATATATCCTGTTCCTTGTTTTTGTTATTCAATATATAGATTATAACTACCAGTCACACTATTTTGAAGTACCAAATTAAACTAGTTTAGACATGATGATTTTGTTTTTCTAATTTCAATTCAAATGGGTGAAACAATTAATTGAAATTGATTTGTGTTGAAAATGTAGTCAACTTAAGATAGTGAAGAATTGAAATTTAAGAAGTCAAAATCAGAAACAAGTGAAATTTGATGATCAAATGTCACTGTCTTGGCCGGTAAGGAAGTTGTGTCAATGGTGACAGGACGGTAGCAAGATCCAGTGATATTCTACCAGAGTGGTCTTAATAGGAACTTGCAATATAATCCTGCCTTCAAATCTCAACAGAAGTTGTATCAAATATAGTAACACTAAACTTTGAATTCCCTTCATATTTGAAACACAGGTAGCAACCATACATTATACAGTAGTATTCTGCAAACTGTTTCCATTTGTCGCAAAAGTAGACTTCGTTGCCGCAAACTGCATCTTCTCTCAATTTCTTCAATCACGCAGGTACAACGATTTATTTTCTGATATAGGATATTTCTGGAATATTGACATGTTCCTTATTTTCAAAGATTGTAGGTTTGATAAGAATGTAGTTTAAGGAAATTTAAATGTTATTCTGATTGTGTGATTATTTAGGATTTATCTAGAATTTTAATGATAGTTTAGGTTTATAATCTTGTTTAAGAAGAGCACATTTGGGTTATTTGTTCCGAACCTGTTGAACTTGTTGGGTTTTAGCTAAAAGGATGATAGAAAATAATAAGAATATATAAACACGAGAGAACAAAGGAGGCGGCGAGGCTTGTGGTGGGTTGACTTCACAACATTTGCAAGTCAGAAATGTGCCAATCTTGATCACTTTTGAAGTCGCTAAATGTAACACGTTGTTCTCTTCCGTGTCCACACCTTGGATTAAGTTATCAAATATTGCCATTTTATCACTCTTTTTAAACCATAATCTTAATGTCTCGACTACATTGGTTCTTCTATTCTCAATTGCTACAAGGAATACATTTTTGTTTTCCAAGTTAACATCGTATACTGAACTTGGTATTTTCTTAATAAGCTCATCCACTATTTCAACTATGCCATTTCTCGCCGCTGTCAAAATTGCTGTCTCAAAAATCTTTGATGTCTCACTTTTCGGTGTCTTAGAAATCGGTGGCTCATCACTGTTATCAACTCCTGCAAGTTTCATTTTGTTATTTTCAATAAACTACATAGAGACCAGTTAATTAAACAGTTTGGAATTGGATACCTTTCTTTGGGTTGTAAGCAGAAATGAAATCTGCTTTTCCTCTAGTTAGTCACATTTCATATAGAGTTAATAATTTGTTGCAATTAAATATATTACTAGAAATAAAATAGCGATGAAATTAGAAACCAACTTCATGATTTACCTTCCGAAATGTATTGGGGGTATGGGGTGTATGGGGTGTCTGTGGTGTAGATCTGTGTGTAATACTTTTCGATCATATGATATCCATTACATTAGTACTTCTATTGTACCCTTTATGATTATATACCCATAAACCTGTCTCTACTTGAATTGCATTGTGATTTCTTGTTTGTCATATGGTCGAAGTTTTTCCACTGGTTGAGCATTCCCTTGGTTACACTGTCTAACCTTTTCATTATGTTAAATGCTTTGATTGGTCTTGGTAAAGGCAGTAAATATAAAAGTGGTCTCAAACTAATTTGGCATGTAACTCTACCCGCATTGGTAGGACAGGAAAACTGTTTGCTTAATAAAAAAGAAGTGTTTGCTTTGGTAGTTCAATTATATTATAATGTAAACATATTATAAAATTTACTTACGGAGTTTAGAATAAATATATAAAAAATTATTACTAAAAATTTTATTAAATTGGATCAAAATCACCTTCTTTCAACATTCTTTCTTCTATTTTTGATTGACCATCACTTATTAATTTAACTTTCTTCTTTAAATTTTCATTGAATTGACAGTTTCATAAATTTTTGGTATTGTTTTTTTATACTAAATGAGTTATTTAATTTTCAGTTAATGGAATTATAAGTCATTACTATGAGAAATATAATGGTTGGATAGATTAATGATTTATTTTTTATTGAATGAGCCGTTTAATTTTAACTTATAGAATTATAAGTAATTACATGAAAAATAAAGTTTGTGGTTGGATGGAGTTTCTTGTAACCGACCAACGATGTAAATTTCAAGGATATAAAAAAGTTGGACAGTGAGTACCAGTATAAATACTTAAGATTTGGTAGGTTAATATTTTTACTTTTTTACTACATGAGTCATTTAATTTTTAGTTGATTGAATTATGAGTCATTACTATAAAAAGAAGTGTTTATATCATGAAATAAAAATTCATAGAAATATATATATGAGGATCAATAAAATGAGTCTATATGATGGTCCATTGAAAAGGATAACTTTTGCTACCATACTATAATATTCTAATATATGATAGAACTAATGTTCAAATACATTGTATTATTGTTCCTAGCTACTCTGTCATTTCTAAAATAATAGTTGAATTATTATGAGATCAATAATTAGTAAAAGAGGATATCAAATATCTAAAGTGCTATGTGAAACTTATGCTACATATATCTACTTCCTTTCAACCACATGAATTTCCTATTGGAAAACAACAAATCAAATAAGTATTATGTTTAGATCTAGTAATAAACTAAGACATTCCTAATTTAGTTAGATATTATTATACCGTTTTGTGCCCTAATTAGTGTTTTTGTTTAACATGCGTAATAGTTAAAACCATGGATAAAAAATGGATGTGTGCCGATCGATTGTCAAAAGAGTACGAGAATGGGGTATTAGAGTTCGTTAAGTTTGCTGTTGAACACGCTGAAGAGCCGAATAGAATGAAATGTCCTTGCTTGGGTTGTTGTTATGTGGGTCGGGTTGACGCAGATGGATTGAAATCGCATCGATGCGTGGAATTGATCGGGTTATACGTGTTGGATATTTCATGGTGAGAAAAGCATCGAGAATGTTGATCGGGGTGAAAAGTAATGCGACCTATGTTTCGACGACAATGCCACGATACATATGATTATGATCGAGTCAAGAGATTGCGTAACTTGAAGAAGATCTTCGTGATTGTCCCAAAATGTTTGAGAGGTTGGTAGGCGGAGAAACCGTTGTATAAAGATTGTCCCAAATTCACAAGATTGTCCAGTATTAAAATTGTACGACTTAAAGGCGCGCAACGGATGGTCGGATAAAAGTTTCACAGAGTTATTAGCCCTTTTGAGAGATATGCTTCCTGAGTATAATGTCCTCCCTTGCTTTAAGGATAATGGCCTTAAAGCAAGGGAGGACATGGTAGAGATGGGAATAAGAACTGAATTAGGACCCGTGAAGAAAGGAAGACGCATATCTACCACACCGCTTATACTCTATCTAGGAAGGAAAAGAAAATATTGTGTAAGTTTTTGAGTGAAGTTAAAGTTCCAGAAGGTTACTCCTCAGACATTAGAAGACTCGTGTCCATGAAAGACCTCAAGTTAAAGAGTTTGAAGACACATGATTGCCATGTCATAATGGAACATTTTCTACCAATAGGTATACGTTCTATTTTGCCAGAAAAAGTAAGAAGCGCTATAACTAAATTGTGTTTTTTCTTCAGGTCAATTTGTAGTAAGGTGATCGATCCTGAGATCTTACCAGTATTACAAAAAGAAATAGTTATTACTTTGTGTGACCTTGAAATGTATTTTCCTCCATCATTTTTTGACATTATGGTACATCTTGTTGTTCATCTTGTTGTTCATCTTGTGAAAGAGACACAATTGTGTGGACCAGCTTATATGAGATGGATGTACCCTGTTGAACGTTACATGAAAATATTAAAAGGGTACGTGAAAAACCGAAGTCGTCCAGAGGGTTGTATCGTTGAGCGATATGTTGTTGAAGAAGCGGTAGAGTTTTGTACTGAATTTTTGTCCAATGTGCAATCCATAGGACTCCCCAAATCTCATTTTTTCGAAAAAAAAGAAGGTAAAAAATTAATTGGAAATGAAATTGTGACAGTATCAAGAGATGAACGGGATCAAGTGCATTTGTATGTTCTGCATAATGACAATGAGGTTGAGCCGTTTGTTGAAATGCACAAGGCTATACTCCGAGGTGAGAATCAGTAGAAATGAAACTTGATAGTACGAGCACAATCAAAGTTTTATACATGGTTTAAGGATCATATATATTCAAAGTTTCATTCAGATCCCGCTTCAATATCGAGTTGAGATGTTTGGCATATGGTCCAAGTTCGATTGTGTTCTCTTATAGAGGATACGCAATTAATGGATACACATTTTATACCAAAGAGCAAGATGAGAAAAGTACTATGCAAAATAGTGGTGTTATTGTAGAAGCAATGCACATTTCTAGTATGAAGGACTTAAACCCCAAATATGAAAATCATATTTTGGGGTTATCAATCACATTTGGGTGTTTGATTATGAGAAGTTTCGATTCCTATCTTTGATTGCAAGTGGGTACATAGTAGTGGCATACGAATGGATAAGTCGGTTTTTGCAAGTGGATCTTAATAGGTGGGGTATAAAGATGAGCCTTTTATTCTAGCCTCTCAAGCTAAACAAGTGTTCTATGTCACCAATTCAAGAGTACGAATGGTCTATAGTGCTTTTATCTAACAAAGTGATTGATGATAAAAGTGTAGATCAAGGTGATGTTGATGTTGAGAATGAGTCGTATATTAGAAACGATCGAGATGAAAATACTACAGCGGATGAAACATATATTAGAAAAGATCATGATGAGGGAATTTGGATCAATCCCTCCGTCCGCGTTCTTAAAAGACAAGTAATTCAAAATCCAACCAAGAAAAGAAAGAGATGTTAGTGAAAGAGGTAATATATTCCTCCATTCTTGTTAACACTTAGCAAACTTCTAATTAATGATATATTTTTCATATTTGTCATTTTATATACTCAATTGAGATTTGTCATTTTATATACTCAATAGATATTTGGAATTATATCTTTGGAATTAAATATTTGTCATTAGATACTAATGTTTTTCTTGATTACAGGTTAGATGGCTAGTAACGAGGAGCACCCACACGATGATTCAATTAATGATGGAGACAATGATGGGGGAAAATCCAGTAAGGGAGTGGAAAAAGAAATTAAAAGAGGAAAAACTATTATGAAGAATATCATTCGTGATAGAGATAGAGGTATTAAATACGATGTGCATTGGAGTCCAATGCCAATTAATTGAGCCTAACGCTTCTAAATTGACAAGTTACATTGGTACAATTGTAAGGAGAGAAATACCAATAACTTGTGATAAGTGGAAAGATGATACGCTGGATGATGCTAAAAACAAAATCTGGAGTGAGATACAGGTACTTTTTATTATGTCTTTAAATTACGTCTATGTACTTTTAATTATGTCTTTAAATTACGATTATGTACTTTAAATTATGTCTTTAAATTACTTATACTAACGCACTTTGTGTATGTTTTTTGTAGAGGTCTTTCAACATTGATGACACAAAAAAAGATTATTGTCTTGGATTGGCCGGCAGTAGACTAAGAGGGTTTAGAACATTTTTTACTAGAAAATATCTTAGAGATGCCGAAAATTTTTTTGTTGATGCAGAGCGTCCAACAGAATATGCAGATGTGATTTCACTTAAAGAATGGGATACTTTTAAAGAAAAACGGAAAACCCCAGAATTTAAGAGTGTAAGTGACGCAAATCGTCAAAGAGCATCATCTCCGGCATATCCATACAAAAAGGGACGTTTGGGATATGCACGATTAGAACAAAAAATAGTAAGTATTTACAAATTGAAATGATATACTTGTTCATCAAGAGTTATAACTGAGCTTGTTTTTTGTGTTAATGTGTAGTTGAAAGAGGAGAATAGTTCTGAAACATCTCTTCCGGAGCATGTTTTGTGGAAGGCTGCCCGTGTGGGTAAGGATGGAGTTCTTAAAGATGAAGTACAAGAAATTTTTGCAAAATGTGTAAGTATAACATTAATTCTAATTAAAATTTTATTAACATATAATATTCATGTTTTTTACAATATTCATATGCATTTCAGGAGACTCTGTCACAGTCTACATCTCCACCGGATGATTGCAGGAGCATACTTAGTCGAGCATTAGATGTTCGTGAGTATTCTGGTCGGGTGAGGGGTAAAGGATATGGGGTTACTCCAAGCTCCTTGAAAAAGAACAACCCAAAGACAAAATCTTCTAGCAATAAAGAACTGCAGGCAAGGTTGGATGCATTGGAAGCTGAAGTTCTTGAATTGAGGAAGGAAAAAGCAAGACAGTACCAATCAGAAATGGAATCATCGGGTGTTAAAGAAACTAGTGACATAGCTAGTGTCAATTGTGCTCTTAAAGAAACTATTCCCGAGGTAAATTCATATATTATTTAATTAGTGTAATTTATTTAACTGACATATATACACATTAACGAAGTCATATTTATTATTGATTTTAGGGCATTTCACCTTGTCAACTCTTTTTAGAGACACCAACTTATCGCATGGTTGGCAAGGAAAAAGTCCATAACACTCGTGGAGAAGTACTTCATCATAAACCGCCCTTCGGATATTTGAAAGTGTCAATTGATATTGCTTTAGAGGAGGGTGCGTTATTACCAATCCAGATGAAGTTTCGATGCAACATTCGTGGAGAGGCAATATGAGCGTTTGTTGCATGGCCAAGACTCGCTCGCATAGATGATGAGGTATAATTAAAACCGTTATGAACCTTTTAGTACTCAAATTTTTTACGTTCGTTTTACTTACATTTTTTTGCATGGTAATGTTAGACTCCTACAAAATCCAAACCAAAAGATAAAGGGATTACACGGCCAATGGAGTCAGTGGCATCACAAAAACAGGTACAACACAATTATATGATATTTATGCTTAGATAATGTTAATTTGTCATCCTATACTTGACCACTCTAATTTTATGATATTTAGATTATTCCTGCCAAAGAGATTGAAGTTGTAAGTAGGGGTAAAGAGCCTGTAATTAGCAACATTCCCACATAAATAAAGAGTGTTGCTAAGAGGACCGGTGCTAGAAAGAAAACTACTTCACAGTATAGGTCGTGCCTTGACATTTTAAGCTTCACAACTATTCCAAGGTGGTACTTCTCTTGTACCCATGGATGAAGGGATTTATGGTTCTCATGGCATGACAAAGAATTGGTATGGAGGATTTGGACCAAGTTTTGGACACTTGACATTAGGCATGGCTGTTATCGATACATACATCAGGTATACTCCAACCAACTTTGTTTAATTAATTGCAGAATTTATTTACTCATTTCAATGAATAATTAATATTAATGATGTTTTTATTTAAGGTTTCTGTGTGACAAGTTGATTCGCCCGCGTGGATTGGAGTCCAGATTCGCTTTCATAAATCCCAACGTTTTCCACGCAGGGTCAATCATCTTAAAACCAGATGAAGTAATAGCATATGTACTCGGTTTATTTATGGCCATAAAAGATACAGAAAAATTGTTCTTTTTACCATATAATACTGGCAACAAGTAAGATTTTCATTCTAAATTTCCTCTATTATAATTTTTCGTTTTTTAACGTTGTGTAGAAAATTTTCATCTAACCTTTGTTTAATATTCCAGTGGACACTGGTTATTGGTTGCAATTAATCCTTTGAGAGAAATTGTATATTATCTGGATTCATTGGGCAATGATTGGACAACATACCCAGATATGAAGAAGACGATTGACACGTAAGTGAGATTGTTCTAAAATATACCTGTGTATATTTAATTATTTATGTGCGATAGTTCTAAATATTCGTTATTATTTTATTATAGCGTTCTACAAAGTTTTCGAGCACAAAGAGGTATTCAAGTACCAAGGAGTAAAGTCAACAATGTTTCTTGGATCAAAGTGGAGGTATAGATTTTCCCAATTTTGATAATATAGCGATGATACTTGATAAAACAAGTTAAGTTGTATATACTGATGTATATCCGTATTTTCTTTCCATGTGTAGTGTCCTCGTCAACGCAATTGTGTAGATTGCGGTTATTTTATGTTGAGGTTTATGAAAGAAACTATTCTTTCGGACCGATTAGAGATTCCATCGACGGTATGAATTTCTAACTTTGGAATTATTTTAATATTTCTCATAAAATGACTTAGTATTTTAATTAAATCATACTATTTTATATTATTATGTAGTACTTTGATGAATTCAAGTGTGCTTCTTACTCAAAAGATCAATTGGATGAACTTATGGAGGATTGGTGCCAATTTGTTATGGAGTTGAGAGTTTTATTATAAGCAAGTATAACTTTGAGTTTTGAGTATAATATATGTCGTTATAGTTGTGTTGTTTTTGTTGTTATTTGGTAACTTGTATGAATTTCGATTTTTTGATTTTGTTTCAGGTAATATAGGTGCAGATCGATGTATAGAGTTATTTTGTAAAGAAATTTTGATTTTGTTTCTTTGTTTTATAAATTAATGTTGTTGTTGTTGTGTATATTGTGCAAAAAGGATTGAGATGTATATATATTGACGTATATTGGCCGATGTTGTTATAATATTGTTTCGTTGTTGTATATTGATGCATATATATTGTAGTTTAAAATGTTATGTTGAAGCTATAAATTGTTGCAAAAATGGTGAGATATTATATTAAATGAAAAAATTTAAAAAATATAAGGAAAAGCCGCTAAAGGGGAATAGCGCTTTTAATGATAAGCCTAAAGTGATTGAAAAAATATTAAATAAAAAGGAAAAGCCGCTAAAGGGGAATAGACAGCTTTAAATGATAATGCCTAAAGTGATTGAAAAAAATATATTAAAAAAAAAAGGAAAAGCTATAATAGAGCTTTATAAAAGCGCTGTCTAAAGTAATTAAAAAAATATATTAAATAAAAAATAAGGAAAAGGCTGGGGAATAGACGCTTCTAAAAGCATCTAAACTTCAACATTAAAAGCGCTGTCTAAAGGGTAAGCGCTGCTAAAGGGGGTACCTTTAGCAGCGCTTGTTAATGAAAAGCGCTGCTAAAGGGGGTACCTATAGCAGTGCTTTTGAAATTACAAAAGCGCTGCCTATACCTTTAGCAGCGGAGGCTATAGCAGCGCTTTTAAGCGCTGCTAAAGCCCTAAAAAAGCGCTGTCTATGCCCTTATTTGGCATAGTGTGATTATTGATTATTTAAATTTTAATATACATTTAAATTGAATAATACTATATAGTCATTCACACTACTAATTTTTATCTTACGTGCCACTATCAAATTATTTAAATTTTAATATTATTGATTATTTTACAATTAAATAACTTATTTCAAACTTATATTTTATGGCATATTTTATCTTTTCTATTCGTTTATTGTCACTAAGAATATTAATTAATCTATTACTTAATTTCAATAAAATTAAAAATATATTTTATAAAATTGAATAATACTATATAGTCATTCACACTACTAATTTTTATCTTACGTGCCACTATCAAATTATTACCATTATTTTCAAATATCAATTTTTTTATTCTTTCTCCATGTCACAAGTTTTTTAAAATTATTGAATACATTGAGTTTATTTTAACATTATGTAATTCCATTTAAATTCACATCTGTATCGAAATACATCATTTATCAAGTTTACCATTATATTTTGTATAATCATATTATTTATTGTAACAATTTAACTTCATATTTTTTCGTTGTACTTTCTCAATAAATTTGAGTTTTTCATATGTATATCATAAAAAAATATAAGTTATGCATAAAAAAAAAAAGTAACCTGAGGTATATCAACATATGTATAATTAATAAATGAAAGCACATATAGTCATGATCCTTAAATATAATATCGTTTGAGTAAAAAAAAATATGTTTTTCACAGGTCACTATCATCAAAATATATATTTTATTTTAATTCACAATTACTTTTATTTGAGACACTAATTTATATATTTTTTCACGAGCCACTATCATGATCCTTAACTATTTATTTTCTTCTTTTTGTATGATTATTTAATATAATTAAATCTATATGATTATTTTTCATTTTATAAATAAGTCAATCATTTCAATTTTGCATTTATTTCATAAACTTTACATTTATATTTGTTAAAATTTTATTTTATCTATTATTATTTAATATTTATGTCTTTTTTTATTTATGATTATTTAATAAAATTAAGTTTCTATATTATTATTTAGTTCAAGTTTAATTATATTATATTTATTGTGTCTAAATATTTTTAATTATATTTATGTCTTTTTTATATTATTAAATTATTAATTTACATTTTGATTATGCAAATTGCTAATAGGTCCTTTATTTATATTACTCACATCGTTCAAAAAAAACAATTAGTGTTTTTTGTTGGCTGCATTAGGCTAATTGTTGGTATTGCAAATAACAACAACAATTGTTCCGTGTACCAAATGGATATGAAATATGCATTTTGAATGGTCCTTTGAAAGAGGAGGTGTGTGTAGCACAACCACCTGATTTTTTTTTATGAAAAATAAAAAATCAAAGTTCTATAGAATGAATAAGGCATTGATGGGCTAAAGCAAGCAACAAAGGCTTAGAACAAAATAATTGATGGGTTTATAAAGGAGATAAGATTTTATAAATGTGTATCCAAATATGGTGTGTATGTGAAGAATGATACAAGCAAAAGAGTGATCATTCTATGACTATACATCAATGATGTACTGATTACGGGTGGTAACAAATGTTATATTGGAGAATTCAAAGGCAATTTAATGAAGAAGTTTGAGATAACCGACCTTGATCTTATGACATGCATCCTTGGTATTGAGTTTCACAAGTCCTAAAAGGGACTTCTCATCCTTCAAATGAGGTATGATCTTGAAATATTGAGTAAGTTCAAAATGAATCATTGTAATATGGCAATTACCCCTGTAAAGCGAAGAATGCAATTGTTAAAGAATGAAGATGAGCATTATATTAATCTAATACAATATAGGAGACTAATTGGATCATTGTGGTAGTTGTGCTATACCCGACTAGACTTGACATATAGTGTGGGCATAATGAGAAGATTTTAGGGAAAGCCAAAGCACCGCACATGGCAACAGTTAAGCGAATTTTGAGATATGTCAAAGGCTCAATTGGCTGTGAAATTCTATTTCCCGCAATAAATAAAGGTAAAACCAACAAATTGCACAGTTATACCGACTTAAACTGACGTGGAGATAAATATGATAGAAAATCCATTGGAAGAGTGAAGATCGAGTAGGAACTTTGCTAGCCAAAGAGTGACAATTGATGTGTTCAAGAGATCGAAGAAGCACATGAGTGTGTAAAACTTGAATTAAGGTGGTGTATTGAAAAAATGTAAGATTACTTATAAAGTTTTTAAGGTTAATTACATACTTTGTGGTTACAATGTTTGTAAGATTGATTACAAAGTTTGTAAGATTAGTTACAAACTTTGTAAATAAAAACTACTAATAGTGGAGTCTTCTTCCTGGCTTGGTAGCCCCCAGATGTAGGTTGGTTGAACCGAACTAGGTTAACAATTCTGTTTTGTTTTTATTGCTTTCCTGCACTACTGTATTCTACCTTGTTTAAGTTAGTTTTAATGTCAGATGCGATGTCTCGACATCCTTATGTGACATCTGAGTCTGTTGTTGCACCAAAATTTCAGATTTCATTCGTGTTTTCCTTAGTACGTAGGGTCGTGAGCCTAGAAAAGTTTAGGTGATAGAGCTTTTGACTCTTCGAAGTCTTTTGGGAATTCCATGTACAATTGGGTAGATGAAACAATAGCAAGCGCCTGTTGTCTTTTTAAAATTAAGGCCGCCTTGTATGATGCAGACATTGTGGTTTGCGATCTTTGAATTTTCTGGTTCTTTCTGTGCTAGAGAAAAATAAGATATTATGTTCTTTTGACGATTGCATGGTCCCATTATATGAATCCCTATTTACAAGAATAGAACTTCAATTTTCCTTTTGTGAATTTAAGAGACTCATATGTAAGCAATTGAAGATTCCTCTTCCCAACTTCATCCGAGGTCATGGGCACATGTCTGGGTCTTCTAGTTATGTTCTAAGTACAAGTATTTGAAGTCTTATATTGTCTTATTTTAAAATAAAATCTTCTAAGGTGTACTTCCTTGGAGAATTTTTTTTACCATAGGTCTCTCAAGCTTCACCCAATTGTCTCTTAGTTTGACCCTTTTATCCTGGATATAGGTAATTTTTAAAGAAGATTTCTCTTGGTGAAGACCCTCACTCCTATAACTCATTTTCATTTTTGTTATATCCCTTATGATTTTCCTTAATATTTTTGTATTTTTTAAATGAAGTGTAAGTCTAAGACCCACTTTAGTTGATCTGCTCAATCCTATTGTAATAAGTCGGTTCTACTTCTCTGGACGAAGTGATTATAAAGGGGAATATGCAATCTTGGTTTCATAGTCATGACTATGAGAAAGGGTTTGGCCCTTGTGAGATTATCCTTACCGAAGTGACGAAAAGGCGGATCAATACTCGTGATATCTTGAGTGCAACTAATCTCGAGGAAAGGGGGAAATTAATTGGTGAGGTCGTAGTATTAACGCTTTTTTTACATGTGTGATTGCATTTTGCATTCTGTAGATATCATGGATAAAGAGAGAAGGTTGGATATTTTCTTCTTCCTTGTAAATTATTATCGGGGCTAAGGTGAATACTAGAATTTTCCTTTTTCCCACACCTAATCTGGCCCTTTTCTTAGTATAGGATTAGAAGCTTTGTCTTATATGCTTCAGGTTTATCATCATGTGGATGTTTTAGTAAATTTGACAATGAAGGAACGACTTTCACCTCTGTAACACCCCATATTTTCAATCATTATTAAATTGGAATTTTAATTATTTAATTAATTAAAATTTGATTTTTGGGAATTATTGGAATATTAGAATTTTTGGAAAATAAATAAGATGAGAGAATTTGGATTTATGGTGTAAAGAGTAGAAGGAGGGGTGTATGGAGTAAAAGCCTCTAATACTTTATTTTATTATTATTATAGAATAATAATAATAAAAGGAATAAAAAGAGGAAAAAGAGAATTGAGAGTTATTTGGGACAAACAAAGGAATCGTACGAGAAGTGGGAAGAGCAAAGGAAAAGGAAACCTAAAGCTTGAGGTATTCAAGAAATTGGCTAAGGTAAGGGGTGATTGCTCTAATTATAATGTATTATGAGTTTTGACGATGGTAGAATAGAGTGAGATATTAGGAATCCCAATTTAGGATTTTCTAGGTTTATGAGTTTAAACCCCAAATCCATGATTTTTGATGTTTTGATGGATGGTAGAATAAAGTGAGATATTAGGAATCCCAATTTAGGATTTTCTAGGTTTGTGAAACAAACTATGTCTTTCGGCTAGTTCGAACTATTTTGAACTAAAAATTGATATTTCTCGTTTCGAATGTTTGATTCATGATCTTTTGGTCAGAAGGTTGTGTTCAGTTGGTTCTACAGACGTTAGAATCATTTAATTATTTCCTCCATCTTGATTTTATCTCCAACTTTTATTCTCGGGCCGGGAGCTAATTGTGTGAAGAAAGCCTCCAGAAAAATTAATCTTTCAAGCGCAATAAATTGAGTTTATGGTTGAATCGTGTTTACGGGACACTAAAAAATTCATAACTTCTGGTTGGATTGTCGAAATTGAGTGGTTCTAGTGTCCAAATTTCCATCTTGACGTCCTCTTCAACTTTTGTTCTCGGGCCGAGAGCTAATTCCTCACGGATCAATACCAGAAATTTGATCTTTGGAGGTGTATTTGGGCTGAACCGGCATTATTTCATTTGACACGCAATATTCAAAAAATCATATCTCACTCGATTTTTTTCCGATTGCGATGGGATTGGTGTCAAAAGTTCACAATTTTGTTGGCTTTACTTTTCTTTCACATTCCGAGTTCAAATTTTGATCGGAAAATTCTCGTTCGGAACGTTTTCCCCAAGATGCGTAGTGGAAATTCTGCATATGTCAAATGCCATTAATGTGAGATGAAACTTCAAAAATTCACATCTCCTTAAAATTTTGTTGGATCGAGCTGAAATTTCGTCTCCCGCGACACGATTTTTCGTTCCTAACATTTTTTCGTGTTGGACCCGTTTTCAAATATGACACGGATCTTGAGGCCGGGTACTGTTCACGGACTTGGGCCGGATAAAGCCAATTTGGGCCCAATTTTGAGTCCAATTCACTCAAGGCAATTTCCAAGTATAAATCAAATTATTCTCTCATAATTTGGGGGGTTGAATCATTTGTCAAATTTCAACACAAACACACTCTTCCATTCTCTCTCAATTCTCAAGAATCAAACTCAACATTTTCATCAAGTTTCTCAAGAATATTCAACAACACCAAAGTGTCGAGGTGAAGAATTGAAGTTTTCCTCTCCTCTTTCTCCAAGTTTCGCGCATTATTTTCTCTTATTATCTCCCCTCCGATATTTGATTCGACATCAGCGATCTCTTCTCCTTGTTCTCCTCTTCGTTTCGACGGTAAGAATTCTTGATTTATGCACTTTTGCATAATTGATTCTTTAAGAAACACTTTTCTAGAATTGAAAATTAATCAAGGTTTTAGTTGAGGAATTGAATCGAGATTATGGATTAGGTCGTGGAATTTTGATTTGATGTGATCATAATGTTAAAATCTAAAATTTATTTATAAAAACACTTAATGATTAATTGTTTTTCATGAGAAAAATGCTTATTCAAGTCGATACTTTGTTAGAACATATTTTAGTTCTACATCTCTTTAAGAAGTTTGGAAGAAGAAGTTATGATTTTGAAAGAAGAAGAAGTTATGATTTTGGAAGAACTAGAAGTTCAGATATATAAAGAAGATTGGAAATATTCAAAGTAAAGGCTGTTTGCAGGCAAGAT
This sequence comes from Vicia sativa, assembly GCA_021764765.1. Taxonomy (NCBI): domain Eukaryota; kingdom Viridiplantae; phylum Streptophyta; class Magnoliopsida; order Fabales; family Fabaceae; genus Vicia; species Vicia sativa. Next base: position 267,616,176 of record CM038793.1, on the reverse strand, counting down.
ATGTATTTATGGAAGGAGCACCTAATGCATTTATCAACATTCCTTTTGCACATTCTGGTGACTCCCAATGGTTCAAAGCTACGCCTATATAAAGAAGTCTCGTCATCAAGCTTTGGTTTCCAAATCTCACTCTCTCAAAAACAAGTCTAAAGATCTCATCTCATATTATTCAATGTTGTTTTATAATTCTTTGCGTCTAAATAGTCTATACATCATAGTTGTGATGTAACTTGTAAGAAGCATTATTAACACATATTTTTGTTGTAAATTGTTTGTAACTTGAGAAACCAAGTTGTGGTTAGATCTCCAGAAGACGTTGGCAATTGCCATCGTGTTTGTAATCAAAGATTTGATTAGTGGATTAAGACCTCGCTGAGAGAGGAAAATCACCTTGACAGGTGGACTGGAGTAGTTTGAGTTCAAACGAACCAGGATAAAAATATTTGTGTCTCTTTGTTTTTAATTTTTAAAAATCCAATTCAAACCCAATTTCTTGTGTTTTTCAACCTTCAATTGGTATCAGAGCGCCTGGTTTTGGGTGCTAACACTTAACCGTGTTAGATAAAAGATCCAGCTTGAAAACCACAATGGCAGAACCAATTCAAAACAATAATGATCACTATGACGATTAAGACAAAATCAACGGCAGGCCCCCAATGTTTGATGGAGAAAATTTCGATTATTGGAAGGACAAAATCGAGAGTTTCTTTCTGGCTCATGACGCTGATCTTTGGGACATGGCAACTGATGGCTACACTCACCCTGTTGATGCAAGCGGGCAGAAGATTGAAAGAAAGAAAATGTCAGATAAACAAAAGAAAGAATTCAAAAATCATCACAAGGCTAAAACTATACTCCTAAGTGTTATCTCGTGCGCTGTGTATGAGAAGATCACAAATAGAGACTCAGCTAAGAACATCTTCGACTCCTTAATAATGACATATGAAGGCAACACATAGGTCAAAGAAACAAAAGTCCTAGGTCTCATTCAGAAGTAGGAAACGTTCAAGATAGAGGAAGATGAAACTATTGAAGCAATGTTCTCAAGGTTACAAATTTTGGTAGCTGGTCTAAAAGTGTTGGAGAAAGGATATTCTATTGCAGATCATGTAAAGAAAGTCATTAGAAGTTTACCCAAGAAATAGAGACCCATGGTTATAGCTCTAATGCTTGCAAAAGATTTGAACAAGATCTCTCTGGAAGAACTCATCAACTCATTAAGAATTCACGAGATAAAATTAGAAAAAGATGAGCCCCAGAATAAAGTTAAGTCTCATGCTCTTAAATCTAACAAAAAATATGATTCTAAAGCATTTCAGGCTGAAGAAGAAAACTCTAGAGGATCATCAGAAAAAGAAGATGAGTTATTTGTGCTCTCCAGAAGAGTACAACAACTATGGAAGAACAGACAAAGGAAATTCAGAAATCCAAGAAGATCTAACAATTTATCTAATTCATCCTCTAGATACAAAAAGACAAGAAGTAAAGAAGTTGTCTGCTATGAATGTAAGGAACCTGGTCACTACAAAAGCGATTGTCCTAAGCTTCAGAAAGAGAATCCAAAGAAGAGGTTTTACAAAGAGAAGAATAAAAGTCTTATGGCTATATGGAACGATTCAGATTCCTCTAAAGCTTCATCAGAATCAGAAGATGAAAGAGCCAACATAGCTTTGATGGCCAACATAGCTAACAACTCAGATTCCTCAGAATCTAATTCTGATACTGAAGAGGTATTTCCTAATTTACTATTAATTTCTCTAAAGTTGAATTAGTAGAAAGTTTATCTGAAATACTTGAAAACTATCAAAGACTTCAAATCAAATACAAGAATCTGAAACGAAATCTTGCATCTTATTCCGAAGGCACTAAGAAACTTGAAACAGAAAACTCTGAGCTTAAAGAAACCATTTTTAAACTAAAAATTGAAAACTCTGTTTTTAGAGAAGATTTATAAAAGCTCAAGAAAAATCTGTTTCAGAAGTTCTAAGTGATCCTGATAACATTATAAAGGAATATGACAATGTTCGTTGTGAGTTCCACTCTGGTGGTGTGGGACACAATGTCGAGAATTTTCTAGAACTAGTGTATAAAGTGCAAGACTTGATATACTCACAGGCTATTTAGTTTGATAAAATGATGAGACCCAATGTCATTTAGAATCCAATGCTACCTAATGTCGGGGAAGTTGTTCAGGCTATCATGGAAGATGGTGAAATGTTAAACCTGATCATGGATGTGAATCTGGTTAAAACTCTATTGCCTTTTGTTAAGGAATATCTGGTTAAGAGAGGTGTCTTTGCAAGTTGTGCACTTAATTGTGTTGATTGTGAAGCTTATTCAAATGGTTGTGAGAATTCAAAAATCAATATTCAGAATCTGATTACTAGTGATGAATTACAATTTTATAGAATCAAGAAGGATAAGACAGGTAGAGCACAAGATGTCTTAGTGATTTCTATTCGTTATACTCCAGCTACTATCTCCGAACCAACTAAACCTGTTACTTTGATGATTACTAGACCTGGTACTATTCCTTTTGTTAGTGACAAGGTCGTGCCTTGGCATTATGGATCAAAAATTTATTATTACGGGATTAAACAGGATGAAGTATCTTCTGCGAATAAGAATGATGCTGAACAAGATGTTTCAAATTCTGATAATTTCACATGCAGTGGAAGAATGACCAGGAATGGTAGAATCTTCCCAGCACCAGACGCACAGACTAGTACAGATGCTTTAGCAAATGCTAAAGGTAAACAACACCAAATGACTCTCGGTTGTAAGTTTCCAATCCAGACTTAGACAAGGATATGGAAGAGATCATGAAGTTTATTAGGAAAAGTGATTATCATGTCATTGACCAGCTTGGTCAAACCCCTGCAAAGATCTTTATTCTATCTTTGTTGCATGATTCAGAGGCACATAAGAATTCCCTCATGAAACTGTTGATTACTGCTTTTGTTCCTCAGGAAATCTCAGTTGGCCAGTTTTAGAACGTGAGTGCAAGTATCACTTCCAGCAATGGTCTGGGTTTTACTGATTTCGATCTTCCTCCAAAATGAAGAAACCATAATAAAGCTTTGCATATTTCCATGGAGTGTAGGGGCACTACTCTCTCCCATGTTCTGGTTGATATCGAGTTGTCCTTAAATGTGATTCTGAAGACCACTTTGATGATGATTGATTATGCGGGTCTCGAGCTGCGCCAAAGTGACTTGGTAGTGAAATCCTCCGATGGATCGAGGCGCTTAGTATTTGGAGAGGTGGATCTTCCATTTAAGATCGGACCTCAACTTTTCACAACGACATTCTTTGTGATGGATATTCAGCCTGCTTACAGTTGTTTGCTCAGTCGCCCATGGATTCACAAAGTTGGGGCAGTGACCTCGACCTTACATCAGAAGCTCAAGTATCCAGTTAATGGTAATACTATCACGGTGTGCACAGAGGAGGAGTATATGGTGAGTTACCTCACATAATTCCGATATATGGAGATAGATGATGAAGTCCATGAGACACCGTTTCAAGGTTTTAAAACCGTGCATATGATCAAGACTCCTCTCCCCGAGGAAAAGAAGAAAGATAAACCTGAAACTTCTATGGCTTCTTTTAAAGATTCTAGAGTCGTAGTTGAAGATGGTCTCCCTGAAGGTTGGGGCAGTGTGGTGGAGATATCTCCGAAGTTCAACAATTTTGGTTTGGGTTTCAATCCTATTCTGCACAGACAGATCCTCAAAGCTCTAAATCTGACTACTCCCGTCAAGTTTGCAAGTGCTGATGTCAATAATAATCAAATGAATGCTGTTGGTGACTACAAAAATGATTATGATATTGATGATTGGATTTGTCCAAGTGTTCCAGGTGTTTAGCGCAATAATTGGACTTTTGAGAATATTATTCCGGTCACTATGGTTGAAGAGTAATTCTCTTTTTTTTCTTTAATCATGCAATAATAAATGTGCTCTGCCCAAGGCACAATGAATCATTCACAGGGCCTTATTGCAGCTGTATAGAGACAAGAAAAAAGTAAAGTATTATTGTCACCGGTGATATAGGTTATATCGTACCGTGTCCATAGAGATTGGTTATTGGTTCTCCGTTCAACAATTCTATCGTTAATGAGTTTGGGTTTAAAATGGGTTTAAAAGAAAATATATCAACATAAATTAAATGTATACTAAAGTAAAAAAGATAGACAACTCATCTAGAACTAATGTACACTACCCGTCATAGACTTAAACCTATCGTCCAATTATACTCAACCTACAATACTCGTCTATGTCATCACGTATCTCTCACAACCTAAGTTATTCCTGACCCAAATTGAGAATCCTACTGCATCACCTTGGTAGTGATCCCTCACCCACCTTAACAACACAGAAGTCAACCGTGTCACTCGCATCGATGATGTCTCGCCCGACACAACCAACATAGAGGCATTAATCTAAGATACCCACAGTGAACGTCACCTCTAAATTTATGTCTAGCATTCAGAAACTAACAGATAATCATCCTAGGTAAGAATCTAAGCAGTATATGTCTATCACAACTTAAATCCCTAACACAAGGTAAAAACCCAAGATAACAACCATCATAGATTTTAAAGCAAGCTATATATAACGCCATGGTCGACAAATATACATGTGTTCAGAGTAAATATATATACAAACCCAACAAAAGAGAAATACAAAGAGAGGTGAAGAGATAAACCATAGATCTACCGGATTGTTAGAGAAAATCGAAGAGCAATCCACCTTCAATCATCCATAAGCTAATCTATCAAAAGTGATGATTGATGGAGTTGGGAGCAAAAATTTCCCCAAAACCATAACCTAAAAAATGTGTTTTTTTTACCTTTTTAATGTAATTCTAGTTTAGGGGACCGCGCTAAGGGAAAAAATCCCGCTAGTAGCCTCTGCTGTTATGAGAAACAAATCAACTTTGTGTTTTTGCCATAACTTGAGAACCGTAACTCGGATTTGTGCCCAGTTCGAAGTGTTGGAAAACTTATTCAATTTCCTATATAACCATGACTAAATATCACCCAAATTCATGATTTTTATCATCCTTAATTTGAGTGTTATTCGTTGATCAATTGCTAAAAATCACGCTCTTGAAGCTTTGCCTTTGGCCATTACTACTCAATGCTCCAATTATGAATGAATACCTACAAAAGGGATGAAAAACTATCAAATGATACAATATTTACATAAAAACTTGATTATACACTAAATATACACATTTATACAAAAGTGGGAGATTTATTCCAAGAATATCATAAAAAGAACTAATAAGTGCCACAAAACATATATACAAAATAACTACATTTTGGCACTTATCGGACCTCCATGTTTTCATTTGCAAATTTTATCATTGAATAAAGAACGTCTTTTTCATTCAAATATTTTATTCCCTGTCTTTATATTCTTACAACAAAATTTTAAAACGCAAAATTTCGATGCTTTTATTTTTCTTTTATCATCAAAAGTCTAAAATAAGCATAAAATCAATCATGCAGATTTAATCCCACTATTCTAATGGATCCTTTCAATAACGACTCTACTATCACATCTTATGACTTTGATAATCCGATCAACCAAGCCGAAGAATAACGTGAGGAAGATTATGAACTCCATGAAGAGTTAGTATGGTTGTTGAAACAAGAAGAGATGGTCATTCAGCCGCATCAAGAGGTGATTGAGAAGGTGAACTTTGGAACCGCAAATGCAGACAGAGAGGTCAAAGTTGGGGCTGCCATAGAAGACAATGTAAAGCGAAGATTGATTGATTTTCTCCGAGAGTATTCAAATATCTCTGCCTGGTCTTATGAAGAGATGCTTGGGTTGGACACTTATATAGTTGTGCACAAGCTGCCATTGAAGGAGAATTATCTTCCAATCAAACAGAAACTTCAAAGAACTCACCCCGAGATGTCTAAGAAGATTAAAGAGGAAAATCAGAAACAGCTTGATAAAGGATTTTTGAATATGGTTTCTTATCCCCATGGATTGCCAACATTGTGACTGTGCCTATGAAAGATGGGAAAGTTAGAATGTGTGTTAATTATCGAGACTTGAACAGAACAAGCCCAAAAGATGATTTTCCACACCCTCACATTGATGTGTTGGTTAATAATATGGCTCATGCCAAAATGTTCTCGTTCATGGATGGCTTCTCCGGTTATAGTCAGATCAAGATGGCACCGGAAGATATGGAAAGACCACTTTTATTACCCCATGGGGAACCTTTTGTTACAAGGTGATTCCTTTCATATTGAAGAATGTCGGGGAAACGTATCAACGTGAAATGGTGACTCTTTTCCATTATATGATTCATAAGGTGATTGAAGTGTATGTTGATGACATGATTGCAAAATCTCAGGACGAAGAAGAGCATATTGTACGTCTATAAAATTTGTTTTACATGTTGCGAAAATTCAGATTGAGGTTGAATCCCAACAAGTGTACCTTTAGGGTACGATCTGGAAAGCTGTTAGGCTTTGTTGTAAGCGAAAGAGGTATCGAGGTTGATCCTGCGAAAATCAAAGCAATACAAGAAATTCTTGAGCCAAGAATAGAAAAGGAAGTCTATGGTTTTCTAGGGAGGTTGAACTACATCTCTATATTTATCTCCCATATGACCACATGTAACACCCCAATATTACCCAAAGTTTAATATGCAAAAATCAGAGTAATTTAAAATTTCATAAATTCAATACTGAGGCATCACACCTTCAAAAACAACTCACTTTAAATAGTTTACTTTAAAGTATAAATCTCGGATACATAACATCGTCAGAAGACATAAATTGATTTATAAAAATAGAACATCTCATTTATAAAACTTCCTCGGCAAAATCATGTTCTTATAAATTATGGTTCTTATTCACAAAAAGGAAACAACAAAAGAACAACAACCAGGACAACATAAATATTTCACCCGAGTGCTACGTATCAGAGCGACACCGACTCGACTAACAGCAGCTAAAAACTCCGTCTTCATAACCTGCACGTTACCAATATAAAGGTAACGGCGAAACAAGTAAAGGGTGAGATACTCTAAAACATATAATTAAAGGCATGATAAAGTATATATATAGTTTCGGAATTATAAAGGGTATAGATTAATAAGTGTAATTCCAACACATAATCAAAACATCACTTACTTTACTCGTCATCCTAATGTGTATAATCTACGCTTTATCACCATAACCTCATCGGCATAAAACGTCACAACAACACATAAACGTTCATCACCACGAAATTATCACAACAATCATCAACAACGACATCAAACATCAATATCAAACAATGTTAATCACATAAGCAACATAAATAATATCATCTCCAATTGGCTAAAGCCCATTATCGCTTTTGGCATAAAAGCCCATCATCACAAACATCACCACATCATATTTGCATTTAAGCATTTCATTAAGTTAATTCATCGCAAAACTCATCATTTATATTCATCGCATAGTTATCATGAAATTATCAAATCATATTATTTTCATTTTCATCATAAGGGTCATCACCAAACAAAACATCATATATCATCGCAATTCAATATCGTCCATCAATCAACAAAAACCCAACGCCAAACAACTCAAACATAAACATAACCGACTCCATGAGACACGACTATGTTATTCATGTGGTACCCATCACTTTGTCCATAATTAGGGACACTAGGCATAAATCCCATCATCGCTCGGCATAAAATCCATCATCGCTTGGCATAAAAGCCATCATCGCTTGGCATGAAAGCCCTCTTCGCTTATGCCCTCTTCGCTTATGCAATGTATGTGACTCGACAATAAAACAACACAACACAAACACACCATCATCGCTCGTCAAAATTGGCATAAAGCCCACATAGCTATAATTTATCCACATCAAGATAAATATATCATCGCATCATATTTGCATTATGCAAAACATCACTAATAATTCATCATCAAGTATTCACTAATAAATACACCGTCGCAAACATTATGTTTATTCACACCGCATCATTATCGATTAATTCGCCAAATTCCAAAAACGGAAAAATAGTCAAAACATCAATAATCGTCGCGAAAGTAATTCCTAATAACCGGCATTAATCATAATCGTCAACATCGAAATCGGATTGTCCTCACGTGCCTTAAATCTATTAAAACACAATCCAATTCAATTTAACCGTAAATTGGCCTATTTCGGGTCATCTCGTAAAAACTCGTAATTTCTAAAAACGAATCTCACCGCTACGTTCTACACGTCGAACATAGCTAGCACGTCAATTTTCGTTGAATTCGGAGCAACTTGCTCCGTCGTCGAATTTACCGAAATCGGAAAATCGGAACATAATCGGGTTCCAAAATTAATCGGCTAACTCGTGTCCTAGTTATATTTTATTAATACTAACTAGCAGTATATGGAATTGGGAAAATTAGACAGTATAGAATCAAACTGCATAATTATGCAGAAAACATAATTATGCAGTAAACAGACAAACAGACAGTTTGCAAAACGCAAAACAAGCTACCCTACATGGGAGGGAAGGGACAAACGTCCCATGGGTGCTAAGGGAATGGATGCGCCCGCCAGGAAGGCTGGGACGGCCGCCCCTCCATGTGAGGTGGTCGCCTCCCAGCTAGCACATCTCCATTCAAATTTTTCCCTGCACTTGCATTTTTACAGTTTCTTATTTTTTTTTCTGGTTTTCTATTCTACTGATATAGTCTTCTTCATTCCAAAACTTCCATTTTAATACTTCTAATTATGCAAGCTAGCACCAAAACACTCACACTCTATATTTCTAACTCAAATTTTCTAAATCATTTCAACCATCATACAACCAAAACTCAAGAATCAACCTATTAATTTTTCCCCAAATCTAACATATATCATCAAACCCTAACTATAATGAAATGGAAGATCAAACCCCTTACCATGGAAGCTTGGTTGATTGCAAGATGCTCCATCAAAACCCCAACCTCAAGCTTGCTCTTGCTCCACTTCTTATTTTTCTTCTCCAAACCCTCTCTTTCTCTCAAGCTTCTATGTTAGGTTTTTGTTGTTGGTAAAGGAAAGAAAACAAAGGAAAGGGTTTTATAGTGGTGTTTCCACTAGCTTCCTTTCTATGTTTGCTTTTTGTGTTTTGCAATGGAAGGAAAACAAGGAGAAGTGTTTGGATGGAAAGAAAATGAGGAAAGTGGTTCTATGATAACCTTACTAATAAACTAAGGTGTAAACCCAATCCTTCCCAATTAATCCTCACACTCCTAATTTATTAACATAATTAATTCAATCAATTAAAATAATTCTGGGGAATTAAATATCGGATCCGAATAATATTTTACCGAACCGAACAGAATAAAACTCGGACCGAGCACAACGTCGCCAGATAAATTAATAGATATATTAATTAATATGAATATTCTCGTCGCAAGATAAATATCGATCGATAATTTGAAAATATTAATATAATATAATATTAATTAAAAACGGGTGTTACAACTCTCCCCCACTTATAAACTTTTCATCCTCGAAATTTCGACCAACATGAAAAAATCGGGACATGTCTACGCTTTCGTCCACTCAACCCTCGCGTCAATTAAACAACGTACAAAATACACCAAACACAAGGGTATCTCCCTAACCACAACGTCCAAACAAGAACAACCATGCCGAAATGCAAAGCCCATACGATGCACTCGAAAACCAAATAACACCCAACAACTAAACAAGTCGCAGACACACCAGTTCGCTCGAGAACTAAACAAACAAGATCGATACCATTCTAACGCCTAGACCATAGAATTAGTCACACACTCGGACCGACACCTCGGAAACGAGTCACCAAAGATAGGAACATAAAGTCCTACGACACAACACCGACACTATCGCTAAAACGAAAACAACAAAATGGTTATACAAACCAAAACTTGAAACAATCAGAATAGGATAGAACCACGCGTGCTACGCATACACGAAAGAGATGCCTTCAATCACGCATAAGCATGAACTCAAGAATCACAATTTCAGTCATCGCTTTCACTCCAGAAAATCACGAGATCACATCATCCTTGAAGATTACCAACGTACCACCCTTGAACAATAACAAGTTACCCAAACATAACTGAACTGCGATACACCACTCATCCTATGGCGTATACAGACGACTTGCGACTATAACTCACTAGCCCAAATCCAACAACCTCGCTTACTCGCTAATCAATTCAATGTTCGATATCCAAACCATAATGCGTCACTTTAATGCATAAGATGCCAACCGTAAAAAAACTTGGTTAAATCTTCGAATTCACAAATACTCAGAATGATTACGCTCAGAGCGTACACCCATCAGGACACCTCGTAACATCAGTCTTATCGACTTGAAAAAAATTTCTCTTTCAATCTCGATTGATCAACGTCCATTGATCCTCTAAAATACATGACATAGTTGACCTTTTCAAATACTGTCCAAATATCTCACTTGTGAAACTTCGACGTATACACTTGACTTCAACGAAGTCTTCTCTCATAACAATTCCCAAAATAAGTAATAAGTAATCACCATCCTCGCATCGTCGCAACGATCAATACACAGGTTTCTTATTTGAAACACCTTTCATAACTTTCCATCGTCCCAAGTGGTAACTCAATCACAACACTCCCTCAAGAATTCTACTCATCAACGTCATCTCCTACCCCTGTAATTACAACACAGGTTGGACTTAGAACCATAACATAAACTTTATGGAATCCAATACGAACACCATCGCGACCAACTTCAGTCACAAATAGAACATTCTCCTTTATAAAACATCAATCATCTTAAGGTACCTGTGGCTACCAAACCGTCACAAAATTCTTTACCGTCAAGACTTATCTTAGTCGCAATCTAATAATCCACCACGGCTATTAGTATCCAACGAAATCCATATGATAGTAGTGAACAAATCCTCAATAACCTTCTAAACTTAAATTTCAACAAGTGTCCCAAAACAAACATGCAACATTTTGCAAAATAACAAATCCCAAATCAGATATTCTTGGTTTATCCGCGATATCAACACACTAAGCTCAACAACAGACGAAGTCTTTTTATAGATCGTACTCAAACTTGAATTGTCCTCAACAATTCCAATCTCCCCGTCGTTAACATCTGCACCTTTAAGGTTTCAACGAGTAAAACCGCATCAAACTCTTACTCACGCGTCCGACAATCCTTCCTTACGAAAATCAAACTGTTCCAAGGTAGTAATACACTTTCTCTATCTCTACATCGGAATACATCTCAAATCCAAAATGAAATATCATAATACACCGCACAAGGTTCTTCAATACAAAACAAAACCAAAATCAAAGCATTCGCTAAACTTTCCACTGGCTCAAACAAATTTGCTTCCCATTGCGGAATCCAAATAGCGACTCAACCATCTCGAGTCAAAGTAACCACAATCAATACCAACTTATAAAAAGATCTTCCATCAAACTCATAAAGTTAACTATCCAAAACAAAGGAACTTCTAAGCTCTAAAATAACCCCTTAAAGTCTTCCACAAGATACAAATAAATCTTCGCAGAACTGTCAAAAATATCACTGTCTAAGTCGCTTACTTAAGGCACTCACATCCAACAGTTCAAAATTCTATCTTTAGAATACTCGCCACGCACTGATCTAACTTCACTACTGATAACGCAAAGCTCGAATGCTTGCCACAATTCCTTAACTTGATGTGAACCAAATAATATCCATGAACACGAAATAACTCTTACAGCTACTCATGAGAGTACTGTCTGAACATTCCAAAATCACACCAGACGCATTAGTCACACTAATGACATCAACCAAATACTCGCCAGGACCATACACTATCCTAAAAGCATTGTCTAAACATCTTCAGCTCTCACACTAACTCGTAGACGGCCAGACTTCACATCGATCTCACTAAACGCAAAAATTCCAAATGACTGATTTCATCCAAATATGAATCCTTGGAAGTAGATACTTGTCCTCAACATCCACTTCGTTACTTGCCTGCAGACAACAGACCAACTCTGGCAACCTTTGCTCTTCTCGAACAACACAACGGTAGCCTTCCACGGTGACCCGCTCGAATAAACAACTCTTCTCAAATCAATCCTCAAGCTGACTCTTCAACTCTAATTCAGAAGCAAACATCCCTTAAGAACACTTCGAATCACAACTAATTCCAGAAACTAAATCCATCAAAACTTCACTTCGCACCACTGCGGTAATTCACTCACATCTTCACAATAGGCTTCAGAAGGGTTACAACAAGAAGTTCGCTTGCCAAAATCTTGTTTCTCACCAAAAATCCAAATTCGCCCACAACTCAAGTAATCATGCACCGCCTTGTGCAAACACATCTGCTTCATACACTATTAAGCTGGAAAGACAATCTATCCCAACCAACACAATTCCCGACTACTATCAACAAGAGATTAAGGATGATCAGTCCCTCAATTTGTCAATAGACAGTCGACAATCATGATGGTGACATAAACCATCTCTACCAACTACAACAACGTCTTCAAACTTACACTTCAAGTTACCTAAGCGTAACACTGCATGAGGCTCCATCCTAAGCCACAAGCGCCACCAAGAAGTAAAACTTCTCCCCCACTTGTTTCAAACTCATCTATGCAGACAAACGATTTGAAACAAACAAGTACCAACAGCGTTTCATCACACACATGTCGCATACAACAGGATTAAACACACTAATAACTTGGTCGACAGACCGACCTGCTATGATACCACTAATGTAACACCCCGATATTACCCAAAGTTTAATATGCAAAAATCAGAGTAATTTAAAATTTCATAAATTCAATACTGAGGCATCACACCTTCAAAAACAACTCACTTTAAATAGTTTACTTTAAAGTATAAATCTCGGATACATAACATCGTCAGAAGACATAAATTGATTTATAAAAATAGAACATCTCATTTATAAAACTTCCTCGGCAAAATCATGTTCTTATAAATTATGGTTCTTATTCACAAAAAGGAAACAACAAACGAACAACAACCAGGACAACATAAATATTCCCCCCGAGTGCTACGTATCAGAGCGACACCGACTCGACTAACAGCAGCTAAAAACTCCGTCTTCATAACCTGCACGTTACCAATATAAAGGTAACGGCGAAACAAGTAAAGGGTGAGATACTCTAAAACATATAATTAAAGGCATGATAAAGTATATATATAGTTTCGGAATTATAAAGGGTATAGATTAATAAGTGTAATTCCAACACATAATCAAAACATCACTTACTTTACTCATCATCCTAATGTGTATAATCTACGCTTTATCACCATAACCTCATCGGAAAAAAACGTCACAACAACACATAAACGTTCATCACCACGAAATTATCACAACAATCATCAACAACGACATCAAACATCAATATCAAACAATGTTAATCACATAAGCAACATAAATAATATCATCTCCAATTGGCTAAAGCCCATTATCGCTTTTGGCATAAAAGCCCATCGTCACAAACATCATCACATCATATTTGCATTTAAGCATTTCATCAAGTTAATTCATCGCAAAACTCATCATTTATATTCATCGCATAGTTATCATGAAATTATCAAATCATATTATTTTCATTTTCATCATAAGGGTCATCACCAAACAAAACATCATATATCATCGCAATTCAATATCGTCCATCAATCAACAAAAACCCAACGCCAAACAACTCAAACATAAACATAACCGACTCCATGAGACACGACTATGTTATTCATGTGGTATTCATCGCTTTGTCCATAATTAGGGACACTAGGCATAAAGCCCATCATCGCTCGGCATAAAAGCCATCATCACTTGGCATAAAAGCCATCATCGCTTGGCATGAAAGCCCTCTTCGCTTATGCCCTCTTCGCTTATGCAAGTGTTTACGATCATTCTCCAGTTAGTCATTGTCCCTAATGAGTAACCTCCCTAGATATTCGTATTCCTCAGGACGTCTTTCCCGGAAATATTGTTATTGAATTTCCCCAATGATCGTCGAATCAATGGTGACATCCTTGCTCAAACAGCACGCTTCGCTTTGTCCCAGTGTAGTCCAGAAATTTGAAGCCTTCTAATAATGTGACACATGGTTACCGCTTACTCATTTTATTATCTTTTGCAAATATGCATCATTGCATTGCACTACTCCATAGGAAAATTCAAACATTGAATGGAATTGTTAGCCAGAAACAATGATTTTTATCCCCAGTGATACCCCTGGAATCCCTTGATAGGTCTGAGGATTTGAAAATCCCAATCTGGATGAGCTCTTTTGACATATCTGAATCCTTGTGAATTCTGGTGGTTACTAGTGTTTACTTCCTTTTTTGTGATACCATATCTTTCCTGGCACAACATTTTTAGATCAGGTCGATACCTGTGCCTATTGATGGAAAGCCCGACACTTGTTTCCTTCCTCAGAATACAGCGTTCTGGTATTCTGCAAAGTCTAGTTGTTACTAGTGTTTGTTTCATTTCCTAGTGAGGTTGCAGTTGGGTCGATGCAAATTCCTTGTAAGGAAAGTCCTCTATTTGTTCTTTCTTTTAGAATACAATTGTTATACCCAAAAAATTTTCCTCCTATTTTCTTAAGTCAATCCACATCTCCATACTCAAGAATTTCTCAAGGGTGACCAGATGAGCCATCTCCTAAGCAATCAACCCATAACAAGGGTTTTGATTCTCTCAAGTCAAGGATGAGTTCCATTTCCTCAAGTGATCATAATACTCCTCATATGCCTCAAGGGATCACCATGTCAAGTTTCAAGCCTCACAATTCAAGTTTGCTTAGTCAACGGTTCATATGGTTGAGAATTAGTTGTATTGGACAAAAAGTAAATTATTGTCAACATACAGTACTAATTCATCATTTTTGGTCAACATCAAGATTTTGAAGTCACATCCATCATTTGATCAAGGGTTGATCATGATTCATCAAGAAAACTCAAGATTTGATCAAAAGTCAAAGTTTATAAATTAGGGTTTCTTGATAAAAAGTCAACAGAACTTTGACCAAGTATAATTTTCACACACTTTATCAGAAATTTTTCCACCAAAGCTCATTTTGAAGAGAATTCAATTCTATACAACTTTGTGTCTAGCAAGCTTTGGCCAAAAATGCTTTATTTGAGAGTTATAGATCAAGACATTATAGGTCCTTCTAAAAGTCAACAAAAAGTCATCTTGTTCAAAAGAAGTGTACATGGACATGGAAGCTTCAATGAAGATGAAACCAAAAGGAGTGTTTATAGGGCATACTGAGATTTCTAAAAAGTCCAAGAACACTTCAAAATTTTGAAAATTGAGGAAGTTACAATTTGAGCAAGTTTGAGAAATTTGAAGAAAAGTATGAAGAGAATATTGACCAAACTTGAAAATTTTCCAAATGGGCCTATATTTCTTTGATTCAAACTTGTTTCTAACATTGTCAAGAGTCTCTAAAGCCCATTGGCACGCCATGCTTCCATTATTTTATTTGTTTTAGGATTAATTCAATTTAATTCAATTTTAATTAAAATCAAATCAATAAGTGCAAGGCTTATTATTTAGGATTCTTGAGGTCCAAGATACTCTTTGAAATCTATCAATTTCGAAGATACTTGGTTGGCATGAAATATTTTATTCACATCTCTTGACCTATTTTCCATCCTCTATATAAAGACAAGAGGTTCAGACCATTAAAACATGGATTGCATGACCTAAGAACCCTAGCCGAAACTCTCAAATTTTCAAGTTTGAGGCAAGTTCAAATTTCAATTTCCAGCAATCCTCAAGCCAAACCAGCCATTCATTCATCCTTCTGAGCCTTCCAGCAGTTGATTCAAGTCCTTACATAAAGTCAAAGCATCCCAAAACGTGCCATCCAAGTCTCACCGGTTGGTAAGGTTTCCTTGAGATCGATTTCAATTTTCATGCATTCTTAACATATTTGATGTGCTTGTTCATGTTCAGGATGTCATTTAGAGCAGGTACAACGTGTTACACGTAAGCTTTAGGGCTTAAATCGTATTGTGCCATTGTTAGGGAATAGGAAGCTGTGAGCTTCGAATCTCTTGATACAGTAACTTGCAGGCCAAACGTATTAGGGGGATAGGGTCCTTCGTTTGCATTTATTTTGACTTTTTGCAGGTTTTTGAATTTCTTCTCACCGGAGAAGATGACCGGAGCCACCACCAAGGGTGGCTTGACCAGCGCTGAAAATAACATGGCAGAAGGGAGGCGAGCGATTGGTCAATCTGAATCTCTGGGGTCCACAACGCGCGTGTTTTGTTTTGATCTGATTTTATGAATTAAATATTGCATATATATTTATGAATGGAACTAAATACACGGATGTATCACCACCCCAATGGTGCAACATGCATGCGTAGTCATTCCTCTCTCTTGGCACGGGTTCGATCCCTTCTTTTTGGAAATTTATTTTCATATTTTTTGGATTTTGCAGGTTTACATACATATACATTCAGGAGCAAGCATATAACAACACAGGCAAGTGTCCTAGTGGCCATCTTTTGAACCTGTGACCTCAAGGTCACGAGTGCAAGCCCTGGAGGGACCATTCTCTATTTTTTAACACTAATTTCCTTCATATTTTCTATTTTCCTTTTAATTTCTTACTTATTTTAATTTCTTTTTACAAATTATTTTCACTATTATAAAAACCCTAAAAAATGTTTTAATTTTAGATTTAGGTTTCAAAAACCTTTATTTAATTTTTGACACAAAAACATTTAATTTTTCTTTGCATTTTAAATTATTTTTTTAATTAAATACTAATTAATTAGAATTAGGGTTTCCTTTCATTAAAATTAATCATAAAAACTCCAAAAATATTTTCTCTCAATAGTAATTAGGTTTACTAACTTCAAATCTTTTACTAACATCAAAAAACATTTTTCTTTCAATTTATTTACTTTATTTTGCATTAAAATATTATAAATCGTTGTATTCGCAAAGTTTTTTGTAATAGTGTAGATTTAATTTTCTGCGTTTACTTTCCGCACCTCATATTATGTAACCGCCCCAAAGACATATAATAGCATAAGACATTTAATTTTCGCACTTTATTTTCCTGCAAATATTAAACTATTTAGATGCATGCTAACTAGGGTTTTTATGGCAAGATTAAAATCAATCTTACAATAACCCTAACTTAAAGATAAATATCTGAATTGAACACACTCTTTGCACCCACTCACACCCTCTAGGGTATCCTCTCTTGTTGAATTTCGAATACAATGGTCATGTCCCTCGAACGTAGGGGTACCATTAGCAAAGACGTTTACGAATAAAATCATCATAGTCCCTTCGATATGAAGATCATAGTCCACCGATGACCCTCGATGTTGTCTACGAATGTATGATATCGTCCCTTGATTGTTGCCTACGAATAAGTGATGATCGTCCCTCTGAATTTGCTAACGATCCTTACCTGTTGCCTTCAATGACCATACGATGACCCTACGATTGTCCCTTCACATCCAATAGATAGGGTTACCTACCAATCAAAATACTTTTCACACCTCACACTATTTTCAAAAACTATTTTACAAACAATCACTTTATATACGTTCCAACGAGAGTCATTACAAAGTCAAAGCGAAATATTTTTCAAATACTTTTCAATTACCTTTTCAAATACTTTTCAAATCACATACACACAGAAAGAAAATTTTCAAAAGTGAGCTAAGCAATTAAGAGCCTGTAGATAACTACGGATGAAAAGGGTGCTAATACCTTCCCTTTTCATAATTACCCCCTTACCCATAATCTATCAAAGGTCTTCCCTGTTCTTTTCACCTTTCCTTTATTAGATAAAAGAAAAGTCGATGGCGACTCTTGCTATCTTCAATATTTGCGATAAAATGCAAAACAAACAAGTTAGTTCTTCGGTTGCCCTTTGTATCCCTTGGTTGGTCAACCAAGGTGGATATTCGGATAGTTTCCCCTAGGACCGCTCAGCTAAGGTAAATTTAGATCTTAGACATTAGGATAGCCATCCATGCATGTCAACATAGGTAGATATTCCCTTTTTCATCCTTGACTTAGGGCCACCTTTGTATGATAACATTAGGGATAGAGCTAGATAGTTCCCCTTAGATGTTTTTCTTCCCATTTTTTCATAATAAAACTAAAACATTTTCTTTATCAAATCTCAAAACATGTTAATAAACTCAAATCCTTTCACCAAGGTAAACATAATCCACCAACTTCAAATTGTTTTGTCTTCGAACCTTTTTCTATGAAAACCTTTTCGATAAGGTTGTTCCTTTCAAATCCAAGCGAGTTTCTAAGTGTGCGAGCGGTCGAGCATGAGACTTTCGATAAGCTGGGACGCCAAGCATGAATTGCAATCGTAAGAATGCGAAATGGAATTTCTCATAAAAGACATTGAAACCCACCAAATATTTTGAGGAGAACTACGTAATGTTATGATCCCTAATTGAATGAATGGAGTACGTAGGCATTAAAGGTTCGCAACCACGGCTAGCACAACTAAAAAACCTTTCTTTTGGTATATAATACTTTGCATTCATTCATTTTGCCTTAGACATAGATGTAAATAGATACTCACACCCATTAGATAGAAAGTATAAGTGGATATCATAGAGTACTACAGGCATATGGGGTGCTAATACCTTCCCCTCGCGTAACTGACTACCTTACCCGATCTCTTGGTCGAAAGACCATGATTTCTCCCTCTCAGGTTTACTCGATGTTTTCCTTTCCTCTTGCAAGATAAAAGACATTCGATGGAGAATTCATTAATATTTTATCCGATGATTTCACTAGTAGTTTCATCCACTCACGCTTATTTTTCCAATACCAAGCTTTTTGAAAATAGACAATGGCATTGAGCTTACACTAGAACTAGAATCAATTAAAACCCTTTTAAATTTTTGTGTTTTTTAGTGCACGGCATTGCCATAGACCCCAGATCTTTCTGGTTGATAGGAATTATTCTTTCGGGTGTGATTGCATATAACTTATCCTTACCGGGTGTCGGTCCATATTCTGTTGGTCTCTTCTTTGATAAAACCTCCTTCATGAATTTCTGATACAAGGGCATTTTTTCGTGTGCTTCAAAGAAAGGAATGTTGATCTCTTGATTTTTGAACAATTTAACAAATTTATCAAACTCTATCTCTTTTGTGTCTTTCTTTGCCACTCGAGAGGGATATGGCAACTAAATCACTAGATCAATATTCTCTTTAGCAGGCTTCACAGGTAGTACCACTTCAGCATATTTTTTCTTGTTCTCTCTTACTTCCAAATCCACTTCTATAATATTATCATCAAATTTTAGCTCTTTTTCTTTAGCAAATTTCTTACTCCTTGTTGTGACAATATTCACATTCTAATGACTCTTCTGATTGCATTGTGCTTGCAGAGATAATTATTGTGCAATCTGCTTCATTTGAACTTCCAAATGTTTGATTGCAACTATGGTATTCCTATGATTGCTTCTTGTCTCTTCTTGAAATTGAGAGGTTTGGGAAGCCATGTTCTCAATGGCCACCTCTCACTCTGCCTTCTGAGGAGCTTGTTGTTGTAGATCTTTCTAGGAAAAATTCAGATGATTCTTCCACCCAGTACTATAGGTGTTAGAATATGGATTATTTAGCTTCAAGAATTTTAAATCCTCAATTTGTTTTGGAGTTGCAAGACATTGCGCAGTAATATGTGGTCCACTAAAAATGTCACAAACAACATTTATAACCTGAGCTACATGTTGAATACCCATGTTCATAGCTTTGAGATTTTTCTCCACCTCTGCAGCAATTGCCTCTTCAATTTTGAGTTGTCAGTTCACTTCCAACTTCAAATCAATCACTCCCTTTGGTTTGCTTGTAACCCTATCATACTCTTCCAGATGTTCATTTTAAGCAATGGCTTCAATGATCTTATTAATACCAGTGTGTTATACCCTAAAATTTTCCCTCCTATTTTTGAGATTAAGATACATCTCCACACTCAAGAATTACTCAAGGATTGATCAGACAAGCCCTCTCCTAAACAGCCAACCCACAATTAGGGTTTTGCTTCTCTCAAGAAAAATATAGTTTCTAATGGCTCTAGTGAATATCATGTCTCCTCATATGTTTCAAAGTATCACCATATCAAGTTTCAAGCCTCATAGCCCAAGATTGCTCAATCAATTGCTCTGATGGTTGAAAATTAGTTGCATTGGACAAAAAGTCAATTGTGGTCAACATACATTCAAACTTCATAATTTTTTATCAACATCAAGATTATGAGGTCACATTCAAAATTTGATTAAGGGTTGATCATGATTCATAAAAAAAATCAAGAATTAATCAAAAGCCAGAAGTTTCTAAATTAGGGTTTCTTAAGGGAAAGTCAACAAAACTTTGACCAAGCATAACTTCTACATACATCATCATAAATTTTTCCACCAAAGCTCATTTTAAAGGGAATTCAATTCTCTACAACTTTTTCCCTCACAATATTTGCCCAAAAATGCTTCATTTGAGAGATATGGGTCAAGACATTATAGGTCCTTTCAAAAGTCAACAAAAAGTCATCTTTTTCCAAATACGTCTACATGAACATGGAAGCTTCAATGAAGATGAAACCAAAGAGATCTTTTAAAGGACATCTTAAGCTTTCTATAAAGTCCAAGATCACGCTCTAATGATAAAAGTTGAGCAACATAGAGTTTGTGCAAGTTTGGAAATTTTGAAGAAGTGCATGAGAGAAATATTGATCAATCTTGAAATATTTCCAAATGGGCCTATGTTTTCATGATTTAGACTTGTTCCTAACATAGTCGATGACTCCTAAGACCAGCTACATGTCCTTCTACCATATATTTTATTTATTTTTGAATTAATTCATTTAAATTCAATTTTAATTAAAATAAAATGCCAAGATAAGATACAAGGCGTGTGGGCTTGTTATTCAGACGTCTTCAGGTCCAAGCATATGAAAGTAAGTTGGAAAAGTCGTACAAGAGGTGATTGCATGGATATTGGCCAAAATTGGAAGTTCTGCATTTGATTTTTCAATCAAATATATTTAAATGAATGCAATATATTTTCTCCTAATTTTTTTACCTAATACACTCCTTATTATATATTCTACAATACTACATGAGAAATACATGACTTGCTGCAATCAAAACCCCACACGAAATTCTCCAAAATTTTCAAGTTTTAGGGCAAATCCAAAAACCATTCTCCAGTTGTTCTCAATCTATTCTAACCACTCATTCACTCTCCTGAGGTGTTCAGGAATCGTTCCATACCCTTACACATGGCTGAAGCAAGTCTGAATCGCCTCCCTTGATTGCACCAGTTGGTAAGATTTTCTAGAAATCGATTTCGATTTTCATGCATTATTAATGTGTTTGATGTGTTTGTTCATGTTCAGAATATCATTTAGAGTCAATAAAACATGTTACATGTAAGCTTTAGGGCTTAAATTGTATCACGTCATTGTTAGGGCATAGAGAGTTGTAAGCTTCGAATCCATTGATACATGCCGATTCAAACCAAACCGGTGCCACCATTGAACTCGTAGCCCTCGAATTAGGGGGTAGGGTTTTCTTTTTCCATTCATCGTGGTTATTTTGTAGGTTTTTATTTTCTCCTTTCCAGAGAAGATGATCGGAAACGGCACCCAGGGCGGTTGACCAGCAAGGACCAAAACAAGACAGGTGTGGCACGATTTGATTGGTCCATTCAAACAACTTGGGTCCTACGCGTGTGTTTTTGTTTTGATTATAATTTTATGATTTTAATTCCCCATATATATTAATCCTTGTGTCATAATTCATGTATGTATTACCGCCCCAGCGGTTAAGAGCGCACACATAGTCTAGTCATCTCCTATGGCCGGGATTTGATCCTTGCCGTTTGCGTTTTTTTAACATTTTCTCATTTTTACAAGTTATCATACATAAAAAATTGGAGGCATCTTAGTAACACCATAGGCCAGTGGCCTATTGGTCCAGTTTTGGCTCAGCAACCCCAGGGTCACAAGTTCAACACCCTGGGGTTAGGTCTTTTAGACGTCTCTCTTTTCCTTCCCAGTGAAGAGGCGTGTCCCTCTTATGTTTTATGACTGATGAACCCTTTGATTAGTTCTTTTTCTTGTTCTTGTTGTTCTTTTTATTATTTTTGTTCAAGTTCTGGTTCTTATTCTTCTTATTATTATTGTTGATGTGTTATAAATATTTAATACTCGATATTATGATGGAAGTTCTATACTCAGTCAAATCATGTGGCAAAAATGAAAAATTGGGTTGATTGACTTTTTACTGTAGTTGGAACTTCCAACAGTGGTGAAAAGTAGGTTGACTGCATTTTACCATGGTGGAAACTTTTAACTCTGGTGAAAATAGTGTGTTATCTATTTTCTTACCATAGACCTTAACCCATTGTATAAATTAGCACACTTACTATCACATACTTTGTACAACGGACCACCATTTGCGACCTAATCCTTCTCCAAACTTTTGTAATAGATATTTTTTTACATTATATATTGTGAATCGGATGCCTTAGAAACAAAGTATAAATTGGTTGCTTAATGATCAAGAAACAAACAAGGGTAGAATATATGAGGAACACGATGAACACAAGGATTGGTTATTAACTACTATTATTTCCTTTAGCTTCAAAACAAGATTACAAGTATACAAGAATAACAAACAACCCTCTCAGATTAAATTAGGATTTGTAGTATATAATGATGAGAGATTAGTATGCTATTTATAATAAACCTAACATACTAAACTAATGGGATTTTATCACAAATACTCATTACAAGATAACTTAGATTACAAGATAAGTTAAACAATTGCACATAACACACATGCCCAATTCGAAATACTAACAACCTTGCATTTCAACACCCACATACTATAACACACTTCGACTACATAATAGAGGTCTTCGACACCAGCATGTGAACAAACTTCGACGGCTTTCTCAATCCTGTCGAACCATAAGCTACCGTTCGACCCAATAGAGTTCGATCCAATATCTCACAAATGTCCATCTTAGAACAAACTCTATTATCAAAGAACGAACTAGATTTCTTCATGCAACTTTATTAACTGCATATAGTGGAAAAACTTGCAACTGGGCAATGTCTTGGTGATCATATCCGCAACATTATGATCTATCGAAACCTTCAGCACTTGGACTTCTCCATGCTCGATTACCCCTTCGACAAAATGCAACCCAACATCAATGTGCTTGGTTCTCTCATGACATGATGAATTCTTCAACAGGTGTATTGAACTTTGACTATCACATTTAACATCAATATATTCTAATTTAATGGTTGAGAATGCAACATCCTTCTGAAGTGTTGCTTTCCAACTAATTGTTGTACCAAACATATCCAGAAGTAGATTTTCTTGAATCTATACAACCTACATAATCAGAGTCGACATATCCTTTGATTACTGCTTTACTATCTTCACCCAAGGCTCCACCATAAATCAAGACTCTATTCAGAGAGCCATTTATGTACCTTAGAATCCACTTTAATGCTTGCCATTGAGCCTTTCTAGGATTCGCCATGTACCTGCTCACAAGACTTACTGCATATGCTATGTCGAGTCTAGTACAGACCATATCATACATCAAAGAACCTACCATATTAACATATGTGATGTTATTCAGTTAAGCACCTCCAACCTCACTACTGGACATTGATCAATACTCAGCTTGAATTGAGGGTTTGTTGGAGTCACAACAGGCTTCGAATTCGACATACCATATTTTTCGAGAATCTTTCATAGATATGCCTCTTGAGATAAGCATGATTTTGACTGTTTTCTATCTCTTTAGATGTAAATCCCAAGAATCCTGGAAGCTGCTCCCAAATCCTTCATTTTGAACTCCTTATTGAGTTCAACCTTCACCCTCATTACCTCTTCGGCATTGTTGTTTGCTATGAGAACATCATCAACATAAAGCAACAAAATAACAAATGAATTACTAGGTCGAAATATGAAGTAAACATAGTGGTCGGACTGACTTCTAATGAAACTTATGTGTGCCATGAACTTGTAGAATCTCCTATTCCACTATCGAGGAGATTGTTTCAGCCCATATAATGATCTATTTAACTTGCACATATAATCTTCCTTTCCATTTTTAACATACCCTTCAGGTTGCCTCATCAAGATTGTTTCATCTAGATCCTCATACAAGAATGCAGTCTTCACATCCATTTGTTCCAGTTCAAGATCGAACTGTGCCACCATGGCAAGCATCATTATAATGGACCTATGATTCACAATAGGAAAAAACACACCATTGAATTTTACACCATCTTTCTGAGTGAAACCTCTTGCAACCAAACTCGCCTTGTATCTTTTTGACGCCTCTCCATCAATTCCTTCCTTAACTTTGAAAATCTATTTACAACTAACTAACTTGGCTCCAACAGGTTTCTTGATCAATTACCAAATGTTGTTATCATGAAGATACTTCATCTCATCATCCATGGCCTTCATCTATTCAGTCTTATTTTGAGTCCTCATAACTTTCTTATGGTCTCTTAGTTCTTCGTCTAGAACCTCACTTGCAGAGATTAAAGCATAAGCTATAAGGTCTACATACCCAAGTATCTGAGGTGGCTTGATGACTCAACGCGTCCTATTTCTTTCCAATAGGTAGTCATCGACACATTCCTCAGCATATTCTACTTCTTCTTTGGCTTTATCTGGGGTACACAATTCAGCATCAACATGCTCCACCTCAACAGGAATACCTGGTGATAATCCTTTTGTGACCTAGCTCTAGGAACCAAAGCCTATAAGCTCTGACTCCTTTAGGGTATCCCATGAACATGCATTAAAGAGCTCTAAGTTCAACCTTGTCTTGCCTAATGTGAGCATAGGCTATGTAGCCAAATAATCTCAGTTTGTCGAGATCTGGTGGATGTCCCAACCAAACTTCTCCAGGTGTCTTCATATTTAACGCAATCAAAGGACATTTGTTTATTAGATATGTTGCAATCGAAACAACCTTATCCCAAAACGCCTTCTTTAATCCAGCACTAGTCAACTTGTATCTAACTCTTTCCAAGATGGTTCGATTAAACCTTTCGGCCAAACCATTTTGTTATGGATTACATGTAGTAGTTTTGTGCCTTGCAATCCCGGAGGAATCACAAAAGTTGTTGAATGCCTCATTGCAAAATTCAAGACCATTTCCTGTTCTTAACCTCTTGACCTTTTGCCAGTTTGATTTTCGACTAGAGACTTCCAACTTTTGAAATTCTCAAAAGATTTATCCTTAGTCTTCTGGATGAATACCCATAAATCTCTAGAATAGTCATCTACTATGGATAGAAAATACCTTGCTCCTGAATGTGATGGACACCTTGCAGGCCCCAAAAGATCATCATGGATGTAATCAAGCGATCCATGTGTTCTTTGTTTGCCTTTGTTGAACTTCACTATAAGAGATTTTACAAGTACACGGGGTTCATAAAACTTTAGCTTTTCGACTTTGTCTTCACCATGCAAATTTTGTTTCCTTAGTTCGACCAGACCCCTTTCACTTACATGACCCAATCTCATGTGCCATATTTTTGTCTTTGACAAAGGTTTCATAGATGCAACATTTGTCGAACCACTTACAATTTCGGCCTAAAGGGTATATAAGCCTTGTTTTTTCACGCCTCTCAAGACTTCCTTCGATCCCTTCATGACTCTTAGAATACCTTTCTCTCATTGGAAAACATATCCTTTCTTGTAGAATTCACCAAGAGAAATCAAATTTCTCTTCAAATCACGTACATACCTGACTTCAGTCAATAGCCTTATTGACTCATCATGGAGTTTTAACCTTAGAGATCCAACACCTACAATCTTGCAAGCTTTGTTGTTTCTCAGCAATACAAATGAACCCATAATCCATAATCCACTACTCCTTCGAGGGGTTGCTGCTTGAAACCACAAGAAAATCAGATGAGTCGAAATTATCTTGAACAATATACGCATTGCCATTATCCTTTTCTCCATGATCTTTCAGGCGTCCAGGGCACACCTTTCTTGTGTGATCCTCCTTCTTACAATGATAACATCGAATACCAAATGCTTCCCCACTATAAAACTTTTGTTGACTTTTACCTTTCTTCTTGTTGAACTAACTATCTTATCGCAAGAATTTTCCTTTAACGACCAAACCTTCACCAACCGTCAAAGGTTTATGCTCCTTTCGCTCATTCAAGTCCTTCAAATACAAGGCTGATTGAACTTCTTCAAACGTCAGGGAATCTCTTCCACACAAGAGGGTTTCTTTGAAGTGGACATGTGATATGGGCAAGGCGCACAACAGCAACAATGCTTGATATTCATCATCAATCTTCACATCAATATTTTCAAGATCAAGAACCAACTTGTTGAATATATCCAACTGCTCAGCCAACACTTTGTCTTTAATCATCTTGAATGAATACAAAGCTTGCTTCAGGTAGAGTCGATTCACCAACGATTTGGTCATGTACAAACTTTCAAGTTTCACCCATAACCCTGTCGCCGTCGTCTCCTTTGATATATGTCGAAAAACCTTATCACCGAGGCTCAACACAATTGTGATGTGGGATTTCTCTATCATCGTCGTCTTCTCAACTACTGTTAACGCTTCGTTCATGGCTGCTTCTCCCTTCAACGCTTCCAAAAAACCATGTTGAACCAGTGGGGCTTTCATCTTCAAGCGCCCCAGAACGAAATTGTTCATTGCCGTGAACTTTTCAATCTCATACGTTATTGAAGACATCTTCTCCACGCTCACTACACCAATTTATTATGAATCGAATGCTTTAGAAAAAAGTATAAACTTTTTGCTTAATGATCAAGAAACTAACAAGGGTAGCATATATGAGGAACACTATGGACACAGGGATTGGTTATTAACTGCTATTCTTTCCATTATCTTCAAAACAAGATTACAAGTATACAAGAATAACAAATAACCCTCTCACCCTAAATTAGGATTTGTTGTATACAATGATGAGAGACTAATATTCTATTCATAATAAACCTAACATATTAAACTAATGAGCTTTTATCACAAATACCCATTACAAGCTTTTATCACAAATACCCATTACAAGATAACTTAAACAATTGGACATAACACACAAACTCAATTCTAAATACTAACAACCTTGCATTTCGACACCCACATATTAAAACACACTTCGACTACAATATGGAGGTCTTCGACACCAGCATGTGAACAGACTTCGACGACATGCTCAACTCTATCGAATCAGTAGCTACCCTTCAACCCAATAGAATTCGATTCAATATCTCACATTGGTATTAGAAAGTATAGTGAAGGTTAGGTGAGGCCTTACTATAATATGACATTCAGTTTTCTAAGATATTTAGAAATTCCGAAACTACATTTTTTCAAGTACACAATAACCATGAGACATGGAAGATTAAAAAAAAAATATTGTTTGAAAATAATATCTAGGTAGGTTGTCGATTTACTCATATATATTTTTTTTACCTTCCTTAAAAGATCACTATTATTTGTCTGAGTCAATGGCAATTTAAGAATTTGTGACTTATAACTCATTAATTGTGATCTTTCCTCATATTTTTGGAGGATGTTAGGTCTGTTGATGTTAAGATCTAGCTTGGTGCAGTTTGATAGCTGTTGTTTGTTGGAGTTTTTTTTTCTTTTTTTTCACTATTATACCGTTTTCTTTTTCTTATTGTTTTGTGGTGTTTTTATTGTGCTCTTGGGGGAGGCCTTCTAGTCTTTAAATTATTTGCCTTAAAAAAAGCATCTTCAGTGGGGTAAGGAATTGATAGGGGAGAATAACTGTTCTGCGTCCGTTCATAAAGTAGAGGACGAGAACAGCCTTGCTTCGTTTTACAACTAATCTTATTACGTATCGCAAATATTCCATACACTCCTTTTTATTATATGATTGCAAAACAAAAATAATGATTTTGCATCCAAAAAACCACTTCTTCCTTTCCCACTCTATAAATACCAATAATTCCAATGTCTTCTACTCACAACCAATAGTGCTAAACACACACATAACACCTTACAAGTTCATTATCTTGCAAAAAAACTTAAAGGGTGTGAAAAATGGGAGCTAAGAGGTCATCTCCATCTTTCTGCAATGTATTCAAAGCATGTTTCTCAAGTGGAAACAATGATGAGTATTGGGAAGGTAGTGGAAGTGGAAGAAGAATGTTTGCAAGTGATCAAGATAGAGGTTGCTGGGTTGCTGAGCCTGGTATTGATAGGAAAGCTTCTGATTTCATTGCTAGATACTATGCCAATCGTGTCACCGACTCTCAAAGCCAATTTGCTTCATGAGTTTATCACTTTTCTTCAATGACTTTCCTTTCATGCAATAATTAGCTACTTTCCACCCTCATATTCATTTTTCTACCTTCTTAGCTATAGAACCTTTGTTGTTGCCTATGAATGCTGTCTTATATGTTTTGTAATAGCTGTATTATTATTATTTGGTTTGAGATCAATGTAGTATGCAAGAGAATAGAAAGATAAAATAAATTCATGAAAAGTGAAAAGAAAAGAGTAAGAGTGAAAGATTCCTTGACGATTATTAAATATTTATGGATAAGTTTCATTTTCTTTGTTAACTGAATTCATGTAGAATTTGTAAATTGCTTTTAAAAAATAACAAAATTTTCACCCATCGTTTTTCATTTTGGTAATGTGAAAACCATGACCTAAGGTTGAATGAAGTCACAAATAAGTAAAAATCAGAATAAAATGATACTCAACGTACAATGGAACATAATTCCAGAACATTATTTATTATCAAATCAATCAATTTCCAATAGTAGATCATAAAGCTACTTTTGGTTTCATGAATACAAAGTTGGATCCACTTTTTTTTTTCATTTCATTTTCGCGGTGCAATACAAAAATATGCCGTAGTTTTCTAACGCTAGGAATTCAAACTTTTGCTAAAAGTGGGTTTTTCTATTGTTTCCAATACTGAAACAAACACACCCAAAATACTTTGGTTTCAAGAATACAAAATAGTCTAATATATAATTCTTATTTTATTCGTGTATTGTGGTCGTGAACTTAATGGTATGGATTGTGGTTACTTTATCACCAGGTTTATAAAAGAGACTATTATATTGAAATAAATTGAGGTTTTAAAAATGGTATCTAGTTAATAGTTTTTTTATCTAATTAATTTAAATTCAATCATATTATGTTATATTATGCAGTATTTTAATAATTTCAATTATTCTATTTATTTAAAAAAATAAATAGAATAAAATTAAGGAGGATTGAAGTGAATACGTTCTTGAACTAAGAATTATATGATGTCTTTAATGTAAAGGTGTGTTTTATGTTGCTAAACTTTAGTGTTTATTTTTTTTCTCTTTAGTTTATTATGAAACAATAAAGATCATGTGGAAGTTGAATATGTTTTTTATTTATGAATACGATAATGATAGAGACCATTTATTTTTAACCAATAGAACTAGGGCTATTCAAAATAACTAAAGAATTGTAGTAAACCGTCGAATCGAACTGAATTGAGGTTAAAATAACCGAACCATTAGTAATGGTTAGTGACTCGAACTTATATTTATTAATGATTCTAAAATTAAACTATTAAACAAATCACCAATCTCAAATTAATCCTGAATTGAACCGTTAATACTTAAGTTTTAAAATTAAATTTAAAAAAAAGTCGATTTTACCAAAAAGAAAAAAAAAATTGATTGTTTAAAAATCAAAAAGCCAATTTTTCTAAAATAAAAAAAATGTCAATTTTTTCGAATATCAAAAACTCGAATTCTTCATAAAATAAAAAAATTGAGTGTCTGAAAATCAAAAAGTCGATTTATTTAAAAATTTAAAAAAATTGACGATTTTTTTTTTAAAAAAAAATTCGATTTTTTGAAAATCAAATAGTGGATCTTTTCGAAAATCAAATAGTCAATTTTTTCAAAAATAAAAATGTTGATTATTTTAAAATATAAAAAAATATATGATTTTTCGAAAATAAAAAAAAAACCGTTTATTTCGAAAATTAAAAAGTCTATTTTTCGAGAAAAAGAGTCAATTTTTTCAAAAAAAAAATCAAAAAGTCGATTTTATTTCGAAAATCAAAAATTCAATTATTTCGAAAATAAAAAAATTGTCTATTATTTCGAAAATCAAAAAGTAATTCTTTTAAAAAAAAACAAAAGTTGATTTTTTTGAAAATATAAAGTAAATTTTTTTGAAAAAAATTGATTTTTTCAAAACGAAAAAATTGTTATTTTCGAAAAATAAAAATAAAAGTCGAGTTTTTTGAAAATCAAAAAGTCAATTTTTTCGAAACTAAAAAAAATAGATATTTTCAAAAAATCAAAAAGTCATTTTTTCGTAAAATAAAAAAAGTTATATTTTTTTAAAATTAAAATTTCCTTTTTTTTCGAAAATCAAAAAGTTGATTTTTTCAAAAATTAAAAAGTCAATTTCTTTCGTAAAATAAAAAAAAAAAAGTCTTTTTATTTACAATTCAAATTATCGATTTTTTCAAAAATAAAAAGTTCAATTTTTTTGAAAATCAAAATTTCGATTTTTCTGAATAATAAAAAAAGTTGATTTTTTTGAAAAATACAAAAAATCAACTTTTTCATAAAAATAAAAAGTAAATTTGAATAGGTTTTTTGTTAAAGAAAAAATCAAAACCGAGTATAACGGTTTGGTTCTTTTAACGAATCGTTCAACTAGTAATACATTAACTTATAATGGTTTCAGACAGTTCAAAATTTCGAACCGTTATATCAAATCAAAATTTATGTTTCAGTTCGATTCTAAAAAAATTAAAATAGTTCGGTATGATTCAGATAAATTTATACAATAATTCGATTCAGTTCAATTTTCTAACAAAATCTTATCATGAACCTGTAATGGTAAAAACTACGAGTGTAAATCATTCAATTGACTCAACTCGAAAAAAAGTAATAACAGAGTCGTCATCGCGCTTTTATTTTATCCAAAGGACTAGGAAAAAGAGCGAATAAAATCCTAAGAAAAATATCAGAGATTTGGGACTAGGGGTTAGTTATGCAAAGGGAAGGTGTTAGGCACCCAAAGCATCTACGATACTCCTTAGGAATCTTTCTGAAAATTTGTATATGTGTGCTAAAAAAGGGTATGTGTATAAAATGGATGGTGGAGGTGAGAAAAGAAGTATTTTTTACAATTTTTGATTTGATGAATCTTCTAATGAGTTCCATGCTTACATACCAACAACGTGCAATGTTGAAATTAAAATCCAATGTAGGTCGGGAAAAAAAGACTAAAATTGTGTGTTGGTTCGTTTTAAGAAAAATTGTTTTTTTATGAAAAGCCACAGAAGGCTCAAAAAGTTTGAATGAGGTTATGTGTTTCTTAGTCTTGTGAAAAATGGTCAAAGTATTGTTAAATGTATTGAAAGTTAATTAGGAAAAGAAGTTTGAAAGCGGTTCGAGTTTTGAAAATAAAAATCCTTTGAAAAAGAGGGTAGATGTTGAAAATTAAAGAATATGGGAGGAGATGAAGAGGTAAACCTATGTGCATAAAGTAAAAGGTAAGAGAAAAGAAAGATCTAACCGGATGAGAACGCTAGTACTTGACATCAAAAAGCCAATACCATATCCTGTCCCTTGGATTACCATAGAAGCAACAAATAACCAGATAAAAAAACCAAGCTTCAGATAAATCAATGTCTCGGATGAATTCATGTCTCAAGAAAAACGGGCAAAGTGACAGTTGTATTTTGAGGAAATCCACTCATGATTGAGTATAAACGAAATAACCTGCATACGAATATAATAACCAAGCAAGACAGAATAACATCAAGTTCACAGAAAACCTTCGAGTTGAGGTAGGAGTCCTAATCCTAAGTCCAAAGGTCAAACTCCGAGCATAAGGATACTAATCAAGTCCAATCAAAAGTTTTTTATGTTTAAGTTGAGTTATTAGGTATTTTGGAAAAGGAAAATAAAGCTCAAGTAAGCAAATTCAAAATGACAAGAAAATAAAGTGCTCAATTGAGCAAAGAGAAAAACGACATGAAATGTAAATGCTAAAAGTAAAGTGCATAAAGTAAAGAGCGGAAAAATAAAAGCGGAAAAATAAAGGCATAAAATAAAAGCTTAAAGTAATGTCAATTGATAGTAATTAGTCATTATCAAGGTGATCATCTTGAAGCTTGCGCATGAAGACTTTCCAGAAGCTTGGTAGAATCAATGTGACCACACGACAAGTTACAATTGCTTTTTGTCAACTATATCACCGAAAATCCAATTGTTAGTAAGGTTAGCAAGGTGACCATCTTGAAAGTTGTCAAGTATATCACCGGTTTTGGAACAATCACCACTTGATCAAAGATGCTTGAGAGTTTCAATTGAACAAGGTTAGTGAAAACTTGCCAGAAGCTTGATTAAAAAAATCATAGCGACCACACGACAAACGTCACAGGTTTTGAGCTAAAATCAAAGCTCAAGTCATCTTTTGGGGCTTTTGCTTAAATATTATAGCTCATGCCACCAAATGATCATTTTTCTGATTCGGGCAAAAGAAAAAAAATGGTGAAGAATGAATTTATCCGTTCTAACTTCATCAAAATCAACCAACTATCTTGGTGGATTTGGCCAAGAGGCCTATCAACACCCAAGTTCCATTGATATTGAGGAAGTCTATGACTCCAAATAAGCCCAAAATTGGCAAAGTAAAAAAAAAGAAATAGAGCAATTAAAATACCAAATGAAATGTAATTTGAAATTAGATTATTTAATTAGATTTTATTGACGAAATACATAAATAGTATTCATATATGAAAATAAAATTCCAAGAAAATTATCTAAGTCAAACCAAGGTCAACAAGCGTTGACAAAAATTTCCATAAATTTTAAAAGTCAGAACTATTTTTTAAAAATAAAATAACTGGTGAAACAAAACAAAAAATTGCTACAAATAAAAAATCAGAAATAAAAATAAAATAAGGTCACCAATATTTGTCAAATAACCATTGGATCCTTCCATATTTTTTCAGAATTTAAAAAAGTCAAAAAGTATTTTAAAACATTTAAAAACACCAAATAAAATAGAAAAATTTAACAAAATCAAATCTGAAAATAAAATTATGTAAAAATAAAATTTGAAAAAATAAATTGTGAATTTTTTCATAATTTTTGAGTCAAAATGAATTTTCTATGATTTTTTGATGTTTAAAACATCTAAAATATAAAATTAGAAAATGAAATAAAATCCAAAAAAATATGGACCATTAGATCCCAGTCAAAACGCGTTAGTAAGCTAATCCAATAGATCAGACGCACTGTGCTTCATATGGAGCTCCTTGGTTTTCACACCGGATTACGAATTAAATTAAGTTTTAAAAGATAAAACTGGAAAAGATATCACGCGTTGGATCAAGTCTGACTCACTAAAGTAATTAGATCCAAGAGATCCTATAATGCGTGCACGGTAAAGCATCATCACTGGATCTAATTCAAAAAAAATAAATGGCATGCTATCAATGGTTGAAGAAAGACATGTAGGTCATCTTCAACCTCCAGCCATCGTCAAATGCTGGCTCCACAAACTCTGAAATAATTTCTTCGGACCGGTACCATTGGATTCGTCTCTTCAAGACGATTTTAATGGTACTATCGCGAAAAATTTATTTCACTTGTACAAATAATGGTTTGAGAAAATGCAGAAAAATAACGAATTCGTGTTTCTAGAAATTCAAAGTCAATCCACAATGAAAATGCAAATGGTGAAAATCACAAGGATCCGGGAGACGAAGAGAATAGAATGTTGCTTGATTTGAGACGATTTGGTCACTGATCCTACCTGAACGAAGTTCATTTTCAAAGATCTGAAACTTGAATTGAACGGAAGGATTCATGGAGTTTCAAGGCACGATTCTTGTTCTGTTGGCTTCAGTGAAGTTCAAGGAAGAAGATTGAATGGTTAATTTCAAACTAGAATGACTTTAAGAGTGAAAACGAATTTGCAGAAATGTGAGGTTTGGAGTGAGTTTGGCAGCAATTTTCTGACTCTCAAAGCTTGAGGAAATGAGTGGAATGACTTGCTTATTTATAGGAGAAATGAATGGGATCAAAAGGGTGGATGAATGATGCAATTTGGAGCGAAATCGTCCACAACCTTGCTCATGAAAAAAGTGTGACTTCATGTGCTCAAAACTCAACCATTCCTTGCATTTTGATGTGCTAATTAATCCTGAGAAGTTTCTAAACATGATTAATTAGGAAATCAAGGCTTAATTTGGCTTAAAAATGAGTGGTAATGCAAAATTCACAAACTGGTGGCGTGCTTGAAATAGAATTTGACACGATTTTCACACCAAGGCCAAATCAAATTCACTCGTGCGTTTTCCAATCTTCCTTGAGCCAAATGAAGTCCTCAAAGAGTAGAACACCATGCAAAAAGTTTTGGTGTAAGCCCTAGATACCAATACCTTTTGGTACTTGTATCGAATTATTTATTAATAATAAAAAGGCTTTTCTTTATTATGTTTGCTTTCTAATAAAGTCCCTAGAATAGTTAGTCTGTTTAATGCATTGCTAACTGTGACTTAATCATGAGATTCTATTAAACACAAGGACATTATTCTTAAAGTATCCATAATCGAGGTTTATTGTGAAGTGGGATAACATTAAAGCATTTAGATTATTATGAAGATAGACTGATGATCACATCTCATGGATCATGGATAAGGAGTTATCAAGTCTTGACATAGGTATAAATATTAGGAGTAATATTTATACTGGATTGACCCGCTATGAGAATACTACATAAAATGTTATGCAAAGTGTCATAAGTTATTCTCATGGTGATAAGTGGTATATACCACCCTTCGACCTGAAACCACTATGGACCCTAGATGTAGAGTCAAGTGCTTTATTGTTGATCAAACGTTATCCGTGACTGGATGACCATAAAGACAGTTGATGGATACTTCACAAAGCATGCTGAGGGACATGAGTGACCTAGATGGAATTTTCCCATTATGCGTAACGAGATAAATGTCTGAGGTGCCCAATATTGAATTGGACAAGGATGACACGGTCTATGCCTTGTGTTCAATATAGACATAAGGGCAAAAGAGTAATTATACACACAAGTATTATCGCAGAAAGGTTTTCGTCAGATCACATGACATTTTCGTGACTTGGGTAGCAGTGATGTGTTGCTAGATACCGCTCATTGTTTATTATGTTAAATGTGATTTAATATAATTGCCAACATCGCGGAAACCTACAGGGTCACACACATAAGGACAGATAAATGAGAGATAGAGTAAATGAGGAACACCGTAAGGTACGGTGTATTTAAGTGGAATACGAAATGTGGTAAGGTACTACATGCTTAAGTGATATACGATAAATCATAATGTATGATATTCGTATCTTTATTAGGATTTTAGTTTGCATCCTTTATTTGGCTTTTAGCTTGCAACCCACACTTGTGGTTTTATAAATAGAACCCTTGTGCTGAAGCTTTTCACTTGATGAAAAATTCGCTCACTCTCTCACTCAAGGCTTTTGTTCGTGAGCAGCTAGCACTATGATCGGGAGTGACCTGTTCGTGTGGACTGAGTAGAGACGTTGTCCTTCTTCAACGTTCGTGATCACAACATCAGAAGTTGAAATCGCCAAAAGAGGTAAAATAATCTATCACTGACCATGATCATTCGTAAGGCTCACTAAAGGAAAATTGTTTTCCGCTGCGTTTCATATAGAAATTTTCCTTCAAAAAGAATTAACCCCAATAAATGCTTGAGCTAAGAGATATAGCCTTTAGGATTTGTGAAAAAACACTGATTTTTCAGGCCAAACCTTGGTCAAGCATGTCATACTTTCTAAGAATGACCTATAATGTCTTCTCTTCAAACATGCTTTTCCAATCAAAATTTGATCTTGACCATTAAAGATGATAAGAAATAGAACTCTTGAATTGCATTTTGCAAAAAGAACCAACCAAAAACTCCAAAAATTGATAGAGTTATGGCCTTGTGAAGTTGATGAAAAATCATGAAATGACCTATAATCTTTTGACTTCTTCAAGCAACTTCCAAACACTTTCAATCCTTGAAACATAAATGGATATAAAGTTCACATCTTCAAGATTTTTGTACAAAAAGAATAACCTCAAGGTTATAAATGATGATCAAGATATGATGTCTTGAATTTGATTGATTAAAAATTGAGAAATCCATCAATGACTTTCAATCTTTTGACTTCTTAGACAAATTTCCAAGCATTTTATATTCCTACCAATTGAACTAATTTGTATTAGACATACCTAGGTTTATTGTGAAAAAAGAGTGAGCTCAAGGAAGCAAGGGATGACAAAGTTATGATCCTTTGAAGTTATACCAGATAGATGGAGTATCAATCTAGAGAGTTTGCAATCATAGACCTCCCAAATAATCTTCTCATAAATTAAAATCCTTGGATCAAAGAATATTCATATTAGAAGTCCTTTTAAGAGTAAAATGTCTTTGAAATCATCCACAAACATCACTCAAACACCAAGATATGGTCCTTAGAAGCCCAAAACCCTAATTTCAAAGTAGATGGTCATGGTGTGGAGAATTTCTTCAACTTTGATGATCTTATTTACATATGGAGCACACACTTAAGATGAGATACCATAATAGATGACAAGGGAAGTCTTCAATGAGAAACAATACTTTTAAAATCTTGAGAGTTGGGGAGAGAAGGCATGGAAATAAACTCATGAACCTATTGACTTCTTGAATAAGAAACCCTTGAATCATCCACCTACATCACATCACCTATAGAGTAAATGATACACACATCATGATTAGACAAACATCGATCATCACACACTAAACAAACACATTCAAAGGTGTTTGGTGATCTCCCAAGAGCAAAACCAAAGATGAGAGAGAGAGAGAGAGAGAGAGAGAGAGAGAGAGAGAGAGAGAGAGACCCAAATTGTAATCTTTGTGCAATGTAATGAAATAAGGTATTAGAGAATCTTAGGGACAAAAATTGAGGTACATCAGAACCACCCTAGTGGAGATAGTCTATTTCTTTAACAACATGCGGGTCAATATTCCACATTTACAACTATTTAAACGTGCATGAATAAAGGTTCACAAGGAGATGGTCGATGCAAAATCTAGCTCTTGAATTTCTACAATTATATTAATTAAAAATAAATATTGAAACTTTTACAAAAGAAATGATACAATAATATATATTACAAGTGGGCAACCCCAGAAAATTGAATTATATCCATTACAGTTATATAGTAAAACTCTTGTAAAGGAAGTGAGTCAATAATGTATATATGCGCACAGCCGTACATCGCGCACGTTACAACCTAGTTTTAAAAACAAATAATATTTACCATAAAATTTTTAATTCTTCTGCTACTGTTTTGGGTGTGACTGCATCCATTATGTTATTGATAAATGATATTCAAAACACAATGGTAATCCTAAATTCTAATTAAAATTGTTAGAACTATACTCAAATAATAAATTCTTAGTAACAAAAACAACTTTACAGATAACCATATGATAAACCTAAGTTACAAAAACAACTTTATTGATTTCAATGAAATTAAAATAAACAAAACCGTCAACACTGTAGTGAGAAGTGGAAGCAACTTTAATGTTGTTTGAATTTCTAATTGAACAGAAAAATTACCAAACATTCAAACTAAAAGATTTCAAGTAAGAAACCTTTTAATTTTTGAGATCTATTTCCAAGTTTATTATGAAAATTGTTCGAGTTTAGAAATCAAGAATTCTTTGAAAAAAAGAGAGAATTTTGAAAATTAAAGAGTTTGGGAGGAGATGAAGAGACTAACCTATATACAAAAGTTAAAGGTGAGGGTAAAGAAAGATTTAACCGGGTGAGAAACTAGTACTTGACATCAAGAAGCCGGTCAATCATAATTTATGTGTTGAAAAAGAAAACAAGAGGATTGATATATAGATCATCCTCTATTGTTTGTCAACACGTCTAAAAGAAATGAGATAAGATGAAGAAGGAGGGGACAAGTCACAAAATCATCAATGCGTTAGATGAATTCATTCGATCTGACTTCGTCAAAATCAATCAACTATCTTGGTGGATTTGGTCATGAGTCCTATCAACATCCAAGTTCCATTAATGTTGAGAAAATTCATGACTCCAAATGAATCCAAATCAGAAACAAATATTAAAAAATTAAGAGGAAATGTAGATGTTGTGATTAAACAATCCTGCTGCGGGCAGGATGGTGTAGTAATCTCGTTGGAGAGATCCGCCTCTGTCGAGGTTGCGATAATTTTGTGGGAGTTGTAAGAGTCATTTTGTGGGAGACTTTTTATGAAACTGATTTTGTGGGGATATGTTGGTGACTTGGGTGGTTGTTCCAACTCCTAGAGCCTGTAGTAACTTTTATTTCTGTTTATTTTGCATATATTTGTAAGTGGTAATTATTTTCAAATGCATATGATCATTCAAAGAAATCATTGGACTTGTGCAAATAAAATAGAGAAAAAAATAAAAATTTGGGAATTGAAAGAGAAGTTGTATTGATTAAAAGGAAGTGGCCTATGAATAGGCAGTTGTGTACAAAGAGACAGATATCCTAGTAAGAGGAAATCGTCAAAACATTGAAAAACTATAAAGTGATAAAAAGCTATGTGGAAACAATCCCGTCGAGTTTCAACTCTGCTATTGCTCATAGATTTTCGAGTATCTCATCTCCTTGCTGCCTAAACAAGGTGACTGGATTGTGTCATACCCCAAATTTTGACCTAATATACCACCTTACATTTGCATCATTGCATAACTAACAGCTCAGACAGCATTAATCGGGTGCGGATTTCCCAGGTCAAAATTAGGGTTTCATCAGATTTTCATCTGATTCAAGAGGCAGCCAATTAGGGTTTGAGTTTTTCTCACCTCATTTGATCTATCTTGATCAAATCATCAGCCTTCAATCTTCAGATATCCATTTTTTCTCATAGATCAATCGAGGATCGACCAATTAGGGTTTTGATCGAGCATGAGTTTTCTCTGACTTTTTGAGAAAGAAATGACTTTTTTGGATAGAGATTGGTCATTATATCTTAGATAAAACATCTTGACCTAATTTCTGGATTCAAAACATCACAGAAGTTCACAGACTTCATCAGTCAATTTCAGAAACATCTGATGAATTTTCATCTGCATAGAAAAGTCAAACTTTGACTTTTGGTCAAAATTTTCAAAACAAAACTTTTTCAATCATCAAAATACTTCAAATGATCCATCATGATCATAAAAAATCAAAGAATTTGAAAAAGTCAACATAAAGTCAAAAGTTTTCATACTTAGAAAATTTTCTAAGTGTTGAAATTTCTTATTTGTTTCAAACTTCATGCCATTTTTTCACCTAATTCCATTTTGAATTGGAAAAAACTCAAAACGTGAAAGTTGTAGCTTGTGAAACAAGCTTTCCAAAATGTCCAAGAACTCACAAATCCATGGAGTCTAGCTATACTTTTGAAATTGAAACATAAGGCTCCATGAACTTGATTTTCAAAAAGTCAAAACTTCAAATTATAGGTCATTTTGAGATTTCTTCATCTAGAAGCTTTGCAAACTTGCCAAATGGATCATTGAGCTGATAAATATCAGCTAGATATAATTGAGATTGGATAGAATCAAATTGAAGATTTTTCACACATGGTAAAAAGAGGGAACTTCCTTTTGCTTTTGAAAAGTCATTCTTACCCCTTAAGGCATCTTTGATTTTCCAATTGCCATGTACTCTTGCCTAACATTTCAGAATCTTTTGGCCTATAAATAGATCATGTTGCAAGTTCAAAAACACACCAAAGCAATGCAAATCCATGCTTTCTCTCTTCTTACTTGAAAATCAAGAAACATAGTGATGTTGGAGAAACTTTGCATTTTTGAAAAATTGTGAATAAACATAAGATCTTTGGTGTCAAATACATTCCATAACCAATTTGAAACTTGTTTGAATCATAAAACCAGCACAAGAACAAGTAAAAATCAGTTATCACTTTTCATTTTTCCAAACTTGTACAAACTGCCATAACCATCGAATTGTTAGTTTGGCTCAAGCAATTGGTGTTCTAATGATTCAAACATCATCTATGAACTTCATATACATGGTCCAGATCAATAAACAACATCTGTAATAACTCTAACATCAAAATCAAAGTTCCATTTTCAGTTGATGCAAGTGGACTTGGCTGGACTGATTTGGGAAGATTCAAAGCAAGCACACCCTTCATTTAGCTTCCATACATGCCGATGGTGCTGTAGCAATCAAGAAACAAGTTCTGGAAACGCATTTACACCTTCTTCGATCTCCACTTGCACAGGTATGAACACGAACTGTGATATCCATATTCTTTGACTTTAAACAAAAAAACTCTTGGCCGATCTCTTTCTGCACTCATAACGATCATAAGCCCTCAAGAAAATCAAAGAATCATCAACTGTGCATCATTTAATTTGAAATTTTCAGTTTAGGGTTCATAGTGTTCTTCAAAAATCAAATCCTTCTGGGCTTAAAATAAATACAATTAACATACACCTTCGTGTTCGTGATGAAAAACCGAGCAATATTGATGTTTACTTCGTCCAATTTCGTTGAGAAACAAGGATTGTAGCTGGGTTTGAAATTTCTGGAAATCAAAACGAAGAACAAGCTTCGTGCGTGTTCTTGATTTTTTTTAAATTCAAATATTCCAATATCATGTTTACACGTGTTTCTAATCCACTAACACCAATGCGTGTTTGTCCCAGTGGTAGCTAGCTCGCCCTTAAGGTTTTCTGCCACGTGTGCTACCTAATGGTCATGGGTTCAATCCCTCTCAAGACAATTCTTTTTCAAACTTCTTCATATTTTTTCATGTTTTTTACAAAACTTCACAATTTTTTTTAACCAATCAAAACTCCTTATTTTAAGGTGATTTTTTGTACACTTGTCAATAAATACATCTCTTTTATGATTGTGCAACAATTTTCAGAAAAAACTTTCATCTGATTATATTTTAATCGAGCCGAAAACGACGTTCTGAGCACTTTTTCAAACCTCCTTTTAAGGTGAATTTTTCAAGTTTTCGACTTTCGATTCTTTTCAAAACTTTTCATAAATGAACCTCACATTTCAAAACATTTTCAAAAATCATTTTTCAAAACATTTCATCAAACTTACATCTTTTACCATGATCGATCCGATTTAAACGATAAAACCGAATTCGTTTTCTCTCGAATTTCTCAATCGATCATGGGCCTCCCTTACGGTGTAAGTCCCAATCCTTTTTTTTTACATATTTAATTTTACTTGTACATACTCAAATCATCATTGTCAATATTCAAACATAAACAAATTTCTCTCGATTGTTTTCATTCGTTTGTTTATACACCGATACCATTGGTATTGAAAGGAGAAGAATTATTACTGATGAAACTTCTTTCAAACCAATGGGCCTCCCTCACAGTGTAAGTCCCATAACATTCTTTTGTGTACATAATATTTCTTTGTACATATCAAATCATTTCCAAATACATACAAAATTTTCATCTGTACATAACACATATACTTTTTATACTCAAGAACATACAAACTTCGATCGTTTGTTTTTTCACTTCACTTGTGTATAAACAAACCAACATTCTTTATGTACATACCTTTTCCTTGTACATATCAAATTCTTTTCATACAAACTTTCATCTGTACATAATACAGATACTTTTTACAGATGAACTTCGATCGTTCATTTCTGTTTCGTCCTTATATATATTGAATACCATTGGTATTGAAAGGAGCATTATTCCCTGTGAAACTGCTTTCAAACCAATGGGCCTCCCTTATGGTGTAAGTCCCAACCCTCCTATGTACATCCATTTTTGTCTGTACATAAATACTGTTCGTGTACATATTCACTTCCATGTACGTTCAAACTTGTAAATAACCAAGTTACGCTCTTTTAAACGTTCACGTACACTTGTTCATATTTCATAAACTTGTAAATAAACATCATTGCATTGTTTATATTTCCTTCATAAACTCCTGTGAATACATATCACACACACACACACACACTTGTTTATACAACTGTCTAATTACAACATAACAATTAGTCTAACCAATAGGTTCCCCATTGTAGCCTCCTTGGGCTTTATACAATATAATTCATCTCCGTGAGTTTAGCCTCCGCTTGGGCTTCATACAAGATAACTCTCCCACGAGTTCAGCCTCCTCTTAGGCTTCATATAAGAAAACTCATTCATCGAGTTTAGCCTCCGCTTAGGCTTCATATAAGACAACACTCGCTGAGTCCCTCCTCTTGGGTTTCGTTCAAAAGAACTCCTCATTGAGTTTAGCCTTCTCTTGGGCATCATACAATGAAAGAGACAGGAAATCTCTTAACAACCTCCTATTGGGCTTCCAATACAAAGAATCACCCGCTAAGATAGAACCCCGAAAGGATGGTTTCCGGTGAAATCACTTTCAAATCCCAGAGTAAAATTTCGGTGAAATTGCTCTTAATTCCAAAAGGATGGTTTCGGTGAAACCTTTTAACACAAAGCCGCCATACCCTATAGCTTCCTCTTGAGCTTCATACAAGGACCCTCGATGACCCTCGATGACCCTCGGAATGCCTCCTCTTGGGCTAACAATACAAGGACCCACGGGCTTCTTAAAAGCATCCCTTAATCCAATCAATTTCTCCTCGAGATTTAGATATCTATCATCTCTATGGAAGAAGTATCTCATCTATCACATCACATACAAAAACTTTTCAAACTCTTTTCAAACTGTTTTCAAACAAAAACATCTCTTAATTGTAAGTGGTAACGCTTGTACACCCAAGCAAAAACACCCAATACTTACAGTTAAAAGATTCAATCATCTTTTTCAAACATCTTTCTTAAACATGTAAGTGGTAACGCTTGTACACTCAAGCAAAACACCTAATACTTACGACGAAAGATTTTATCAAATCATTCAAACTTTTCAAAATGTATGTGATAAAATAGATTGGATACATTTTCATTAAGATGACATTTGTCAGTCTCTTACTAACATTCCGTTGCTTTCCACTAGCATAAGTGGGAACTACGATTGCTCTGACTTTCTCAACATCCTTTTGAGAATACGTAGGCACAAGGTCTCATCCTTGCCGAGCAAATTTCTCTCTCCTCGCACCAAACAAACCATAGATCCCTCAGATCCGAGCTACAAATGCTCGATTCCCACTAGGGATATGTATGAAGAAGATCCACAGATCTTTGCGAGCACAATAATAACAAACACTAGAATCCCACATAATCTATCTTTCTTAAAATCCCAAAGGAGAAACTTTCCCAATCATAGAAATAGCAATTAAAACACACAAACATATCAAACATATTCATATATAAAGCTATAGATAACTATATATATTTAGGGTGCTCCATCTATTCCGTTTATATAACAATCCCCCTTATTCAGAATCTACCCAATGCGTTGTGTCTAGTTTGCGCTAGTCATTACGCATATCAATATCAATTGAGGGTATTTCAGCTTTCCCCTTTTTCATAATCATTAAATCATCTTTCTTGTGTTGAAAATAATAAAGCTTGATGCTCACGGCATCTTTATAAACAAATCAAAAGAGTAAATAGTTACGAGCCGAGAACCAATTCACGTCATCCTCTAGCGTCACACCTTAACGCGAACAGAAAATGGCGACTACTGGGAGTACTGAAACTTTGATTTTCAAAAAAAGTGACTCGCCGAGAGCACCAAGCTTTTTGTTTTCAAAAGAAAAGAAAGGGATAAGCTTTCATATTATGCATATGTCTGCTTTTCTTTATTGTGTGTTTCGCGATTTCATCGATGGAAAGAAATCCTAACCCGGATTTAAGAAACATTTTAAGATCTAGGTGGAGGTATTAATACGTGAGAATTTCAATGCTTACGGTTAATATCTCCTCGATGGAGGTTGTCTTGGGGTATTGTGTTTAGCAAGTATTTGAAGACATTTTGCTTTCATGGGAACTCGAGAAGTCGAGTGGGCTGTAGAACACATAACCCATCCCGCTATTAGGATGTAGTGCGAGATTATTCGGTGTAAGCCTAGAGTAATTGTCATGCGAGACTACGATCAAAGAGTTTCTCTTGAAAAATATTATTGGACCATCGAGTATTCAACAAACCGATAATATTTCAAAGAGGAGTGTTGAGCTCAGATATCGAGAACCCGCTTCACGTATGAATAAGCCTTTAGAACTT
The DNA here is from genome assembly GCA_021764765.1 of Vicia sativa. Taxonomy (NCBI): domain Eukaryota; kingdom Viridiplantae; phylum Streptophyta; class Magnoliopsida; order Fabales; family Fabaceae; genus Vicia; species Vicia sativa. Next base: position 267,571,836 of record CM038793.1, on the reverse strand, counting down.
AACCACGTTGATTCTTATCGCTGGCTTCATGCTCGTGACTTCAACGCTTGCCCATGTGTATAACTACTAACCATGTTTGTCGATTCATGCATGCATTCATTCATTCAAAAAAAAAAAAACTTCATTTCTCTTCCCATTTCCAAAGAATTTAGAGATTTTTCTTTGTAAAATATTTTAGGTTAGAGTGATGGACGCCGAGGAAGATTCACCAAAAGATACGCTTTAGAATTCCTAACGTAGGAAAGTTGAAAGAGTTAGCATCCTTGGTAGAAGATCCTCGGATTTGTAAAACGCTATGGAACTCTTTTAACTCTTCCGAACGCTAACGTTGATGAAGGACTTCTCAAAACTTTCGCTCGCTTACGATCCATCATCGCTTCACTTTCCCGATTATCAATTGATGCCTACTTTGGAAGAGTACGCATATCCTAGGTATCTCAAGATCGAAGTGCCTTTCAATGGTTTGGAAGCCATTCCCAAGTCACCATCATTGCAACGATGACTCACTTAAAGAAAATGAGATAGACAAAACCTAACTACCGAGGAAAACTCTTAGGACTAACTTCAAAGTTCCTAATGGAGAAGGCTCTTAAATTTCTCACCGGTAGTATGGTAGCCTTTGAAGCTATTTTAGCTTTACTCCTCTATGGATTGGTGTTGTTTCCCAACGTCCCAAATTTTTGATATCAACGCCATAACGATCTTTCGATTGGAAATCCTGCTCCCACCTTGCTTGGTGATACGACGCTCTATTCATCACAGAATCGTCAAGGAGACGGAACTATCGTGTTGTGTACTGCTTTTCAAATGGATTGTATCACACTTGCCTAAATCTCCTATCTTCCGCGAAAACAAAGACGAGTGGCATTGGTCAAGAAGACTCATGTCTCTTACAAACGATTTATATCCATTGGTATACCTTGGCATACAATGAGATGGAAATCATTGAGAGCTGTGGAGAATTTGCCAACGTACCTCTCATTGGTACGAAAGGAGGAATCAACTACAACCCATTCTTGGCGAGACGTCAACTCGGATATGCAAACTCTAGTAAACCTCTTGGTTTCACTGTAGAAAGTTACTTCTATCACGAAGGAGAGGATTCCCAAGGATTGAAGGCTAGGATGATCAAAGCTTGGCATCACATCCGAAGGAAAGAAAAAGGGAAAGCAAAGAATTGTGTAGCCATGGAAACCTACACTTCTTGGGTAAAGAAAAGAGCGAAGGAATTTCGAATGCCTTACGCTTATGAGGATCCCATGTTCTCAATCGCTTCCAAATCAACAAATTTTCCCGTCGAAGCTGTGGGAGAATACCAAGAAGCCTTGACCAAAATAAGGTTTGAGAAAGAAGCTTTAGAAAACAAATTCCTTAAGACTAATCTTGAGAATGAGAAGCTCAAGAAGCAAGTCAAAGATCATGAAAAGACGCTTTACTTCCAGGATGAATGGCTCATGGAGAAAGATGAGAAGATTCGCCAAAAGGATAACGCAATCCAAAGATACGTCAAAGAAAGGAAAAGAAAGCTTGAGGAGATGACAACCAGCGATCCTACTCCCAACGAGTGGAAGAGAGTCATCAGCAAGCTAAAAGCCGAGAAAGCTGAACTAAAAGCTCGCTATGGAAAGGAAATCCTGAAGTTGAAGCTGCATCAAGCCTTTGGATCTTCATCCGACGAAGACGTTTAATTAGTTCAATTTAGTTTGTAATTTTATCATTTATTTTATCATTCGTGTGAGCAATGCTCCAACAAAAAACAATATTGTTGTAATCTTCTTCCATTTAATCAATAAATGTGTGTTTTTTTCCATCCAAATATTTGCCAGAAATATCTCTTTTAGCATTAAATTCTTTGGAAATTTCTTTTCTTTACAATCATAATCATGCATCATACTTTGCATTTAAGTCTATTGTCTAGAGTCTGATACTTGCACAGTTTCATGCTTGCACAGCTTGAACAGGTTGAGCAACTTGAACAGTTTAAACAGATTGAACAAATAGGAAAAGATCGTCAAGCTGTCGTCGCCTTAGAGTTTCTCGACGCCCACACCAACTCGAACATACGATACTAGATCAAAAAGAAGAAAAGTAATGGAAGGATTTGAGCAAGAGAACGTTGAACTCCGTAGCACGGTAACAACATTGCAAGAAGAAGTGGAGAGACTCACATCTTTGGTCAACTCATTTGCCGCAGCGCAAAGTCAACAAGCAGCATCGAGCAGTCAAAACCAAGCAACGACTTCAGAGGATACTACTACTCCAGTTTCAGCTGTCGCAGTCAGTAGTTCACCTTTCAGTATGCCAGAAGGCTATCCATGGGGCATGCCTTTCAACTTTGGCATCGGATTTCGCCAACCGACTTCTCAAACAACCTCGCTTGAAATACCTACTTTGTAGCAAAACTCTACATTTACTCCGCAACGTGGAGTAACTCTTCCACAAGTAACAATGCCGGTTTCTCAACCGATCATGACGAACTCAGCTTCCGTAGTACACACTACCTTAGACGAAGAAGTTCATCATACTCCAGGCAGTAACTCAAAATCCACGTGGTTCAATGGAAAATCTCCAGGAACAACTCCTCAAAATGCAGCTTGAGATAAAAACAATTCGAGGGAAAGAATTGTTTGGAAAAAACGCCCAGGATCTGTGCTTAGTTCCTCGCGTAAGAATACCTGCAAAATTCAAAGTCCCCGATTTTGAAAAGTACAAAGGAAACTCCTGTCCACAAAGTCATCTCACGATGTATGCCAGGAAAATGTCTACGTACAACGAAGATCACCAGTTGTTAATCCATTACTTCTAAGATAGTCTCACCGGTGCCGCACTGAAGTGGTACATGGGTTTAGACAGCACGAATATCCAAACATTCAACGACTTAGGTGAAGCCTTTGTCCAGAAATACAAGTTCAACTTGGATATGGCTCCTGATAGGGACCAACTCCGCTCCATGTCTCAGAAAGAAAGGGAGACATTCAAGGAATATGCACAATGATGGAGGGAAATTGCTGCCCAAGTCAACCCATCATTGGAAGAGAGGGAGATGACTAAGGTATTCTTGAATACTCTAGGCTCATTCTACTACGAGCGAATGATCGCTAGCGCTCCCGGAGATTTCACCGAGATGGTAAGCATGGGAATGCGATTAGAAGAGGGGGTTCGAACTGGACGCCTAACCAAGGAAGCAGGATCTTCTAGTGGAACAAAGAAGGTTGGAACAAGTTTTCCAAGGAAAAAAGAGCATGACATAGGAATGGTATCCCGAGGGAAACCACGTAAGAATGTCATCCAACAACGACAGGTAGCTGCCATATCACCCGCCGTCAACACAAATCTAAACACAGGAATTGCTCCACAATTCCAACAAATTCAACAAAATCAACAAACTCAACAGCTCATAGCTCAAAGAATCAAAACCATACGGGTTAACGACCCGATTCCAATGACGCATACGTAACTTTACCTGCGCTAATAGAAAAGAATCTGACATGCATAAGGTCACCACCTCCGGTTCCGAAAAATTACCATGGTGGTACAAAACAGACGTATCTTGCCCTTTTCACCAAGGGGCACCAGGCCATGACCTTGAGCATTGTATAGCATTAAAGGAAGAAGTACAGAGATTAGTGAGATCTAAGCTTCTTTCCTTCAGAAATACAAGTCCGAATGCACAAGCCAATCCGCTTCCCAGTCACAGTGGGCACTCAGTGAGTTTGATACTGAGAAATACAGACAGGTATCTCGTTACAGACGTAAACCTGATCAGAGGAAACTTGGTGCATCTCCATGAAGCATACATTACAATGAGCACCTTCGCTAAGCACAATTACGCAGCTTGCCGCATCTGCTCCAAGAATATTCAAGGATGTTCCACCATAAAAGCAGATATCCAGCATTTGTTAGACATTGGTGATCTACAAATCTACAAAAACAGAGATGACCATGACGTAAATACAGTAGGGCATTTTCCGCATGAGCTTTTAGTCTCAAATATCAACTCAGAAAACCCCGAAGTAAACGTCATCATCCCTTGTTTCAACATACCCAAGCATGTGGAGATTGAATGCAACAGCCCAAGACCCCGTAGTCTCCTTTGGTAATTTGCCTACCTGGTCCTGTTCCATATAGTTCTACCAAAGCAATTCCTTACCAATACAATGCAACCCTGATAGAGGATGGGAAGGAGAAACCCATGCCCACTCTTCCAGCTAATGTCAATATAACAGAAATCGGACGAGTAACACGAAGTGGACGAGTGCACACTTCATTGCCACCAAGACCGCCTGCAGTTCCTGTTGTCCGACAAAATCCAGTTAACATATCTTCCGAGAATCCTGCAACGATTCCCGCTGTTAACCCAAGCACAAATGTTGGTCATCCTGATAGAGCCAACGTCAACGCAGATTTTGATGAGATACTGAAGTTAATCAAAAAGAGCGAATACCGAGTCGTGGATCACCGATGCGCTCCTTCCAAGATTTCAATATCTCTACTCCTCAACTCAAGCTCACCGAGAAGCTTTGATGAGAGTACTAGACCAGCTTATGTGGATCACGATGTGACTACGCACATTCGAGGGATCGCTCCAACATAACACTTGCAATAATTTAAGCTTTGATGAGGAACTTCCGTAAGAAGGAAAGATCACAACTTGCCCTCCACATCTCAATGATCGCCAATCGATCCCCGTCCAATGTATTGGTAGATACAGTTCATCTTTGAACGTAATGCCAAAACGACGCCGCGCTTAGCTTACAAAGGACGCCAATGAAGTTCAATGATATAATAGTAAGAGCTTTCGATGGGTCAAGGAAGTCTTATTGGGAAGTTGATCTCCGATGACAATCGCCCGCATACCTTTCAAATTACTTTCCAAGTCATGGACATACCAACATAGCTTGTCTACTAGGAAGACCTTGGATCCACGAGGTGAGCAAGAATTCTACTCTCCATCGAATTCACAACAATGGAAAGTCGGTGACCATCGGTGAACAAGCTCTACTTGTAAGTCATCTATCCGCCACTTTCATCACGCTAATGACATTGAAGGACGATCTCCCGAAAATCCGCTAGAAGATGAATCTACCAACAAAAACAGATCATCTATCTCTTCGATAAAGAAGCGCACAAATGGTGAAAGATGGCAATATTAAAGGATGGGGACAAGTTATCAAACCCCAAGAACGAAACAAAACGGACTCGGGTTCACACCGTATTCTCCAAAGACTAGCAAAGAATGAAGCACTTCCCAATCAAGGAAGTATTTCATAGTGGGGTTTCCTAAACTCGCTCTCCAAGAAGTTAGCGTTGTAACCATCGAAGAGGATGAAGACGATCCATCCGAATCAAGAATGGAGCACTTATTTAAAGCGAGTATGTGTCTCAAGAGGAGTCATATGCGCCAACTAATCAATTCAAAGACATGTCCTTACAAAGGCATGAAAATCCACCCCCTGAAGTTTGGGATACCTTGGGAGAACCAAGTGGCAAATTCGACTACATGGTGAAATACATCGCGCTGTAAAGCTCGAAAACTGGATCGAAGATATCCACCACGTGATGGGGTGATTCTTTGATTATCCTAGTCAAAAAGAAGTATACTGCCTTCTCGCCTAATCACCAATCGAGATCCCCAATGAAGATCTCGCTCAACGCACTGGAATTCACTAAACCAGATCCTGGTTACCACTACATCAACATGATCACTGAAGATCAAGAGCACGATTCAGGATATGATTTGGAAAGTGTTGCCGACAACGAGTCTCTTCACTCAGAAGATTGGAGGATACATCCCCAAAATTCAACACAAAGATCAACAGGAAGCACATATGCTACATCTCATACTTCCCGATCTGTTAATCAAGAAGATTGCTTCAGCAGCACAAAGGGCAAAAGCTATCGTCCAGAGTCTTCAAAGCCTACTCAAACAGCAACCAAAGTCTACTCAAGGGTTAAACCTAGCGGAAAATTACCAGAGTACCTCGATTTCCAAGGAGTTCGTCATTACTGGAAACCCGTTGAAGTTCGGACTAATGTTCATAGCTCTAAGTAGTTTATCTTTGCTTTTGTTTTGAACTCACCGCCCAAAGTGTAGAGATGTTTTATAGGGTTTTAGCTTTTAAATAATTTCTCTTCGTCTTGCCCAAGGCGAATGAGTTTGTGTTTTAGGGCTCTGTTTCATAGTGTGAATTATAAATAAAACGCGTTGTTTTGGTTCTACACTGTGTGTTTATTTTCATTTTATCCTTTCTTGGAAATGATAATCCTAAAAAAACACATAAATAAATAAAAAAATCAAAAAAAATTTAATCTGCATACACTTTCACGTTGACTTTTTCTCAAAAAAAAATGATGACAAAGAGTTAATTAATCAAACATAAATCAAATATGCAGATTAACAGATGGACAAATCCATTGAAAGCAATAACTCTATGCTCTTTCCCAACTTTGAAATCCTCAGAAGTCGCCGAGGAAGAAGTTGAAGAAGAGATCCCAGATGAAATTTCTAGACTGCTAAAGCACGAGGAAAGGATCATTCAGCCTCATAAAGAACCTCTAGAAGCAATCAATTTGGGTTCTGAGGAAGATAGAAAAGAAGTAAATATCGGAGCTTCACTCAACAGCAGTGTCAAAAGCAAAATGATAAATCTTCTCAAAGAATATGTTGATGTGTTCGCTTGGTCCTACCAGGACATGCCAGGGTTAGATACCAGCATCGTGGAGCATCACCTGCCGTTAAAACCAGAGTGCCCGCCAGTTAAACAAAAACTAAGGAGAGTTCACCCTGAAATGGCTGATAAAATAAAAAAGGAAGTCCAAAAGCAGCTCGACGCAGGTTTCCTCGTCACTTCTGAATATCCTCAATGGCTAGCCAACATAGTGCCCGTCTCCAAGAAAGATGGAAAGGTCAGAATGTGTGTTGACTACCGGGAACTGAACAAAGCAAGTCCGAAAGACGATTTCCCACTACCGCATATCGACATGCTAGTGGATAGCACTGCTAAATTCAACGTCTTTTCCTTTATGGACGGTTTCTCTGGTTATAATCAAATTAGAATGGCTCCCGAAGACATGGAGAAGACATCCTTCATCACGCCTTGGGGCACTTTTTGCTACAAAGTAATGCCGTTTGGATTAAAGAATGCAGGCGCAACTTACCAAAGGGCAATGACTACTCTCTTTCATGACATGATGCACAAGGAGATCAAGTCACGAGATGACATGATAGCAAAATCGACGAAAATGAACATATAGACTATCTCTTAAAGTTGTTTCAACGACTAAGGAAATTTCATTCGAATCCTAACAAATGCACCTTTGGAGTAAGATCTGGAAAACTTCTAGGTTTTATCGTCAGTCAAAAGGGAATTGAAGTGGACCCTGACAAATTCAAAGCTATTCAAGAGATGCCTACGCCACGTACGGAAAAGCAAGTAAGAGGATTTCTTGAAAGATTGAATTACATCTCCGATTTATCTCTCGGATGATCGCACGTGGGCGATATTCAAGCTTCTCCGCAAAGATCAAAAGGTTGTGTGGACAGCCGATTGCCAAAAAGCATTCGACAAGATCAAGGAATACCGCCGTAACCACCAATACCGATCCCTCCAGTTGAAGGAAGACCGCTAATCATGTACCTTACCGCACTAGAAGAGTCCATGGGCTGCGACTGACAGAAGATGACACCGTAAGAAGGAGCATGCCATTTATTACTTGAGTAAAAGTTCACGATGTGAAACTCGTTACTCCATGCTCGAGAAAACATGTCGCGCTTTGGTGTGGGCTTCAAAACGTCTCCGCCAGTACATGATCAATCACACGACTTGGTTAATCTCCAAAATGGATCCAATCAAATACGTCTTTGAAAAGCCCGCCTTAACCGGGAGAATCGCGCGATGGCAGATGCTATTATCCGAATATGACATCCAGTACCGCGCTCAAAAAGCGGTCAAAGGAAGCATTCTCGCCGATCACTTGGCTCATCAGCCGCTCAACGAATACCAATCTCTCAAATTTGACTTCCCAGACGAGGATGTTATGTACTTGAAAATGAAAGATTGCGACGAACCGCTACTCGGATAAGGACCAGATCCAGAATCCAGATGGGGTTTAGTCTTTGATGGAGCAATAAATGTTTTTGGCAATGGAATTGGGGCAGTCATCATCACTCCCGAGGGTTCTCATATCCCGTTTTCTTGCCAGATTGCTATTTGATTGCACCAACAACATAGCAGAATATGAAGCATGCATCATGGGTATCGAAGAAGCCATCGACTTAAGGATCAAGATCCTTGATATATATGGAGATTCAGCCCTTGTAATCAATCAAATCAAAGACAAGTATGAAACTCATCATCTTGGTCTAATTCCTTACAGAGATTATGCAAGGCGATTGTTGACTTTCTTCAACAAAGTAGAACTGCATCATATCCCTCGAGATCAGAACCGAATGGCAGACGCCTTGGCTACTCTATCTTCCATATTCAAAGTTAACGATTGGAATGATATGCCCAGAATCCGTATCAGACGCCTTGAAAGACCTGCATACGTATTCGCAACTGAAGTAGTCTTCGACGATAAACCGTGGTTCCACGACATCAAACGTTTCCTTCAAACACGAGAGTACCCGCTCGGGGCATCGTACAAAGATAAGAAAAATCTAAGGAGGCTTTCCAGGAATTTCTTCCTGAACGAGGATGTGCTATACAAAAGAAACTTCGATATGGTTCTGCTCAGACGCGTCGACAGACAAGAAGCAGACACGATCATCCATGAAGTGCATGAAGGGTCCTTTGGAACCCATTCAAATGGGCATGCAATGTCTAGGAAAATCTTGAGAGCAGGATACTATTGGATAACGATGGAATCTGATTGCTGTAAACACGTTAAAAGATGTCACAAGTGCCAGATCTACGCAGATAAAATCCATGTGCCTCCGACTCTACTCAACGTTCTCCCCTCTCCGTGGCCTTTCTCCATGTGGGGCATCGACATGATTGGGATGATTGAACCGAAAGCGTCCAACGGACATCGCTTCATTCTGGTGGCTATTGATTACTTCACCAAATGGGTCGAAGCAACATCTTATGCCAACGTCACAAGACAAGTGGTTGTGAGGTTCATCAAGAACAACCTCATTTGCCGATATGGAGTTCCAAGTAAGATCATTACAGACAATGGATCAAACTTGAACAATAAAATGATGAAGGAACTGTGTGAGGAATTCAAGATCAAGCATCATAACTCATCTCCTTACCGGCCAAAGATGAACGACGCTGTTGAAGCAGCCAACAAGAACATCAAAAAGATCGTCCAGAAGATGGTCATCACTTACAAAGACTGGCACGAGATGCTGCCATTTGCTCTGCATGGGTATCGTACTTCAGTACGCACTTCAACAGGGGCAACTCCTTTTTTTTTAGTATACGGCATGGAAGTAGTGCTCCCCGTAGAAGTTGAGATCCCATCAATGAGAGTTCTCATGGAAACTAAGCTATCTGAGGCCGAATGGTGTCAAAGCAGATACGACCAACTGAACTTAATTGAAGAAAAGCGCCTGACCGCTCTGTGTCATGGACAACTCTATCAAAGAAGAATGAAGAAAGCTTTCGACAAGAAGGTCCGACCTCGTGAATTTTGAGAAGGCGCCCTCGTGCTTAAAAAGATTATGTCTTTTCAACCAGATTCTAGGGGCAAATGGACTCCTAATTACGAAGGTCCATACATCGTCAAAAGAAGCTTTTCTGGCGGTGCTATGACTCTCACAACCATGGACGGTGATGAACTCCCGCATCCTGTGAATGCTAATGCAGTCAAAAAATACTTTGTCTAAAAAAAACAAAAGAACAGCTCGGTAAGTCGAAAACCCGAAAAGGGCGGCTTAGGCAAAAATGAGCGTCTCGGTGGATTGAAAACCTGAAAAGGCGATCCAGGCAAAAATTAGAGACAATAAACAGAAATTATCCTGATGGATTGAAAACCTAAAAAGGCAATCTAGGCAAAAACAAGGATACACAAAAAATGACAAAGTAACTGCAAACAGTCCGTACTTCGTCACTCTGAAGAATTTTCCATCAACGGATCTTCAATCAACTTTTCTAAAGCGACAAGCACAGTTGGGATTCAAAGTTGTTAGGGATAATAGCGGTTATTTGCTTTCAATGTAGCCTTTTCCCAATAAATTATCATTTCCAACTCTTGTAAATAGCTCATGGAATCCCCGCCTTTGGCTGATTACCATTCTATTCAATAAAATTTGAGCCTTGTACCTTTTGTTTGCAATTCCTACTTTATTCTGTTTTGCAAAATTACGCTTCTTATCTGTGAAAATCACTTTTTGAAACTAAAATGTTTTAAATGAATTTCTACTCCAAATTTTGAAACAAAAAGCAAAAATGTTCCTTTGAACTATGGACACAGAAAGAACTTCAACAGTTTTCTCCGTAAGTGTTTCAATCTCTGAAGGATAAAACAACTGCTACAGCAATTTTCTCTTCAGCAGAAATCATCAAAGGAAGGTATTCTTATCCCAAAAAGAATCCCCAACCAAGTTGCCAATGAAATGCCTTTCTCTGAAAGTTTAAAGCATGCAACTCAAATTCTTCATCAGTGAACGTTTGCACCTTTGTTGCAACTTCTACCGAGTATTTGTTCGAACTGTGACGTGGTCCTTTTCCCAAATATCTCTTTAGTGTCTTTGTCAAGTATTGTTAGCATGCATATAACATTCATGACATTCATACATAATAGCATCATTCATGCATTTTTTTGCATTCCTTGAAATGTTTGCTTTCATATCACTGGTGTAAATCACGCTTACTCATGTAAGTACAAGTCTGTCCCCAGTAGAATATCTCCAAACAGAAAAAATACATCTTTTTCCCCAACGGAGTATTCCCTAACAGAGAAATACATTTTCTTCTCTCCACCACATTCCCCAGCTGAGATCATTCCTCATTGGGAATAATGTCTTGATTGACTTTTTCTTTCCAGTTCATTCCCGGATAGAACCCTGTCTGTAATCAACAAAACAATAAGCAATGGTCTCATCGTCTGAGCCGCTTATTTTTCTCTTCATTCATAAAATTATCATAAAAGTTTTTCTTCTCAACAAAGTCAAAATCATGACTATACGAGAAATTTCCCAGCAGTTGTTTTTCTGTCTAAAAGGAAAACTGTGCCTTCCAATCAAAATGCCCGCATCTTCTCAAAAGAGAGATCCTCGGCAAGATTGTATCCAAAAAGGCAAAACTCATTTGAGTTCTGTTTCTTTCACTGTCTGTTATTCACAAAGCTGAATATACAGCAATTTTCTAAAGATTTTCCTTGTTATAGTTATCACTTTGCTGATAATTGGTAATATCTTTAAAGCCCATTTGAAATCTGTTTCTTTCATTTGTCTGTTGTTCACAAAGCTGAATACACAACAAATTTTTTCTCAAGATTTACCTTGTTATAGTTATCACTACCGATAATTGGTAACATCTTCTAATTCATTACCATGAACTATCACAAGGTCGATAATTGGTAATATCATTTTCACTTACCTTAAACATTGTCACGAGGTCGATGAAGGTAATCTCTTTGTTTCCCAAAACGAATATTCACATGTTTTGTGAATCTTTCTTTCCCAGGACGTATCCACAAATTTCCACCATGTCATTTCTTTGAACTTTCTCATCATTTTGCATCATCCGCATTTTTTGGTATCTTAGGTCCAAATTTATGATTCGATATTTAAGTCTCTTTACACCTATCAAAAAGATATTCATCTTCATCTCTGTTAAAGAAACTTAAAAGATCATACCCCAAATTTTGACCTAATATACCACCTTACATTTGCATCATTGCATAACTAAATCGATTAATCAAGTCACAAGTCAAAATTAGGGTTTCATCGATTTTCATCCGATTCTCAACCAATTAGGGTTTGATCTATCTTGATCAAATCATCGCCTTCAATCTTCAGATATCCATTTTTTCTCATAGATCAATCGAGGATCGACCAATTAGGGTTTTGATCGAGCATGAGTTTTCTCTGACTTTTTGAGAAAGAAATGACTTTTTTGGATAGAGATTGGTCATTATATCTTAGATAAAACATCTTGACCTAATTTCTGGATTCAAAACATCACAGAAGTTCACAGACTTCATCAGTCAATTTCAGAAACATCTGATGAATTTTCATCTGCATAGAAAAGTCAAACTTTGACTTTTGGTCAAAATTTTCAAAACAAAACTTTTTCAATCATCAAAATACTTCAAATGATCCATCATGATCATAAAAAATCAAAGAATTTGAAAAAGTCAACATAAAGTCAAAAGTTTTCATACTTAGAAAATTTTCTAAGTGTTGAAATTTCTTATTTGTTTCAAACTTCATGCCATTGTTTCACCTAATTCCATTTTGAATTGGAAAAAACTCAAAACATGAAAGTTGTAGCTTGTGAAACAAGCTTTCCAAAATGTCCAAGAACTCACAAATCCACGGAGTCTAGCTATACTTTTGAAATTGAAACATAAGGCTCCATGAACTTGATTTTCAAAAAGTCAAAACTTCAAATTATAGGTCATTTTGAGATTTCTTCATCTAGAAGCTTTGCAAACTTGCCAAATGGATCATTGAGCTGATAAATATCATCTAGATATAATTGAGATTGGATAGAATCAAATTGAAGATTTTTCACACATGGTAAAAAGAGGGAACTTCCTTTTGCTTTTGAAAAGTCATTCTTACCCCTTAAGGCATCTTTGATTTTCCAATTGCCATGTACTCTTGTCTAACATTTCAGAATATTTTGGCCTATAAATAGATCATGTTTCAATTTCAAAAACACACCAAAGCAATGCAAATGCTTTCTCTCTTCTTACTTGAAAATCAAGAAACATAGTGATGTTGGAGAAACTTTGCATTTTTGAAAAATTGTGAATAAACATAAGATCTTTGGTGTCAAATACATTCCATAACCAATTTGAAACTTGTTTGAATCATAAAACCAGCACAAGAGCAAGTAAAAATCAGAAATCACTTTTCATTTTTCCAAACTTGTACAAACTGCCATAACCATCGAATTGTTAGTTTGGCTCAAGCAATTGGTGTTCTAATGATTCAAACATCATCTATGAACTTCATATACATGGTCCAGATCAATAAACAACATCTGTAATAACTCTAACATCAACATCGAAGTTCCATTTTCAGTTGATGCAGGTGGACTTGGCTGGACTGATTTGGGAAGATTCAAAGCAAGCAGACCCTTCATTTAGCTTCCATACATGCCGATGGTGCTGTAGCAATCAAGAAACAAGTTCTGGAAACACGTTTACACCTTCTTCGATCTCCACTTGCACAGGTATGAACACGAACTGTGATATCCATATTCTTTGAATTTAAACAAAAAAACTCTTGGCCGATCTCTTTCTGCACTCATAACGATCATAAGCCCTCAAGAAAATCAAAGAATCATCAACTGTGCATCATTTAATATGAAATTTTCAGTTTAGGGTTCATAGTGTTCTTCAAAAATCAAATCCTTCTGGGCTTAAAATAAATACAATTAACATACACCTTCGTGTTCGTGATGAAAAACCGAGCAATATTGATGTTTACTTCGTCCAATTTCGTTGAGAAACAAGGATTGTAGCTGGGTTTGAAATTTCTGGAAATCAAAACGAAGAACAAGCTTCGCGCGTGTTCTTGATTTTTTTTTAAATTCAAATATTCCAATATCATGTTTACACGTGTTTCTAATCCACTAACACCAATGCGTGTTTGTCCCAGTGGTAGCTAGCTCGCCCTTAAGGTTTTCTGCCACGTGTGCTACCTAATGGTCATGGGTTCAATCCCTCTCAAGACAATTCTTTTTCAAACTTCTTCATATTTTTTCATGTTTTTTACAAAACTTCACAATTTTTTTTAACCAATCAAAACTCCTTATTTTAAGGTGATTTTTTGTACACTTGTCAATAAATACATCTATTTTATGATTATGCAAAAATTTTAAGAAAAAACTTTCATCTGATTATATTTTAATCGAGCCGAAAACGACGTTCTGAGCACTTTTTCAAACCTCCTTTTAAGGTGAATTTTTCAAGTTTTCGACTTCCGATTCTTTTCAAAACTTTTCATAAATGAACCTCACATTTCAAAACATTTTCAAAAATCATTTTTCAAAACATTTCATCAAACTTACATCTTTTACCATGATCGATCCAATTTAAACGATAAAACCGAATTTGTTTTCTCTCGAATTTCTCAATCGATCATGGGCCTCCCTTACGGTGTAAGTCCCAATCCTTTTTTTTTACATATTTAATTTTACTTGTACATACTCAAATCATCATTGTCAATATTCAAACATAAACAAATTTCTCTCGTTTGTTTTCATTCGTTTGTTTATACACCGATACCATTGGTATTGAAAGGAGAAGAATTATTACTGATGAAACTTCTTTCAAACTAATGGGCATCCCTCACGGTGTAAGTCCCATAACATTCTTTTGTGTACATAATATTTATTTGTACATATCAAATCATTTCCAAATACATACAAAATTTTCATCTGTACATAACACAGATACTTTTTATACTCAAGAACATACAAACTTCGATCGTTTGTTTTTTCACTTCACTTGTGTATACACAAACCAACATTCTTTATGTACATACCTTTTCCTTGTACATATCAAATTCTTTTCATATAAACTTTCATCTGCACATAATACAAATACTTTTTACAGATGAACTTCGATCGTTCATTTCTGTTTCGTCCGTATATATATTGAATACCATTGGTATTGAAAGGAGCATTATTCCCGGTGAAACTGCTTTCAAACCAATGGGCCTCCCTTATTGTGTAAGTCCCAACCCTCCTATGTACATCCATTTTTGTCTGTACATAAATACTCGTTCGTGTACATATTCACTTCCATGTACACAGTTCAAACTTGTAAATAACCAAGTTACGCTCGTTTTAAACGTTCGTTTCACAGACACTTGTTTATATTTCATACACTTCTGTAAATAAACATCATTGCATTGTTTATATTTCCTTCATAAACTCCTGTGAATACATATCACACACACACACTTGTTTATACAACTGTCTAATTACAACATAACAATTAGTCTAACCAATAGGTTCCCCACAGTTGTAGCCTCCGCTTGGGCTTCATACAAGATAATTCATCTCCAGCATGAGTTTAGCCTCCGCTTGGGCTTCATACAAGATAACTCTCCCCACAGAGTTCAACCTCCTCTTAGGCTTCATATAAGAAAACTCATTCATTTGAGTTTAGCCTCCGCTTAGGCTTCATATAAGACAACACTCCCCTGTTGAGTCAGCCTCCTTTTGGGCTTCGCTCAAAAGAACTCCTCATTGAGTTTAGCCTTCTATTGGGCATCATACAATGAAAGAGATAGGAAATCTCTTAACAGCCTCCTATTGGGCTTCCAATACAAAGAATCACCCGCGCTAAGATAGAACCCTGAAAGGATGGTTTCTCGGTGAAATCACTTTCAAATCCCCAGAGAGTAAAATTTCCCAGTGAAATTTCTCTTAATTCCAAAAGGATGGTTTCTCGGTGAAATCCCTTTTAACACAAAGCCAGCCATACCCTATAGCTTCCTCTTGAGCTTCATACAAGGACCCTCGATGACCCTCGATGACCCTCGATGACCCTCGGAATGCCTCCTCTTGGTCTAACAATACAAGGACCCACGGGCTTCTTAAAAGCATCCCTTAATCCAGTCAATTTCTCCTCGAGATTTAGACATCTATCATCTCTATGGAAGAAGTATCTCATCTATCACATCACATACAGTCAAAAACTTTTCAAACTCTTTACAAACTGTTTTCAAACAAAAACATCTCTTAATTGTAAGTGGTAACACTTGTACACCCAATCAAAAACACCCAATACTTATAGTTAAAAGATTCAATCATCTTTTTCAAACATCTTTCTTAAACATGTAAGTGGTAACGCTTGTACACTCAAGCAAAACACCTAATACTTACGACGAAAGATTTTTATCAAATCATTTCAAACTTTTCAAAAATGTATGTGATAAAATAGATTGGATACATTTTTCATTAAGATGACATTTGTCTGTCTCTTACTAACATTCCGTTGCTTTCCACTAGCATAAGTGGGAACTACGATTGCTCTGACTTTCTCAACATCCTTTTGAGAATACGTAGGCACAAGGTCTCATCCTTGCCGAGCAAATTTTTTTCTCCCTCAGACCAAAAAAACCAAAGATCCCTGTAGATCCGAGCTACAAATGCTCTGATTCCCACTAGGGGATATGTATGCAGAAGATCCACAGATCTTTGCGAGCACAATAATAACAAACACTAGAATCCCACATAATCTATCTTTCTTAAAATCCCAGAGGAGAAACTTTCCCAATCATAGAAATAGCAATTAAAACATACAAACATATCAAACATATTCATATATAAAGCTATAGATAACTATATATATTTAGGGTGCTCCATCTATTCCCTTTATATAACAATCCCCCTTATTCAGAATCTCCCCAATGCGTTGTGTCTAGTTTGCGCTAGTCATTACGCATATCAATATCAATTGAGGGTATTTCAGCTTTCCCCTTTTTCATAATCATTAAATCATCTTTCTTGTGTTGAAAATAATAAAGCTTGATGCTCGCGGCATCTTTATAAACAAATCAAAAGAGTAAATCGTTACGAGCCTGAGAATCCGAATTCACGTTCGCATCCTCTAGCGCGTCACCTTTTAACGCGAACAGATTGATATGTGCCATTCGATCTTGAAGTTGATAGCAATGTAATCTGTAAATAGATGATCCGACGGGACATAATTATACGCCTCAATCCCTAATTTTTTCCTAGACCTCCCTTACGGGTTTTCAGTCTACCGGTGTAACACGGTGGGTGAACTGACTTGTTTGTTTTGCGTTTTATGGCAAATGTTGCGAATAGAAAGAGTCACCACCGATTTTACTTTTATCCTGTAAAGGAAAGGTAAAAAGAACAGGAAAGACCTTTGATAGATTCTGAGTACGGGAGTTAATTATGAAAAGGGAAGGTATTAGCACCATTTCCATCCGTAGTTATCTACGGGCTCTTAATTGCTTAGCTCACTTTTAAAAAATTTCTTTTTGTGTGTGTGTGATTTGAAAAGTATTTTGAAAAGTATTTCGCTTTGACTTTGTAATAATTATTGTGTAAGAATGTATACGAAGTGTTCGAAAAAATTTGTTTGAAGAATGTTTTAAATTTGTAAAGATTCTCGTTGGAATGTATACAAAGTGTTTTTGAAAGTAATTTTTGAAAATAAGTTTTAGGTGTGAAGAGTATTTTTTATTGGAGCAAACAATAGAGTCTTATTACTTACTCAGAATGGTCGTTTCTTTTGTATTTTCCTTCTCCTTTAGGACAACACTATCCATACCATTAGTTGGTAGGTAACTTTATCTATTGGATATGAAGGGACAACCGTAGGGTCATCGTATGGTCATAGAAGGGAACATGTAAGGATACCTTATCAAACTCGTAGGGATGATCATCACTTATTCGTTGGAAACAATCGAGGGACAAGATTATATATTCATAGGCAACATCGAGAGTCATCGAGGGACAATGACCATGTTTATCCGAAAGGCAAGTAGAGAGGATACTCTAAGGAGGTGTAAATATGAAAGAGTGTGTTAATTTCAGATATTTTATCTTGGAGTTAGGTTATTCTAAGATTGATTGAATGATTAGTCTTGTCATGCAATCCTATTAGCCATACATCTAAGTAGTGTATATATATAGAAAATAAAGGTGTGGAAAGTAAAAGTGTGGAAAGTAAAGTCCTAAGTTATTACAGGGCTTTGGGGCAGTTACATAATAGAGGTGCTTTATCTATTACATCCCATGAGCAGATACATAATGATGAATAGAACGTGCGTGAAAAATTATACATTCTGGAAGCAGTTACAATAATATTCGCGAAACAGATAATAGGAATATAAGAAATAAAGTCGGGAGAAGTTTGAAAAAAAAAACTCAGTGAAAAAAGATTGAGGTTAATTAAGTCCTAATTAAGTTAACCTAATTATTGTTTAAAAATCAGGTGAATCGGGAACCCTAATTCTAATTGTTTTAAATTAATAAAAAAATTTTAATTTAAATAATTAACCTAATTACTAATTAAATTAATTAAATAAAATAGAAAAAAAGTTAATAATATTAATTATGTTAACCCTAATTTCTAAGTCATTAACCTAATTAATCTAAGTTATTTAACTTAATTAATAATAATTAATTAATTAAATAAAAGAAAAATGGTTAGAAAATAGAAAAAAAAAAGAGATAAAATTAGAAAAAAGAATGCAAAAAAGGCCCATGGGAGGATCGAACCCAGGACCAAAGGGCTGCCACACAAACGCCTTGCAATTTGTTCTATGTAGCTCATTTGTCATTGAATCACAACCAATAGATTATATGTGTTCAAATGTTTCGTTTTGAATTTTCAAACAAGTCAACAGTGGGCATCTCGTTTATTGCGGAAGCCAATCATGTGAGAGTCTGAGGCCACGTGTGCAGGCGAAACCTTGACCCCAGGTCAGCGCCACCCTCGACGGTGGTTCAGCCTTCTTCTCCAACCAACCAAAAACCTGCAATAATCAATCAAAAAATGAAAACAAACATCCGAGATTGCATATTTGAGACTTTGCGGACTAAATGGTGCAATTAGTTTGTCCGGAAATAGACTGTAACTATGGATACGAAGCTTCATCGAGCTGATGCCTTAACCATGGTGTTTTTCGGTTTACACGTTAAAGCTTGCATCTAATGCATCAAACCTTTTCTAATGGACGTGTTGAGATCATAAAAACAATCAAAATCTATTAATAATGCATGAATTAAGGGAAACAAAATTAAGAAGTTTACCAAATCGGTGAGACTTGAATGGCTCGATTTGGGATGCTTTGGCCTTGTGTAATGGTATGAATCGATCCCTGGGGACTTCAAGAGGATGATGTGATGCTTGAAAATTCTTG
This sequence comes from Vicia sativa, assembly GCA_021764765.1. Classification (NCBI taxonomy): domain Eukaryota; kingdom Viridiplantae; phylum Streptophyta; class Magnoliopsida; order Fabales; family Fabaceae; genus Vicia; species Vicia sativa. The sequence continues at coordinate 267,552,803 of CM038793.1, read as the reverse complement.
AGAGTGGATGGAAATTGAAATTATAGTTTTCAAGCTTCCTTTGAAATTTTGAAACAAAACCTTAGTCTCTTGGCTGCAAGAATTCGTGTTCTAATGGTCTGAATGTCTTGTGTATATATAGGGCAAGAGAATTGGGTCAAGAGATATGAAGAAAATATATTGCATTGAATAGAAATTATTTGATTTTCTAATCTTTCAAATTTGCATCAAAAGCCTCTAATTTTGCCTCAATCTCACGCCATGCATTTTTTCCAGCTATTTGGGCTTGCTTGGACCTCAAGAATGTTGAATAATAAGCCTTGCACGCCTCACTTCTTGTTTTTGCATTTTATTTTATTTAAAATTGAATTTTAATGAAATAATTCAAAAATAAATTAAACAAATGATGCAAGGGAGTGTAAATGGGCTTAGAGGTCATTGACCATCTTAGAAACAAGTTTGGATCACAAAACTTAGGCCTTTTTGGAAAAAAATTGAGTTTGCTTAGTATTTCCCTTCAAGCACTTCTTCAAAAATGCCAAACTTGCACAAGTTGTATCTTACTAAATTTTCAACATTTTGAAGTGTTCTTGGACTTTTTAAGAACCTCAAGATGTCCTCTAAATACTCCATATAGTTTCATCTTTATTGAAGCTTCCATGTTCATGTACACACCTTTAGAAAAAGATGACTTTTTGTTGACTTTTGGAAAGACATATAATGTCCTGATCCATAACTCTCAAATGAAACATTTTTGGTCAAAGCTTGTGAGACTCAAAGTTGTAGAGAATTTAATTCTCTTCAAAATGAGCTTTTTTGGAAAAAATTCTGATAAAGTATGTGAAAGTTATGCTTGGTTAAAGTTCTGTTGACTTTTTTTATCAAGAAACCCTAATTTAGAAACTTTGACTTTTGATCAAATCTTGAGTTTTCTGGATGAATCATGATCAAACCTTGATCAAATGATGATTGTAACTTTAAAATCTTAATGTTGACCAAAAATTGATATAGTTTGACTATATGTTCACCATAGTTGACCTTTTGTCCAATACAACTAATTCTCAATCATTTGAGCAATTGATTGAGCAAACCTGAGCTGTGAGGCTTGAAACTTGACACGGTGATACCTTGAGACATATGAGGAGTTATGATGATCACTTGAGGCAATATAAATCATATTTGACCTGAGAGAACCAAAACCCTAATTGTGGGGTAGATTGCTTAGGACTAGGTTCATCTGGTCAACTCTTGAGATATTCTTGAGTACGGAGATGTGGATTGAATTGAGATAGGAGGAAAAGTTTTGGGGTATAACAGTTTCCCCTGGTCAATCTTCTTGTACTTGAAGGGTTAGTTTGGTATGCTTTCTTTTCGCGACCTGAAGGTAGAAGATGATTGAACACTTGAGTGCACTTGAAAATTTGCACTCGCTGGTGTATGGAATGAGATTGTCAGCTGACGATGTATTGGAATGGGCTTATAGATTCCATTTGGATAAGCTGATCTTAGGGAGTGAGTCATACTTTATACTCCATGCTGTTCTTTGAATGAGGTTACCAGTATGCATTGATTTTTTAATCAGATATGCTGCATTCTGCAGGTGGAGAGATGACCATGTGTAGTCGGACATGGGCTTAAAGATGCCATCCGGAGTAGAGACTCAGAATAAACCTTCATCTTGGCTTTATTTGAAATAAGTACTCGTCGGGATGTAGATATTTTTCCCTTCTTGTTCCGGGTATTAATTTGTATCTTGTCGTGTGAACGGCAAGACCCTAACTAGGGAACAAGAGAGATACGAATTCCTCTGATGCACTATCTGGCCAAGATTCGGATCTGGATATTGATGTTGTTAGGGAATGATAATCCTTGTGATACTCAGTTGGGGATGATATAGTTTTGAATAGCTTATTACTGCTTGGAGACTGACATAATAAGTTGATGATATGTTACTGCTCGGGGACCAATGTAACAAAGTTGGTGTTCAATGCGTGGGGACTGTGTGACAATGTAGATTATCACTACTCGAGGACTAACATGATGAATTGAGGGTATAGATAACCAGTTCCTGGGGATTGATGTGACAATGTAGATGATCACTCCTCGGGGACTAATGTGATGAGTTGATATGATCACTTTTTAGGGACTAACATGATGAGTTTGATATAATCACTGCTCAGGGACTAACGTGATGAGTTGATAGGTCCACTGCTCGGGGACTAACGTGATGAGTTGAGACGATCACTGCTCAGGGACTAATGTGATGAGTTGATATGATCATTGTTTGGGTACTAACGTGATGAGTTGAGACGATCATTGCTCAGGGACTAATGTGATGAGGTGAGACAATCACTGATCGATGACTAATGTGATGAGTTGATATGATCACTTCTCGGGGACTAACGTGATGAGTTGAGATGATCACTACTCGGTGACTAACGTGATGAATGTAAGCGTTGGACATTACTAAAAGGAGATGATAGAGTCGTAATTTTGTTGGGAAATATATCTCTATCGAGGGAGTGATGGCTCTGCAGGGATTCGTAAAGATTATTAAGTGGGAATTTTTTAGTGAAACTGACTCTGCGAGGATGTTTCGGTGACTTGGGTTGTCATCTCAATTCCTAGAGCCTGTAGTAACTGTTTTTTTTGTTCACTTTTTGTGTATTTGTGAACATGTATTTATTATCATATGCATGTAATCATTCAAAGCAAACATTGGACTTTATGTAAACAAATAGATAAAAGTAAACGTTTGGAATCGAAAAAGGAAAATTGTATTAATATTAAAAAGTAAACCTATAGACAGGCAATTTGTGTACAAAGAGACAAATATCCTAGTAAGAGTAAATTTTTGGAAAAATTTAGAAAATAATAAAAGCTATGTGGAAACAATCTCGTCGAGTTTCAACTTTGCTATTGCTCATATATTTTGAATATCTCATCTCCTTGCTGCCAGAAGAAGGTGATTGGATTGATCTGCACCATTTGAATCTTGAATCTTTATAGTAGTGTAGTCTGTAAGTAGATGATCTTGACGATAAATTGTCATATGCTTTTAATCCCTAACTTTTGCCTAAACCGCCCTTTCGGGTTTTCAGTCTACCAGGATACCGTTTTTGCCTAAGCCGCCTTTGTAGGTTTTCGACTTGCCGGGTGTACATTATTTATATATATGTCCCTAAATTTTTTTTACTATGTCTGCATTCACAGGGTGCGGGAATTCTTCTCCATCCATTGTTCTTAGTATCATGGCTCCACCGGAGAATACTGTCTTGACTACAAATGGTCCCTCATAGGTGGGAGTCCACTTGCCCCTAGGATCACCTTGTGGTAGGATGATGCGCTTGACTACCATATCGCCAACTTGGTACACTCAGTGCTAGAATTTCTTATTGAAGGCTTTGATCATGCATTTTTGATATATTTGTCCATGGCAGATAGCTGCGAGTCGTTTCTCATCGATCAAGTTTATCTGGTCAAGCCGAGTCTGGACCCATTCGTCTTTGTCTAACTCTGCATCCTTCAATACTCCGAGTGAGGGTATCTGAGTGGGGTTACCCCTATGGATGTTCGTACTGAAGTGCGATAACCGTGGATAGAAAATGGCAACATCTCATACCAATCTTTATACGTCACTGCCATCTTCTATATGATCTTTTTAAGATTCTTGTTGGAGGCTTCCACTGTGCCATTCATCTTTGGCCAATATGGAGAAGAGTTGTGTTGTTTTATCTTGAAATACGTGCAAAGTTCGACGATCATCCTATTGTTAAGTTTGGCACCACTGTTTGTAATAATCCTTTCGAGGATGCTGTATCAGTAGATGAGATTATGTTTTATGAATCGAGCCACCACATTCTTGGTAACATATGCAAATGGGCTGCTTCTATCCATTTGGTAAAGTAATCGATATCAACGAGTATGAAATGATGTCCATTAGAAGCGATAGGTGTGATTTATCCAATCATGTCAAGACCCGACATCATGAAAGGCCACAGAGCTGTTAGAACATTCAATGGCTGGAGGCACATGCACCTTATCTACGTATATCTGTAATTTATGACAAGATCGAGAATAGTGATAACAATCAACTTCCATAAGGGACCAATAGTAACCTGCTCTCAGAATCTTCTTAGCCATTGTATGTCCAATGGACTGAGTACCTGATGTGCTTTCATGTAACTCTTCCATAATTCGTTCAGTTGCCTTCTGGTCTACATATCGGAGTAAGGCCAAGTCATGGTTGCGTTTGTATAAGATACTGTTATAGAGAAAGAACTTGGTGGAGAATCTTCTTAGGAACTTCTTATCGTTTACAGATGCCCCTTTAGGGTATTCTTGAGCCTTGAGATACCTCTTCAATAAGTAGAACCAAGGTTTCTCTTTTACTCCTTCAATATCAAGTTCGCAATAGTATGCTAGTTTGTCTAGTCTTTCAATTGTAATCTGAGGAGCTTCGTTGTCCCATCTGACTTTGAACATAGATGACATGGTTGCTAACATGTCTGCCAACTGATTCTCTTCCCGTGGGATGTGCTCGAAGGTGATTTCTTTGAAGTAGGGGATTAGGTTCAATAGATGTTCTTGATATGGAATGAGATTCGGACGCTTCATGTCCTATTTGCCCTTAACCTGACTAATCACCAAAGCTGAGTCTCTATATAATTGCAGGAATTTGATCCTCTAGTCAATAGCAGCTTTGATACCCATAATGCACGCTTCGTATTCAGCCATATTGTTGGTGCAATCGAAACATAATCTAGCGGTGAAAGGTGTATGGCCGCTCTTAGGAGATATAATCACAACGCTAATACCATTTCCAAGTGTGTTAGAAGCTCCATCAAAGACCATGGTCCATCGGGATTCTGCCTCAGGTCCTTCCTCTAGTCCAGGCTCTTCGTAGTCGGTGACTAACATAATATCCTTGTCTGGGAACTCAAAATGCATAGACTGATAGTCATCTATAGCTTGGTGAGCCAAATGATCAGCTGCCACACTTCTTTTGATTTCCTTCTGAGTAGTATACTGGATGTCGTATTCGGTCATGATCATTTCCCATCTTGGTATTCTTTCGGAGAGAGCAGGTTTCTTGAATATGTATTTTATTGGATCCATATTAGAGATCAGCAAGATAGTGTGAGTCAACATATACTTTCTTAGTCAGCGAGCAGCCCAAGCCAAAGCGCTACAAGTTTTCTCGAGCTGTGAGTATCTTATTTAACACTCTGTAAACTTTTTGCTAAGGTAGTATATTGCATACTCTTTTCGACCAGACTCGTCATGCTGCCCCAACACACACCCCATTGAATTCTCTAATACTATTAAGTACATGATCAGAGGTCTTTCCTTAACTGGTGGCATCAGGATATGAGGTTTTCGTAGGTACTCCTTGATTTTTTCAAAAATTGTCTGGCAATCGTCACTCCATTTTACTACTTGATCTTTCTTCAGTAACTTGAAGATTGGATCATAAGTAGCAATTAGATGTGCAACGAATTAGGCAATGTAATTCAGTCGTCACAAGAAACCTATAACTTCCTTCTCGGTGCGAGGAGCTGGCATTTCTTGAATAGCTTTAACTTTAGCGGGGTAAACTTCGATACCTATGCCACTAACAACGAATCCCAAGAGTTTGCCAGATCTGACTCCAAAGGTGCATTTTTTTGGATTTAGCCTCAATGTATATTTTTTTAGTCCATTAAACAGAGCCACCGTAGCACGCTCATATGTTACGCCAACATTTTTCAACCCAAACGGCATGACCTTGTAACAGAAAGTTCCCCAATATGTAACGAACATAGTCTTTTCCATGTATTCGGGAGCCATCTTGATCTGATTGTAACCAGAGAAACCATCCATGAATGAGAAAACCTTATGCTGATTGGTGTTATCAACAAGAACATCAATATGTGGACGCAGGAAGTCATCTTTCGGGCTCGCCATATTCAAATCTCGGTAATCCACACACATACGCACCTTTCCATCCTTCTTAGGTACATGCACCATGTTCGCAACCCACTACGGATAAGAAGTAACGACTAAGAAACCGGTATTGAATTGCTTCATGACTTTGGCTTTAATTATCTCAAACATCTCGGGGCGCATACGAAAAACCTTCTGCTTCACATGGAGAAAACCTTCCTTCGTTGGTAGTCAATGTACCACAATGTCGATATTTAAACCTGGAATGTCTTTGTAGGACCAAGCAAAAATCTTGATGTAATCTCGCAACACCTGGATCAATCTTTTCTTGATACTGTTCTCAAGACCTTCTCCTATCTTGATTTCTTTTCTGTCTTTGTCAGTACCAAGATTCATAACTTCGACTGGTTCTTCGTGTGGTTGTATAGCCCTTTCTGTCATACCCCAATTTTTGACCTAAGATACCACCTTACATTATTCACATATGCATCATTGCATCACTAACAGTTTCAGAACAGGATAGATCGTGCGTGTGCTCCTAAAGTCAAAGTTAGGGTTTTATCAAAATTTCATTTGTTCAAGATATAATCAATTAGGGCTTGAGTTTCCACTCACCTCAATTGATCTATCTTAACCAATCATCAACATTTGATCTTCAAATTCCCAACTTTTTCTCATGATCTACCTTGAATCGACCAATTAGGGTTTTGATCGAAGATAGTGAATCATTGACTTTCTGCTCAATGGATGACCTATTTGCTTGAAGATTGATCTTAACATCCTCAATGCAACATATTGATCTAATTTCTTGGTTCAAAACATTGTAAAATCCATGTTTGTTCATCAGACAAATTCTGAATCATCTGATGAAAATTCATTTGTTCAAAAACGTCAAACTTTGACTTTTGGTCAACTTTTTCAAATCTAAATTTTTTCAATCATAAAATCATTTCAAATAATCCATCATGATCATAAAAACTCAAGAAATATGAAAAAGTCAACAAAAAGTCAAGATTTGAATTTTTTCTAACACTTATAAAAATTTTCAAGTGTTAAGAAACATGGTTTTGCCTTACTTTCATGACTATTTTTCACCTAGATCCATTTTGACTCAAGAAAAACTCAAAACATGAAATTGTAGGTCCTATTACAAGCTTTCTAAAATGTCCAAGAACTTGCAAAAACAATTTGTATAGCTAGGGTTTTGATTTTGAAACATAGAGCTCCAAAGCCATGGATTATTTAAATCATGCATCAAAATTACAAGTCATTTTGCAACTTCTCCTTCTAGAAGCCTTGTCACTATTGAGAGATAGGTTATAACTGATAAATATCAGTTAGCAATGATTGAGAGAAGGATTGGATCAAAAGGATATTTTAACCATGGTTAAAGAAGTTAACCATGTGCATTAAATGCAAAAGATTCTTTCTTACCTCTTAAGCCAACTTGCAAGCTCTTTCAATTATAACCTTGCCTTGTCATTCATAATTTTTGGCCTATAAATAGAGGTCATTTCTTCATTCAAAACTACCCCAAAGCAATCATAATCCAAGCTTTCCTTCTTTCTTTCTTGATTTTCAAGTTTCAAAGTTCTAAGTAGGAGAATTTTGCAAGTTTCAAGCTTTGCAATTTCTGAGCAATCTTAGGCTTCAAATACTTTCTAAACATCATTAAAAAGTTGTTAGAATCCTCAAGCTAGCCCAAAAACTATCCAAACTCAGAAATCATTTCCAAACTTCATATATGCACATATTGAGCCATAACTTACAAACTCTCAATCCACTCGTGCATCTTCCAAACTTTCACTTCAAACACCTTCTATACGTCATGTAGAAACAATCCAAATCATGTTTTCATCACTGTAAACACAAAATCTCCAAATTCGATTCTCACTTCAAGTGATTGTAGCTGGACTTGGTCAGAACAATCCAGACCATTTCAAACCAAGGTAAGCACATCAACACCTTCCATAAACATCACAAGTTGTAGCAATCATCAAAACACCTCTGAACCCTCCAACAAGGAACCCGATTTCGTTTCAAGAGGTAGACAAATTGAACTTTGAACTCTTTGATTTTTAACTTCCAGTTCAAAAAAGGCTTGGCCATTTTGTTTCTGCACTATCACTGAGTAATAACCCTCAATTAATTGTCTAAAATTATGCTCATACATGATTTCATAATCAAAACTTAGAATTAGGGTTCTTCGTGTTCATACGAAAATTAATGATTCTAAGCATAAAATAAATGGATTAATTTTCATAATCATGTTCCTAGTAAAAAAACCAAGCAAGTTGATGTTTGGATCATTTGATTTCACTGAGAAATGAAGAATCCATGGAACCAGAAATTGGAGATTGAAGAAGACGTTGTTGCGCGCGTTTTCCAGTTTTTAGAAATTCAAATTCATGTTTTATAATATATATTTATGGTCAGAGTTAAGATAATGGATGTATTATCAATGTTGCCAACACGCTTAAATCTCTTGCCTTGCCTCAAGGCCTGTGGTCTGAATCCCCGGACCTTTTTTAATAAAAGGCATCAGCTTCTGATGCTTGCTTCTCCAGAAGCGCTTATGAGGCTCAACCTCCGTATACTTCGATGTTTCAAAGCTTTCACTTACACTCTTCAAGCACTTATAGTGCTTCTACCTCCGTACATCAAGCTTTCACCCTCTAGAAGCATCAAGCTTCTAACATTGCTAGAAGCATCAAGCTTCTAACGTCTCCAGAAGCAACGTGCTTCTCATTCATCCAGAAGAAGCCAGCTTCTAAAACCTCCATAAGTAGCATACTTCCATGCTTCCTCCAAGCGCTTAACCCTCCTTCAGCCACCGATCCCTTCAGAAGCATCCAACTTCTGAACTTTTTCAAAACTTCATTTTTCCAAAACTCCTTCAAAGCAAGGTAATTAAATGACAAGTCAAGCACATGGCTCAGTGGAAAAACTCTTCACTTCTAAGCCAAAAGTCCAAGGTTCAAACCTCCTTAGGACCAAAAACTCTTTTTTATCACTAATTTTCTCAAGTTTTTCAACAAACTTCAACATTTTCAAAAACTAATCAAAACTTCTCATTTTGAGATGATTTTTTTGCATACTTGTCATTTAATATACCTATTTTATGATTATGTCAAAAAATCCAAAAAAATATTTTCTTTTTGATTATATTTTTATTAAGTTAAAAAGGAGACATTTTAAGTATTTCTTAATACTTTGCAAAAATGTTTTCTTTCCGATTTTAAAACTTAAATCTTTTTCAAAACTTCTTGTGAATATCCTTCACTTTTCAAAATCATTTTCAAAACCTTTTCAAAAACCTTTCAATAAACTTACACACCTTTTTCCATGATCGATTAAATTTAAAGATAAACCAAACCAGGTTTCTCCTTGAATTTCTTAATTGATCATGGGCCTCCCTCACGGTGTAAGTCCCAACCCTCCTATGTACATATTCATTTCTTTGTACATAACCACCCGTGTACATATTCATTTCCTTGTACACATTCAATCATCTTTGTAAATATTCAAGCATAAACAAACTTCTCGCTTGTTTTCATCCGCTTGTTTATACACCGATTCCATTGGTATTAAGAGAAGCATTATTCAGTGAAAACTTTTAAACCAATGGGCCTCCCTTAAGGTGTAAGTCCCAACCCTTGTATATATTCAAGTTACACTTACTTTAATTGCTTGTTTATTACACTTGTTTATATATTTCCTTCATAAACTCCTCGTGAATACACATCACACACTTGTTTATATAACTCTTATAACATAACAATTAGCCTAACAACTAGGTTCCCTTTAGCCTTCTCTTGCTTCATATAAGAAAACTCATTTATTGAGTTTAGCCTCCTCTTAGGCTTCGTATAAGAAAACTCATTTATTGAGTTTAGCCTCCTCTTAGGCTTCAGATAAGAAAACTCATTTATTGAGTTTAGCCTCCTCTTAGGCTTCATATAAGAAAACTCATTTATTGAGTTTAGCCTCCTCTTAGGCTTCATATAAGACAACTCCCCGCCGAGTCACCTCCTCGGGTTTCGTCAAAAGAACTCTCTCTGAGTTTAGCCTCTTGGGCATCAAACAAGAAAGAGACTTGGAAATCTCTTAACAACCTCCTATTGGGCTTCCAATACAAAGAATCACCCGTGCTAGGATAGAACTCGAGAGTATGATTTCCTGAAATCACTCTTAAATCCTAAGAGGATGGTTCCCACGAAACCACTCTTAAAGCCAAAGCCAGCCATACCCTATAGCTTCCTCTTGAGCTTCATGCAAGGACCTCAATGACCCCTAATGCCTTCTCTTGGCCTCACAATGCAAGGACCTCGATGACCTCGGAATGCCTTCTCTGGGCTTACAATACAAGGACCCACAGGCTTCTTAAAAGTATCCCCCTAATCCAATCAATTTCTCCTAGAGATTTAGACATTTATCATCTCTATGGAAGAAGTATCTCATCTATCACATCACATACAAATCAAACACAAATCACACTATTTTCAAACAAAAACATCTTTTAACTGTAAGTGGTAACACTCGTACACTCGAGCAAAACACCAATACTTACAATTAAAGATTCAATCATCTTTCAAACATCTTTCTTAACTCGTAAGAGGTAACACTTATATACTAAAGAAAAATTCCTAATACTTATGATGAAAGATTCAATCAATCAACCCTTCAAAAATGTATGTGATGAAATAGATTAGATACATTTTTCATTAAGATGACATTTGTCTTTGTCTCTTAATAACATCCTTTGTTTCCACTAGCATAAGTGGGAACTACGATTGCTCTGACTTTCTCAACCTCCCTTTGAGAATACGTAGGCACAAGGTCTCATCCTTGGCGAGCATACTTCTTTCTCCCTCAAACCAAACAAAACCATAGCTCCCTTAGATCCGAGCTACAAATGCTCTGATTCCCATTAAGGGATATGTATGCAGAAGATCCCAATGATCTTTGCGAGCACAATAATAACAAAACCTAGGATCCCACATAACCTGCCCTTCTTAAAATCCAAAGGAGCAACTTTCCCAAGAATAGAATAGCAAATTAAAACACACAAACATATCAAAAATATGCATATACATATATAAGGCTATAGATAACTATATATATATATAGGGTTCCACATCTTTTCCCTTTATATAACAAACCCCCTTGCTCAGATCTCTCCCCAATGCGTTACGTCTAGTTCACGCTAGTCGTACCGCATATCATTATTTATTGAGGGTATTGCAGCTTTCCCCATTTTCATCTCATTTTTCTTTTTTTGGAAACAATAAAGCTTGATGCTCGCGGCATCTTTAAAAACAAATCAAAAGAGTAAATCGTTTCGAGCCAGAGATTCGAATTCCAATTCGATTCCCTCGTTCGTCACTTTTTAACGCGAACAACCTTTCCTCTTGCTGTAGTAGTTTGGCAAGTTCTCTTGGCACTGCACAATCTTCCTCACCATCGTCTTCGGCTTGGTAGATAGGATTATCAAATTCATATTTAGAAATAGAAGAGTCATTATCGACGTGATCTGGAGTGAATGTGGATCTGCAGTTTGTTACGTGGGTGTGTGTAAGAACAGATAGCTTTTGAAAAGGTGATAAAGTAAATATAAATACAAAGAACATAATATTTGAATGCAAAAGTCGAATGATTTATTGAATGAAAATATGCGAATGACATATAATAACCCTCACAAACGAGTCGTGGTGCCCCGGGCAAGGCACTATGCTTAAAGTTTTATTGTTCGAAACTATAAAGCATAAAAGCATAAAACAGAAAAAAAAACAATTACACCTATCTAAAGGAGATTGACATAACATCCTCAATCGTCCAATTGTTGAGTCCATCGCCGGGAGTTGGGAAGATCCAATCGTTGATGTCGAAGTCACCATTATGGTCTTCTAGAGCATGAAATCCATTCTTGTTGATGCGGAAAGGAGGTTCGTTTGCACGTTCGCAGCGTATCATCTTCTGACCTCTGGAGGTGAAGCCCAAACCAGTATTGTCAAATTTGAGTAGACAATCGGGAAGCTGACCCCAAACGGTACAACCTCCTTCTTCAACTACAACTCTGGCATCTTTCAGTGAGGCCATTTTTGGTGGAACTCTAGTAACTTTAGGAGTGACAGGATAATCGGAAGGCATGACTTGTGGAACTACTTCAAAATTTTGACAGGGAGTTTCGACAAATTCACCTTCCATTTCGATGTATCGGAATGACTGTAGATAGCTTACCATATATTCCTCTTCTCTGCATACTATAACAATCTTCCCCTTCACTGGGTATTTCAACTTCTGATGCAGGGTAGAGGTAACAACACCTGCCTTATGTATCCAAGGGCATCCGAGCAAGCAAGAATAAGTTGGACGAATGTCCATCACAAAGAAAGTAGAATCAAAAGTCTGGGAACCTAATTTGATCAGAAGGTTGAGCTCTCCAAGTACTATTCTCTTAGAACCATCGAAATCTCTTACAATCATGTCATTGGGTGTCATGGCCACTTCTTCAGCATTAAGTCGGTCGAGAGCACTCTTTGGTAGGCCATTCAGATTAAAGCCAGTATCAACCAATACGTGAGACAATGTAGTTCCCTTACACCCTATAGAAATGTGCAAGGCTTTGTTGTGTTTTCTTCCGGCAGGAGTTAGATCAGGATCAAAAAAGCCCAAACCATTGTCTATAGTCAGGATAGTAATACAACTTTCGAATTGGTCAGCAGAAGTGTCTTGCATTACATGAGCATTCTTTAGAAATTTCACCAAGGCTTTAGCATGAGCCTCGGAGCACAAAAACAGAGCTAGCATGGAAATCCTGGATGGGGTTTGTCCCAACTGCTCCACTACATTGTAGTCACACTTCTTAATGATCTTCAGAATTTCCTCCATCTCTTCCTTTGGTATTTCCGCCTGAACATGTTGATTCACTTTCCCTTTCCTACGAGCCTCGGGAGTTGGTTCAATATCAGGAATGCGAACTGGTGCAGTGGTATCCTTTGGAGGAGAGATATCAGGAGAAAACACTCTTCCGGTTCTAGTTACTCTGCTTGATCTAGTGATATTGTCAATATTAGGACTGGTAGCTTCAACTATATTGTCTTCGATGGCCAATGGTTCTTGCTTGACGCCATCATAGTAGACTTCGGCTCCATAATTCCAAGGTATAGCTTTGTTAGAGGAATACGAAATTGATCTGGGTGAGGTAATAATCAGAGGTGCCACTCTGGGTGCAGGATCGACAAAGGTGATCCTTATTGTGTTCACATCAACATATTATTTGGGATAGTCATCATCTCTCCATCCAGTTTCTTTGACGTTTTCAATTGTAATTTTTTAGCTTTCAGGGGCGATATATTTCACCATGAAATCGAACTACCCGCTTGGCTGCACCAAGGTATTCCATACTCCTGGTATTGTTTCGCTTACCTCTTCGATCTTCAAGCCTTTGGAAACATCTTCACACAAACTCTCTACGAACAAAGTTTTCAGGAATAACACGTCTCGGTTGTCTATCAGTCCTTGAACACCTCTCTTCAACAAGGCACGTCCACTAGGATCAGACGCGTAGTAACGACAGTTGTCAAGATATCTTGGAAATAGGCCGACTTGTAGCAGATTCTTTTGAACTTCTTCATGACTTCCGCCTTGATTTTCTCGTACATCTTAGGAAGCATACGACGAACATTTTTCTTTATTGGAGAACATCCTTCTTTTGTTGGTAACCGGAGTACCACAATATCAATATCAAATCCTGGCATTTCTTCATAGGACCAAGAAAAAATCTCAATATAATCTCACATCATCCGGATCAGCCTTTCTTTGACACTATTCTCCAGACCAACTCCTATCTTGACTTCTTTTCTGTCCTCTTCAGTCCCCAAGTTTACGATCTCGAACGACTCTTCATGCAGTTGTATAACTCTTTCTTCTTGTTGTAATAATCTTGAAAGTTCTCTCGGCACTTCACAGTCTTCCTCACCTTCGTTCTCAACTTGGTAGATCGGATTTTCAAAGTCATATTTGACAATAGCATAATTGTTATTGATGCGATCCATAGTGGATGTGGATCTGCAGTTTGTTATGTGGTTGTGTGTAAGAACACATGGCTAATTTTGAAAAGTAAAAAGAAAAGACAGGGACGCAAAAATTGAATGAAAAGTCTAATTAATTATCGAATGAAAATATGCGAATGACAAATAACAACCCTCACAAACCAATCATCGTGCCTCGAGTAAGGCACTAGGCTTAAAGTCTTTTTGTTCAGAATTACATAAAACTTAAAAGCATAATACAGAAAAAAGAAATTACTCCTGGCTAAAGGAGATTGACATAACGTCTTTTGTCTTCCAATTGTTGAGTCCACCGTCGATAGTAGGGAAGATCCAATTGTTGATGTCAAAATCACCATCATCGTCTTCTATAGCATGAACTCCATCTCTATTCATACAGAACAAAGGTCCACCATCACGTTCGTGACGTATCATCTTCTATCCTTTGGAAGTGAAGCCTAGACTAAACTTATCAGATTTGAATAGGAAATCGGGAAATTAACCCCAAATAGTACATCCTCATTCTTTAACTACAGCCCTTGCGTCCTTCAGCGAGGCTATCTTTGGTGAACTCTGGTAATCTTGGGACTGATAGGAGAATCGACAAGCATCACTCGAGGAACTACTTCAAAAGCTTGAAAGGGAATCTCAATGAATTCTCCCTCCATTTCAACATACCAGAAGAATTATAGATGGCTCACCATATATTCTTATTCCCCACAGACATTGACAATCTTCCCTTTCACTGGGTACTTCAACTTCTGATGTAAGGTAGAGGTAACAGAGCCTGCTCCATGTATCCAGGGGTGTCTAAGCAAGAAAGAATAAGCTGGTGGAATATCCATCATGAAGAAAGTAGAATCAAAATTCTGGGAATCCACTTTGATTGGAAGGTCAAGCTCTCTAAGCACTATTCTTCTCGAACCATCAAAAGCTCTCACAATTATGTCATTGGGTTTCATCACCACATATTTAACACCATGTCTGTCACTTTTTGGCAAAACACTCAAAGCAGAGCCAGTATCTACCAACACATGAGACAACATGGTGCCCATACACTCAATAGAGACATGCAAGGCTTTGTTCTATTTCCTTCTCGTGGGAGTCAAATCAATATCAAAAAAACCCAAACCATTGTCTGCTGTCAGGCTAGCAATACAGTTTTCAAATTGATCAGCATAAGTTTCTTGCGGCACGTGAGAATTCTTTAGGAATTTCACCAAGGCTTTAGCATGAGCCTTAGAGCATAACAATAGAGCTAGAATAGATATCTTTGACGGGGTTTGCCCCAACTATTCAACAACATTGTAATCGCTTTTCTTGATAATTCTCAAATTCCTCCATCTCTTGCTTGGAGGCATCTTCAACAACCTCTATTGGTACGTCTGTCTGAGCAGGCTGAGTCACTTTTTCCTTGCCCCGAGCCTCAGTGGGTGACTCGATGGCAGATATGTGAACTAGTGCAATAATATCTTTTGGAGGAGAGATCTTTGGAGAGAACACCCTTCTGGTTTTGGTTACCTTGCTCGATCCTGTAATATTGTTGACATCAGGATTAACAACTTCAACGTTACAGTCTTCAATGGCCAATGGCTCTTGCTTGACGTCATGGTAGAAAAGTTCGGCTCCATAATTCTAAGGTAGAGCTTTGTGAGAAGAATATGGAACTGATCTGGGTGAGGTGGTAATCAAAGGTGCTACTCTGGGAGTAGGAGTAATCTTCACAGGTCCTGTAGAGGTGATCCTTATCGAATTCACGTCAGCATGCTCTTCGGGATAGTCGTCATGCCCATTCGGCTGGATTTCTTCAATTAAAATTTTTGAACTCTGAGGGGAGGTGTATTTTACCATGAAATCAAATTTTTCACTTGGCTTCCCCAAGGTATCCCAAGTCTCTGGTAGAATCTCTTATTCGATGCTTTGTTCTTCCAAGTCTTCAATCTTCAAACCTCTGGAAACATCTTCGCATAAACCATATGCAGATGGAGTTTTCATGAACAACACTTCTCAATTGTCCATCAGGCGCTGCATAACTTTATTAAACCATACACAACCATTGGACTCAGATGCACAGTTGCAAGAATTGTTGAAACATCCTGGAAATAAATCGACTTGTAGCAGATTCTTCTTGACAATCTTCAGGGGAGTGGTTAATTCACTTATAGCAAAAACATATGAGTCATCATCAATAGCATTGGCGCTCTTACCATGATCACGCATTTGTGTGGTAATCAAATTTGGAGTTGCAATAGGAGGGTTAAATTCAATCTCATGAGCTTCAATGATGTCTTGAATCTTGTTTTTCAGAGCCCAAACGTGGTTTGTGTCATGTCCAAGGCTATTGGAATGGTATGTTTAACACACCAATTTTACCCGTTGGAATTAATGATAAAAATCAGAGTAATAAAATTTCATAAATAAATTGAGGCATCACATATTCATGGTTTCCACTTTGCAATAAGATGCAACATCAAAAAATCAAAAGTCGGATATACCGATCACGTCATCATACATCAACTAAGCATATACATATGCACACGACAGCGGATACATCACCATCTATGCCATATAAAAGCATAATACATCAACAAAAGAATCATGTTATGATATAAACATAATCCATATAGTTATTTGGATATACAAGTATACTATCCAAATCAAAACAACCAAAGCTCCCATCCCTAGTGTTACGCTATTAGAGCAAGGCGACTCAAAAAAGTAAAGACTCAAGCTAATCCACCTCATCGATGCAGATCACCTGCATGTTACCAATATAAAGGTAACGACGAAACAAGTAAAGGGTGAGATAAATCGAATCATATAAATAAAGATATGATAATTAATATATAGTTTTGGAATTATAAAGAGATACCGTTAATAAGTAATATTCAACATATATTCCAATCTCACTCACTTTTGTCATCACCACCTAAATAATCACCATTCATCATAATCGTCATAAAACATCACGAAATCAACAACAATTAATGTATCACCAAACAACTCAACAACTTGAACAACATAAACCACAACGACGACACAAACAACAAAATGCGACTCGACAATGATTATGAATGTGGTACCCGAGGCTATATCCCCAATCGTTATTGCCCATAATTAGAGGTCATCATCATTGCCATTATGGCTATCAACAAGTTGCCATTAAGTCTAAGGTTGCAGCCCCATCGCTTATGCTGACAAATGTAACTCAATGGACATGACTCACATACACAAGCACAATTACACTTAATAGCAACACCAACTCATCATTTACGCATAAGCCCTCAACATTTTGTTTACTAAACTCCAAGGTAAAACGATCAACAACAACATATTTTGCATTATGAAAATCACCAACAAAACAATTCATCAATCTCCAAAATCATGCATTCAATTAAAAGAAGCATATCAACAATATTCATAATTTAATTAATTCCGATTACAGATTATTATTTCCCAAAATATACTCGTCATTTTATTTACCAAACAACGGAGGTAAAACTGTGAGAGAAAAGGTGAAAGTACAGTGTTGTAATGCTTATCCAAACCCTATATGTTCTAATATATCGTGCTCCAAACCGGTGAAAGTGAGGAACATCCAAAATAAGCAAATTTCTTAAAACAGCCTGCCTGAGCCAACTCATGGGTCCTTAGGTCGGCTCATGAATGGAAAATTATGGTCTGGCAGCGCCCGGCAAGGCGCACGCCTTCTGCATGTGTCGACTCATAGTTTTGGGAAAACATGAGTCGACTCATAAAAGCTATGCGTCGGCTCATACCCTGTTTTTAACAGGACATGAGTTGGCTCATCAGGTCATGCGTCGGGTCATTAAACAGAGCCACCGTAGCACGCTCATATGTTACGCCAACATTTTTCAACCCAAACGGCATGACCTTGTAACAGAAAGTTCCCCAATATGTAACGAACATAGTCTTTTCCATGTCTTCGGGAGCCATCTTGATCTGATTGTAACCAGAGAAACCATCCATGAATGAGAAAACCTTATGCTGATTGGTGTTATCAACAAGAACATCAATATGTGGACGCAGGAAGTCATCTTTCGGGCTCGCCATATTCAAATCTCGGTAATCCACACACATACGCACCTTTCCATCCTTCTTAGGTACATGCACCATGTTCGCAACCCACTACGGATAAGAAGTAACGACTAAGAAACCGGTATTGAATTGCTTCATGACTTTGGCTTTAATTATCTCAAACATCTCGGGGCGCATACGAAAAACCTTCTGCTTCACATGGAGAAAACCTTCCTTCGTTGGTAGTCAATGTACCACAATGTCGATATTTAAACCTGGAATGTCTTTGTAGGACCAAGCAAAAATCTTGATGTAATCTCGCAACACCTGGATCAATCTTTTCTTGATACTGTTCTCAAGACCTTCTCCTATCTTGATTTCTTTTCTGTCTTTGTCAGTACCAAGATTCATAACTTCGACTGGTTCTTCGTGTGGTTGTATAGCCCTTTCTGTCATACCCCAATTTTTGACCTAAGATACCACCTTACATTATTCACATATGCATCATTGCATCACTAACAGTTTCAGAACAGGATAGATCGTGCGTGTGCTCCTAAAGTCAAAGTTAGGGTTTTATCAAAATTTCATTTGTTCAAGATATAATCAATTAGGGCTTGAGTTTCCACTCACCTCAATTGATCTATCTTAACCAATCATCAACATTTGATCTTCAAATTCCCAACTTTTTCTCATGATCTACCTTGAATCGACCAATTAGGGTTTTGATCGAAGATAGTGAATCATTGACTTTCTGCTCAATGGATGACCTATTTGCTTGAAGATTGATCTTAACATCCTCAATGCAACATATTGATCTAATTTCTTGGTTCAAAACATTGTAAAATCCATGTTTGTTCATCAGACAAATTCTGAATCATCTGATGAAAATTCATTTGTTCAAAAACGTCAAACTTTGACTTTTGGTCAACTTTTTCAAATCTAAATTTTTCAATCATAAAATCATTTCAAATAATCCATCATGATCATAAAACTCAAGAAATATGAAAAAGTCAACAAAAAGTCAAGATTTGAATTTTTTCTAACACTTATAAAAATTTTCAAGTGTTAAGAAACATGGTTTTGCCTTACTTTCATGACTATTTTTCACCTAGATCCATTTTGACTCAAGAAAAACTCAAAACATGAAATTTTAGGTCCTATTACAAGCTTTCTAAAATGTCCAAGAACTTGCAAAAACAATTTGTATAGCTAGGGTTTTGATTTTGAAACATAGAGCTCCAAAGCCATGGATTATTTAAATCATGCATCAAAATTACAAGTCATTTTGCAACTTCTCCTTCTAGAAGCCTTGTCACTATTGAGAGATAGGTTATAACTGATAAATATCAGTTAGCAATGATTGAGAGAAGGATTGGATCAAAAGGATATTTTAACCATGGTTAAAGAAGTTAACCATGTGCATTAAATGCAAAAGATTCTTTCTTACCTCTTAAGCCAACTTGCAAGCTCTTTCAATTATAACCTTGCCTTGTCATTCATAATTTTTGGCCTATAAATAGAGGTCATTTCTTCATTCAAAACTACCCCAAAGCAATCATAATCCAAGCTTTCCTTCTTTCTTTCTTGATTTTCAAGTTTCAAAGTTCTAAGTAGGAGAATTTTGCAAGTTTCAAGCTTTGCAATTTCTGAGCAATCTTAGGCTTCAAATACTTTCTAAACATCATTAAAAAGTTGTTAGAATCCTCAAGCTAGCCCAAAAACTATCCAAACTCAGAAATCATTTCCAAACTTCATATATGCACATATTGAGCCATAACTTACAAACTCTCAATCCACTCGTGCATCTTCCAAACTTTCACTTCAAACACCTTCTATACGTCATGTAGAAACAATCCAAATCATGTTTTCATCACTGTAAACACAAAATCTCCAAATTCGATTCTCACTTCAAGTGATTGTAGCTGGACTTGGTCAGAACAATCCAGACCATTTCAAACCAAGGTAAGCACATCAACACCTTCCATAAACATCACTGAAGTTGTAGCAATCATCAAAACACCTCTGGAACCCCTCCAACAAGGAACCCGATTTCAGTTTCAAGAGGTAGACAAATTGAACTTTGAACTCTTTGATTTTTAACTTCCAGTTCAAAAAAGGCTTGGCCATTTTGTTTCTGCACTATCACTGAGTAATAACCCTCAATTAATTGTCTAAAATTATGCTCATACATGATTTCATAATCAAAACTTAGAATTAGGGTTCTTCGTGTTCATACGAAAATTAATGATTCTAAGCATAAAATAAATGGATTAATTTTCATAATCATGTTCCTAGTAAAAAAACCAAGCAAGTTGATGTTTGGATCATTTGATTTCACTGAGAAATGAAGAATCCATGGAACCAGAAATTGGAGATTGAAGAAGACGTTGTTGCGCGCGTTTTCCAGTTTTTAGAATTTCAAATTCATGTTTTATAATATATATTTATGGTCAGAGTTAAGATAATGGATGTATTACCGCCCCAGCGGTTGCCAACACGCTCTTAAATCTCTTGCCTTGCCTCAAGGCCCAGGGTTCGAATCCCCCTGGGACCTTTTTTTTTAATAAAAGGCATCAGCTTCTGATGCTTGCTTCTCCAGAAGCGCTTATGAGGCTCAACCCTCCAGAAGTACTTCTGATGCTTCTGCCTGTAAAAGCTTTCAGCTTCTACACTCTTCAGAAGCACTTATAGTGCTTCTACCTCCAGAAGCATCAAGCTTCTCACCCTCTAGAAGCATCAAGCTTCTAACATTGCTAGAAGCATCAAGCTTCTAACGTCTCCAGAAGCAACGTGCTTCTCATTCATCCAGAAGAAGCCAGCTTCTAAAACCTCCATAAGTAGCATACTTCCATGCTTCCTCCAGAAGCAACTGCTTCTAACCCCTCCTTCAGAAGCAGCCAGCTTCTGATCCCTTCAGAAGCATCCAACTTCTGAACTTTTTCAAAACTTCATTTTTCCAAAACTCCTTCAAAGCAAGGTAATTAAATGACAAGTCAAGCACATGGCTCAGTGGAAAAACTCTTCACTTCTAAGCCAAAAGTCCAAGGTTCAAACCTCCTTAGGACCAAAAACTCTTTTTTATCACTAATTTTCTCAAGTTTTTCAACAAACTTCAACATTTTCAAAAACTAATCAAAACTTCTCATTTTGAGATGATTTTTTTGCATACTTGTCATTTAATATACCTATTTTATGATTATGTCAAAAAATCCAAAAAAATATTTTCTTTTTGATTATATTTTTATTAAGTTAAAAAGGAGACATTTTAAGTATTTCTTAATACTTTGCAAAAATGTTTTCTTTCCGATTTTAAAACTTAAATCTTTTTCAAAACTTCTTGTGAATATCCTTCACTTTTCAAAATCATTTTCAAAACCTTTTCAAAAACCTTTCAATAAACTTACACACCTTTTTCCATGATCGATTAAATTTAAAGATAAACCAAACCAGGTTTCTCCTTGAATTTCTTAATTGATCATGGGCCTCCCTCACGGTGTAAGTCCCAACCCTCCTATGTACATATTCATTTCTTTGTACATAACCACCCTTTCGTGTACATATTCATTTCCTTGTACACATTCAATCATCTTTGTAAATATTCAAGCATAAACAAACTTCGTTCGTTTGTTTTCATCCGCTTGTTTATACACCGATTCCATTGGTATTAAGAGAAGCATTATTCCCAGTGAAACTTCTTTTAAACCAATGGGCCTCCCTTAAGGTGTAAGTCCCAACCCTTGTATATATTCAAGTTACACTTACTTTAATTGCTTGTTTATTACACTTGTTTATATATTTCCTTCATAAACTCCTGTGAATACACATCACACACTTGTTTATATAACTGTTCAGTTATAACATAACAATTAGCCTAACAACTAGGTTCCCTTTTAGCCTTCTCTTCGGCTTCATATAAGAAAACTCATTTATTGAGTTTAGCCTCCTCTTAGGCTTCGTATAAGAAAACTCATTTATTGAGTTTAGCCTCCTCTTAGGCTTCGTATAAGAAAACTCATTTATTGAGTTTAGCCTCCTCTTAGGCTTCATATAAGAAAACTCATTTATTGAGTTTAGCCTCCTCTTAGGCTTCATATAAGACAACTCCCCTGCTGAGTCAGCCTCCTCTTGGGTTTCGTTCAAAAGAACTCTCTCGTTGAGTTTAGCCTTCTCTTGGGCATCAAACAAGAAAGAGACTTGGAAATCTCTTAACAACCTCCTATTGGGCTTCCAATACAAAGAATCACCCGTGCTAGGATAGAACCCTGAGAGTATGATTTCCCGGTGAAATCACTCTTAAATCCTAAGAGGATGGTTCCCCGCTGAAACCACTCTTAAAGCCAAAGCCAGCCATACCCTATAGCTTCCTCTTGAGCTTCATGCAAGGACCCTCAATGACCCTCGGAATGCCTTCTCTTGGCCTCACAATGCAAGGACCCTCGATGACCCTCGGAATGCCTTCTCTTGGGCTTACAATACAAGGACCCACAGGCTTCTTAAAAGTATCCCCCTAATCCAATCAATTTCTCCTAGAGATTTAGACATTTATCATCTCTATGGAAGAAGTATCTCATCTATCACATCACATACAAATCAAACACAAATCACACTATTTTCAAACAAAAACATCTTTTAACTGTAAGTGGTAACACTCGTACACTCGAGCAAAACACCAATACTTACAATTAAAGATTCAATCATCTTTCAAACATCTTTCTTAACTCGTAAGAGGTAACACTTATATACTAAAGAAAAATTCCTAATACTTATGATGAAAGATTCAATCAATCAACCCTTCAAAAATGTATGTGATGAAATAGATTAGATACATTTTTCATTAAGATGACATTTGTCTTTGTCTCTTAATAACATCCTTTGTTTCCACTAGCATAAGTGGGAACTACGATTGCTCTGACTTTCTCAACCTCCCTTTGAGAATACGTAGGCACAAGGTCTCATCCTTGGCGAGCATACTTCTTTCTCCCTCAAACCAAACAAAACCATAGCTCCCTTAGATCCGAGCTACAAATGCTCGATTCCCATTAAGGATATGTATGAAGATCCCAATGATCTTTGCGAGCACAATAATAACAAAACCTAGGATCCCACATAACCGGCCCTTCTTAAAATCCAAAGGAGCAACTTTCCCAAGAATAGAATAGCAAATTAAAACACACAAACATATCAAAAATATGCATATACATATATAAGGCTATAGATAACTATATATATATATAGGGTTCCACATCTTTTCCCTTTATATAACAAACCCCTTGCTCAGATCTTCCTCAATGCGTTACGCCTAGTTCACGCTAGTCGCATCAAGATATCATTATTTATTGAGGGTATTGCGCTTTCCCTTTTCATCTCATTTTTCTTTTTGGAAACAATAAAGCTTGATGCTCATGGCATCTTTAAAACAAATCAAAGAGTAAATCGTTTCGAGCCGAGATTCAATTCCAATTCGATTCCCTCGTCACTTTTAACGCGAACAACCTTTCCTCTTCGTAGTAGTTTGGCAAGTTCTCTGGCACTGCACAATCTTCCTCACCATCGCCTTCGGCTTGGTAGATAGGATTATCAAATTCATATTTAGAAATAGAAGAGTCATTATCGACGTGATCTGGAGTGAATGTGGATCTGCAGTTTGTTACGTGGGTGTGTGTAAGAACAGATAGCTTTTGAAAAGGTGATAAAGTAAATATAAATACAAAGAACATAATATTTGAATGCAAAAGTCGAATGATTTATTGAATGAAAATATGCGAATGACATATAATAACCCTCACAAACGAGTCGTGGTGCCCCGGGCAAGGCACTATGCTTAAAGTTTTATTGTTCGAAACTATAAAGCATAAAAGCATAAAACAGAAAAAAAAACAATTACACCTATCTAAAGGAGATTGACATAACATCCTCAATCGTCCAATTGTTGAGTCCATCGCCGGGAGTTGGGAAGATCCAATCGTTGATGTCGAAGTCACCATTATGGTCTTCTAGAGCATGAAATCCATTCTTGTTGATGCGGAAAGGAGGTTCGTTTGCACGTTCGCAGCGTATCATCTTCTGACCTCTGGAGGTGAAGCCCAAACCAGTATTGTCAAATTTGAGTAGACAATCGGGAAGCTGACCCCAAACGGTACAACCTCCTTCTTCAACTACAACTCTGGCATCTTTCAGTGAGGCCATTTTTGGTGGAACTCTAGTAACTTTAGGAGTGACAGGATAATCGGAAGGCATGACTTGTGGAACTACTTCAAAATTTTGACAGGGAGTTTCGACAAATTCACCTTCCATTTCGATGTATCGGAATGACTGTAGATAGCTTACCATATATTCCTCTTCTCTGCATACTATAACAATCTTCCCCTTCACTGGGTATTTCAACTTCTGATGCAGGGTAGAGGTAACAACACCTGCCTTATGTATCCAAGGGCATCCGAGCAAGCAAGAATAAGTTGGACGAATGTCCATCACAAAGAAAGTAGAATCAAAAGTCTGGGAACCTAATTTGATCAGAAGGTTGAGCTCTCCAAGTACTATTCTCTTAGAACCATCGAAATCTCTTACAATCATGTCATTGGGTGTCATGGCCACTTCTTCAGCATTAAGTCGGTCGAGAGCACTCTTTGGTAGGCCATTCAGATTAAAGCCAGTATCAACCAATACGTGAGACAATGTAGTTCCCTTACACCCTATAGAAATGTGCAAGGCTTTGTTGTGTTTTCTTCCGGCAGGAGTTAGATCAGCATCAAAAAAGCCCAAACCATTGTCTATAGTCAGGATAGTAATACAACTTTCGAATTGGTCAGCAGAAGTGTCTTGCATTACATGAGCATTCTTTAGAAATTTCACCAAGGCTTTAGCATGAGCCTCGGAGCACAAAAACAGAGCTAGCATGGAAATCCTGGATGGGGTTTGTCCCAACTGCTCCACTACATTGTAGTCACACTTCTTAATGATCTTCAGAATTTCCTCCATCTCTTCCTTTGGTATTTCCGCCTGAACATGTTGATTCACTTTCCCTTTCCTACGAGCCTCGGGAGTTGGTTCAATATCAGGAATGCGAACTGGTGCAGTGGTATCCTTTGGAGGAGAGATATCAGGAGAAAACACTCTTCCGGTTCTAGTTACTCTGCTTGATCTAGTGATATTGTCAATATTAGGACTGGTAGCTTCAACTATATTGTCTTCGATGGCCAATGGTTCTTGCTTGACGCCATCATAGTAGACTTCGGCTCCATAATTCCAAGGTATAGCTTTGTTAGAGGAATACGAAATTGATCTGGGTGAGGTAATAATCAGAGGTGCCACTCTGGGTGCAGGATCGACAAAGGTGATCCTTATTGTGTTCACATCAACATATTATTTGGGATAGTCATCATCTCTCCATCCAGTTTCTTTGACGTTTTCAATTGTAATTTTTTAGCTTTCAGGGGCGATATATTTCACCATGAAATCGAACTACCCGCTTGGCTGCACCAAGGTATTCCATACTCCTGGTATTGTTTCGCTTACCTCTTCGATCTTCAAGCCTTTGGAAACATCTTCACACAAACTCTCTACGAACAAAGTTTTCAGGAATAACACGTCTCGGTTGTCTATCAGTCCTTGAACACCTCTCTTCAACAAGGCACGTCCACTAGGATCAGACGCGTAGTAACGACAGTTGTCAAGATATCTTGGAAATAGGCCGACTTGTAGCAGATTCTTTTGAACTTCTTCATGACTTCCGCCTTGATTTTCTCGTACATCTTAGGAAGCATACGACGAACATTTTTCTTTATTGGAGAACATCCTTCTTTTGTTGGTAACCGGAGTACCACAATATCAATATCAAATCCTGGCATTTCTTCATAGGACCAAGAAAAAAATCTCAATATAATCTCACATCATCCGGATCAGCCTTTCTTTGACACTATTCTCCAGACCAACTCCTATCTTGACTTCTTTTCTGTCCTCTTCAGTCCCCAAGTTTACGATCTCGAACGACTCTTCATGCAGTTGTATAACTCTTTCTTCTTGTTGTAATAATCTTGAAAGTTCTCTCGGACTTCACGCCTTCCTCACCTTCGTTCTCAACTTGGTAGATCGGATTTTCAAAGTCATATTTGACAATAGCATAATTGTTATTGATGCGATCCATAGTGGATGTGGATCTCAGCTTGTTATGTGGTTGTGTGTAAGAACACATGGCTAATTTTGAAAAGTAAAAGAAAAGACAGGGACGCAAAAATTGAATGAAAAGTCTAATTAATTATCGAATGAAAATATGCGAATGACAAATAACAACCCTCACAAACCAATCATCGTGCCTCGAGTAAGGCACTAGGCTTAAAGTCTTTTTGTTCAGAATTACATAAAACTTAAAAGCATAATACAGAAAAAAGAAATTACTCCTGGCTAAAGGAGATTGACATAACGTCTTTTGTCTTCCAATTGTTGAGTCCACCGTCGATAGTAGGGAAGATCCAATTGTTGATGTCAAAATCACCATCATCGCCTTCTATAGCATGAACTCCATCTCTATTCATACGAACAAAGGTCCACCATCACGCTCGTGACGTATCATCTTCTATCCTTTGAAGTGAAGCCTAGACTAAACTTATCAGATTTGAATAGGAAATCGGGAAATTAACCCCAAATAGTACATCCTCATTCTTTAACTACAGCCCTTGCGTCCTTCAGCGAGGCTATCTTTGGTGAACTCTGGTAATCTTGGGACTGATAGGAGAATCGACAAGCATCACTCGAGGAACTACTTCAAAAGCTTGAAAGGGAATCTCAATGAATTCTCCCTCCATTTCAACATACCAGAAGAATTATAGATGGCTCACCATATATTCTTATTCCCCATAGACATTGACAATCTTCCCTTTCACTGGGTACTTCAACTCGATGTAAGGTAGAGGTAAGAGCTCGCTCCATGTATCCAGGGGTGTCTAAGCAAGAAAGAATAAGCTGGTGGAATATCCATCATGAAGAAAGTAGAATCAAAATTCTGGGAATCCACTTTGATTGGAAGGTCAAGCTCTCTAAGCACTATTCTTCTCGAACCATCAAAAGCTCTCACAATTATGTCATTGGGTTTCATCACCACATATTTAACACCATGTCTGTCACTTTTTGGCAAAACACTCAAAGCAGAGCCAGTATCTACCAACACATGAGACAACATGGTGCCCATACACTCAATAGAGACATGCAAGGCTTTGTTCTATTTCCTTCTCGTGGGAGTCAAATCAATATCAAAAAAACCCAAACCATTGTCTGCTGTCAGGCTAGCAATACAGTTTTCAAATTGATCAGCATAAGTTTCTTGCGGCACGTGAGAATTCTTTAGGAATTTCACCAAGGCTTTAGCATGAGCCTTAGAGCATAACAATAGAGCTAGAATAGATATCTTTGACGGGGTTTGCCCCAACTATTCAACAACATTGTAATCGCTTTTCTTGATAATTCTCAAATTCCTCCATCTCTTGCTTGGAGGCATCTTCAACAACCTCTATTGGTACGTCTGTCTGAGCAGGCTGAGTCACTTTTTCCTTGCCCCGAGCCTCAGTGGGTGACTCGATGGCAGATATGTGAACTAGTGCAATAATATCTTTTGGAGGAGAGATCTTTGGAGAGAACACCCTTCTGGTTTTGGTTACCTTGCTCGATCCTGTAATATTGTTGACATCAGGATTAACAACTTCAACGTTACAGTCTTCAATGGCCAATGGCTCTTGCTTGACGTCATGGTAGAAAAGTTCGGCTCCATAATTCTAAGGTAGAGCTTTGTGAGAAGAATATGGAACTGATCTGGGTGAGGTGGTAATCAAAGGTGCTACTCTGGGAGTAGGAGTAATCTTCACAGGTCCTGTAGAGGTGATCCTTATCGAATTCACGTCAGCATGCTCTTCGGGATAGTCGTCATGCCCATTCGGCTGGATTTCTTCAATTAAAATTTTTGAACTCTGAGGGGAGGTGTATTTTACCATGAAATCAAATTTTTCACTTGGCTTCCCCAAGGTATCCCAAGTCTCTGGTAGAATCTCTTAT
Organism: Vicia sativa; assembly: GCA_021764765.1. Classification (NCBI taxonomy): domain Eukaryota; kingdom Viridiplantae; phylum Streptophyta; class Magnoliopsida; order Fabales; family Fabaceae; genus Vicia; species Vicia sativa. The sequence continues at coordinate 267,524,769 of CM038793.1, read as the reverse complement.
TCGATGCTTTGTTCTTCCAAGTCTTCAATCTTCAAACCTCTGGAAACATCTTCGCATAAACCATATGCAGATGGAGTTTTCATGAACAACACTTCTCAATTGTCCATCAGGCGCTGCATAACTTTATTAAACCATACACAACCATTGGACTCAGATGCACAGTTGCAAGAATTGTTGAAACATCCTGGAAATAAATCGACTTGTAGCAGATTCTTCTTGACAATCTTCAGGGGAGTGGTTAATTCACTTATAGCAAAAACATATGAGTCATCATCAATAGCATTGGCGCTCTTACCATGATCACGCATTTGTGTGGTAATCAAATTTGGAGTTGCAATAGGAGGGTTAAATTCAATCTCATGAGCTTCAATGATGTCTTGAATCTTGTTTTTCATCAGAGCCCAAACGTGGTTTGTGTCATGTCCAAGGCTATTGGAATGGTATGTTTAACACACCAATTTTACCCGTTGGAATTAATGATAAAAATCAGAGTAATAAAATTTCATAAATAAATTGAGGCATCACATATTCATGGTTTCCACTTTGCAATAAGATGCAACATCAAAAAATCAAAAGTCGGATATACCGATCACGTCATCATACATCAACTAAGCATATACATATGCACACGACAGCGGATACATCACCATCTATGCCATATAAAAGCATAATACATCAACAAAAGAATCATGTTATGATATAAACATAATCCATATAGTTATTTGGATATACAAGTATACTATCCAAATCAAAACAACCAAAGCTCCCATCCCTAGTGTTACGCTATTAGAGCAAGGCGACTCAAAAAGTAAAGACTCAAGCTAATCCACCTCATCGATGCAGATCACCTGCATGTTACCAATATAAAGGTAACGACGAAACAAGTAAAGGGTGAGATAAATCGAATCATATAAATAAAGATATGATAATTAATATATAGTTTTGGAATTATAAAGAGATACCGTTAATAAGTAATATTCAACATATATTCCAATCTCACTCACTTTTGTCATCACCACCTAAATAATCACCATTCATCATAATCGTCATAAAACATCACGAAATCAACAACAATTAATGTATCACCAAACAACTCAACAACTTGAACAACATAAACCACAACGACGACACAAACAACAAAATGCGACTCGACAATGATTATGAATGTGGTACCCGAGGCTATATCCCCAATCGTTATTGCCCATAATTAGAGGTCATCATCATTGCCATTATGGCTATCAACAAGTTGCCATTAAGTCTAAGGTTGCAGCCCCATCGCTTATGCTGACAAATGTAACTCAATGGACATGACTCACATACACAAGCACAATTACACTTAATAGCAACACCAACTCATCATTTACGCATAAGCCCTCAACATTTTGTTTACTAAACTCCAAGGTAAAACGATCAACAACAACATATTTTGCATTATGAAAATCACCAACAAAACAATTCATCAATCTCCAAAATCATGCATTCAATTAAAAGAAGCATATCAACAATATTCATAATTTAATTAATTCCGATTACAGATTATTATTTCCCAAAATATACTCGTCATTTTATTTACCAAACAACGGAGGTAAAACTGTGAGAGAAAAGGTGAAAGTACAGTGTTGTAATGCTTATCCAAACCCTATATGTTCTAATATATCATGCTCTAAACCGGTGAAAGTGAGGAACATCCAAAATAAGCAAATTTCTTAAAACAGCCTGCCTGAGCCAACTCATGGGTCCTTAGGTCGGCTCATGAATGGAAAATTATGGTCTGGCAGCGCCCGGCAAGGCGCACGCCTTCTGCATGTGTCGACTCATAGTTTTGGGAAAACATGAGTCGACTCATAAAAGCTATGCGTCGGCTCATACCCTGTTTTTAACAGGACATGAGTTGGCTCATCAGGTCATGAGTTGGCTCATCGGGGCGTTACAAATCTCCCCCACTTATAAGAATTTCGTCCTCGAAAATTTACCTAATTCGAAAAGCTCGGGGTAAGAATCCCGCATCTTTCTCTCCAACTCCCATGTCGTGCTCTCACTGGTCGCTCCTATCCAAACAACTTTGACCAATGTGATTTTTTTGCCACGAAGAGACTTTATCTCACGATCTTCTATCCTCAAAGGAAACGTCTCCACCGTAAGATTATCACGAACTTGAACATCATCTATTTCAATCACATGGGACGGATCTGGAACATACTTCTGAAGTTGCGACACATGGAACACATCATGCAGATTTGAAAGGACCAATAAATCGAGGAGTCAACTTCTTCGATTTCAAGGCTCGTCCCACACCGGTTTTAGGAGTAACTCGTAAAAACACATGATCACCCGATTGAAACTCCAAATCTTTCCTTCGTTTCTCATGGTAACTCTTTTGTCGACTTTGAGAGATTCTCATTTTTTCTCTAATCATCTTCACCGCTTCGGTATTTTATCTAACCAGCTCCGGTCTAAGTACGACACTTTCACCTGACTCATGCCAACATAAAGGAGTTCTACACCTCCGACTATACAATGCTTCGAACGGCGCCATTCCAATACTTGCATGAAAACTGTTGTTATAAGTAAACTCGATCAACAGAAGATAAGTATCCTATGAACCACCTTGTTTAAGAATACAAGCTCGTAACAAATCTTCCAATGATTGAATCGTTCTTTCCGTCTGACCATCGGTTTGAGGATGATAAGCCGAACTCAACCTCAATTTAGAACCTAAAGCTTCTTGTAAGCTTTCCCAAAAATCTGAAGTGAACCTCGGATCTCGATCTGAAACGATACAAAGAGGAATACCATGTAATCTCACAATCACATGCGTATAGATTTTCGCCAACTTTGATATGGGATAACTGATGTAATAGGAATGAAGTGACTCGACTTTGTAAGCCTATCAACAATCACCCATATTGCATCATGTCCTCTAGGTGTATTCGGTAACCTCGTCACGAAATCCATGGAAATGCTATCCTATTTCCATTCCGGAATTTCTAACAGTTGCATCAACCCTGCAGGTTTCTGATGCTCCACTTTTGGCTTCTGACATGTCAAACAAGCATATACGAACTGAGGTACTTCTCGTTTCATACCCGACCACCAAAATAATTTCTCAAGTCTTGGTACATTTTGGTCGCTCCGGGATGAATACTCAAAGTGCTTCGGCGACTTTCTTCTAAGATTATTCTTTTCAAGCCCACATCATCAAGAATACAAATCCTACCTCAGAACCTCAACACACCTTGAGCATCCAATTTGAAATCCTCATTCGCAGTTTGTCCAATACCAACCAACAAGTCAACAAGCTTCACATCAAGCTTCTGAGCTTCTCTTATGCTATCAAGGAAATCATTATGATCTTTAACATTCCCAAGATAACACTCTTCGGAGTCATCTCGATCACAAGACTCATATCTCTAAGTTGTTCAATCATTTCCAACTCTTTCACCATCAACATTGACATATGCAAAGTCTTTCGACTTAAGGCATCGGCCACCACATTAGCTTTACCTGGATGGTAACTCAATCCAAAATCATAGTCCTTTAACAACTCTAGCCATTGTCTTTGTCTCATGTTAAGCACCTTTTGATCAAACAAATACTTTAAAGTCTTATGATCACTAAACACCTCAAATCTAGAACCATAAAGAGAGTGCCTCCAAATCTTAAGTACAAAAACAACCGCCGCAAGTTCCAAGTCATGTGTAGGATAATTCTTCTCATGAATCTTCAATTGCCTAGAAGCATAATCAACCACTTTACCACACTGCATAAGCACACAACCTAAACCCATCTTGGAAACATCGTAATAAACCACAAACGGTTCTCCCGGATTAGGCAAGATCAAGATCGGAGCCGTTGTCAACCTTTTCTTCAATTCAATGAAACTTTCCTCACATTTGATATCCCACATGAACGCAGCTCCTTTGCAAGTCAACTTTGTCAAAGGAAGTGCCAACTTGGAAAAGCCTTCGATAAACCTTCTATAATAACCCACCAAGCCTAAGAAACTTCTAATCTCAGTTACTGAATTAGGAGTTTCCCATATCAACACCGCATCAACTTTTGAAGGGTCCACCGCAATGCCATTACCAGAAATGACATGGCCTAAGAAACTTACTTCACATAGCCAAAACTCGCACTTTTATAACATAGCATAAAGCTTCTTCTCTTTTAACACTTCTAACACAATACGCAAATGCTCCGCGTGTTCTTTTTTCCAATTTAGGATAAATCAAAATATCATCAATGAAAACTACCACGAAACAATCCAAGTAAGGATAGAAAATACGATTCATGTATTCCATGAATACTCCCGGTGCGTTAGTGACACCGAAAGGCATCACCAAATACTTGTAATGCCCGTATCTAGTTAGGAATGCGGTTTTCTGAATATCTTCGTCTTTCACCCTTATTTGATGGTAACGCGATCTCAAGTCAATCTTACTAAACATGCAAGCACCAACCAATCAGTCCATCAAATCATTGATCCTAGGAAACGGATATCTATTCTTAATTGTCACTTTGTTCAATTGACGATAATCAATGCAAAGTCTCATGATACCATCATTTTTCTTTACCAATAAGACCGGAGCTCCCCAAGGTGACACACTAGGTCTCACAAACTTTTTCTCGAGAAGGTCTTCTAATTGGCTCTTCAATTCTGACAACTCGGACATGGACATCCTGTATGGTGCCATAGAGATAGGTCTGGTACCAGGTACAAGATCCACGGAAAATTCAACTTTTCTTTCTGGCGGTGCACTAGGAATCTCATTAGGGAATACTTCGGGAAAGCAGCACACCACCGAAAAGTTTGCAATCACAGCCTGACTCTCAACAGATGGAGTCTTCATCAACCAAAACACCAACGCCTCTTCCTTCATGAATTCATTCAACTGCTTTGTCGAAACCAAAATGGCTCGTTCTTCTTCTTCGAAAGAAGAAAATCTCACATTGTTGTCGTAACAATTGATATGAACATAATTGGCTTTCAACCAGTTCATACCTAAGACCACGTCCAACCCGACAAGCGGCAAACAAATAAGATCCACAACAAAATCTCTATCAAAGATTGATAAAGGGCAACTTGCACATACAAAAGAAGTAGTAACTGTCCCCCTAGCTGGAACCTCTACAATCATGTCTCTATTCAATGAAGATAAAGTAAGATCCAATCTCTTAACACAATCGGTGGAAATAAAGCAATGAGTAGCACCAATATCAATAATAGTATTGAGAGGAATACTATTAATGAAACTAGTACCTAGAACGAGACCATCTTCATTTGCTGCCGGATTTCCCGTCAAAGCAAACACTTTACCCACACCTTGCACCTTCTTTGGATTCTTAGATTGAATGCTGATGTGTCCTCCCTCACCATTGTTGAAGCAAATAACATCCTTGTGAGTGCAATCATTAATGGTATGTCCCATTTTTCCACATCGGAAACACCTTCTCTCACCAGCCCCACAAGCATTACTTTTGTGACCAGGTTTTCCACACTTTAAGCAAACAATACTACGAGGAGCATCTTCCCCACTAGTTCTTCTCCCTTGAACCACTTTTTGCTTCCCTTTTCCAACCAGAACATCATACAGTTTCCCACGGCTTTGTTGACCTTTGTTCCTCCTATCAGAAATGATTTTGTAGTGGGCATTGCTATCCTCTTCAAAGATCCTACAACTATCAATCAAATCCGCAAAGGCACGGACTTTCTGATAACCCACTGCTTTCTTAATTTCAGGACGTAAGCCATTTTCAAACTTTATGCATTTAGAGAACTCATTAGTCGGTCCATCATAGTGCGGATCGAACTTAGCCAACTTGTTCGCGTTAAAAAGTGACGTGCTAGTGAATCGAATATGAATTCGAATCCTCTGGCTCGAAACGATTTACTCTTTTGATTTGTTTATAAAGATGCCGCGAGCATCAAGCTTTATTATTTTCAACACAAGAAAAGATGATTTAATGATTATGAAAAAGGGGAAATCTGTTAATACCCTCAATTGATTTTGATATGCGTAATGACTAGCGCAAACTAGACGCAACGCATTGGGGAGTATTCTGGGTAAGGGGGTTTGTTATATAAAGGGAATAGATGGAGCACCCTAAATATATATAGTTATCTATAGCTTTATATATGAATATGTTTGATATGTTTGTGTGTTTTAATTGCTATTTCTATGATTGGGAAAGTTTCTCCTTTGGAATTTTAAGAAGGATAGATTATGTGGGATCCTAGTGTTTGTTTTTATTGTGCTCGCAAAGACCTTTGGATCTTCTGCATACATATCCCCTAGTGGGAATCAGAGCATTTGTAGCTCGGATCTCTGGATCTATGGTTTGTTTGGTTTGAGGGAGAAAGAAATTTGCTCGCCAAGGATGAGACCTTGTGCCTACGTATTCTCAAAAAGATGTTGAGAAAGTCAGAGCAATCGTAGTTCCCACTTATGCTAGTGGAAGCAACGGAATGTTAGTAAGAGACACAGAAAAATGTCATCTTAATGAAAAATGTATCTAATCTATTTCATCACATACATTTTTGAAGGGATTGATTGATTAAAATCTTTCATCGTAAGTTACAGGTGTTTTGCTTGAGTGTACAAGCGTTACCACTTACATGTTTAAGAAATATGTTTGAAAAAAGATTGAATCTTTTAACTGTAAGCATTGGGTGTTTCGCTTGAGTGTACAAGCGTTACCACTTATGGTTAAGAGATGTTTTTGTTTGAAAAGTGTTTGAAAAGTTTTTGATTGTATGTGATGGGATAGATGAGATACTTGTTCCATAGAGATGATAAACGTCTAAATCTCGAGGAGAAATTGATTGGATTAAGGGATGCTTTTAAGAAGCCCATGGGTCCTTGTATTGTTAGCCCAAGAGAAGGCATTCTGAGGGTCATCGAGGGTCATCGAGGGTCCTTGTACGAAGCTCAAGAGGAAGCTATAGGGTATGGCTGGCTTTGGTTTTAAAAGGGATTTCACCGAGAAACCATCCTTTTGGAATTAAGAGCAATTTCACCGGGAAATTATACTCTCAGGGTTCTATCCTAACGCGGGTGATTCTTTGTATTGGAAGCCCAATAGGAGGCTGTTAAGAGATTTTATGGTCTCTTTCATTGTATGATGCCCAAGAGAAGGCTAAACTCAATGAGGAGTTCTTTTGAACGAAGCCCAAGAGGAGGCTGACTCAACAGGGGAGTGCTGTCTTATATGAAGCCTAAGCGGAGGCTAAACTCAGATGAATGAGTTACCTTGTACAAAGCCCAAGAGGAGGCTAACTCTGTGGGGAGAGTTATCTTGTATAAAGCCCAAGAGGAGGCTATACTGTGGGGAATCTATTGGTTAGACTAGTTGTTATGTTATAACTAGACAGTTGTATAGACAAATGTGTGTGTGATATGTATTCACAGGAGTTTAACAATGCATGATGTTTATTTACAAGAGCTTATGAAGGAAATATAAACAAGTGTCTGTGAAACGAACGTTTAAAACGAGCATAACTTGATTATTTACAAGTTTGGATTGTGTACAAGGAAGTAAATATGTACACGAATGAGTATTTATGTACGAGAGAATGTGGATGTACATAGGAGGGTTGGGACTTACACCATAAGGGTGGCCCATTGGTTTAAAAGCAGTTTCACCGGGAATAATGCTCCTTTCAATACCAATGGTATTCAGTTGTATACACAGACGAAACGGAAAACAAACGATCGAAGTTTATCTGTGTTTGAGTATTTACAGAAGTATCTGTATTATGTACAAGTAAAATAGATGTGTACATAAAATAATTGGTTATGTACAAGGAAATAATTATGTACATAAAGAATGCTGGGACTTACACCGTAAGGGAGGCCCATGATCGGTTAAGAAAAATGAGAGAAAACGGATTCGATTTTATCGTTTAATCGGATCGATCATGGAAAAAGATGCAAGTTTGATGAAAAGTTTTGAAGAAATGGTTTTGAAAGTGTTTTTGAAATGTAAAGTTTACTTGTAAGAAGTTTTGAAAAGAATCGGGCTTCAAAAGTTTGAAAAAAAATCACCTTTAAAGGTGTTTTGAAAAGTATTCAAAGTACCGTTTTCGGCTCGATCAAAATATAATCGGATGAAAGTTTTTTCTGAAAATTTTTGCACTATCCTAAAATAGATACATTAATTGACAAGTGTACAAAAAATCACCTCAAAATGAGGAGTTTTGATTGGTTTTAAAAAATGTCAAAGTTTGTGAAAAATAACAAAAGTTTGAAAAAAAATGGTCCCAAGGAGGCTTGAACCCGGGACCATTAGGCAAGGCAAGAGAGACTTAAGAGTGAGCTGGCAACCGCTGGGGCGGCAATACATCCGTGTATTGTGTTTAAACAAACTGAATATATTTTAAAATGGATTTTTGAATTTGAAAAACGCGTGCAGCTTTGTTCTTCTTCCCCAATCTTCAATCAGCCATGGATTTTGTGTTTCTTGATGAAATTGAATGAAGTAAACATGAAAGTTGATCGTTTTGAACCCAGGAACATGATGGCATCACTTAATTTCATTTATTTTAAGCCTAACATTACTGAATTTCTGATGAACACGAAGAACCCTAAAACTGAAAAAACCTAATTGAAATTGTGTATGGTTGATGATTTATTCAATTGATTGAGGGTTAATGATCATGGATGGTGCAGAAAACAAATGGCCAAGAGATTTTTTCAATTGAATCAAAGAATCATAGAGTTCGAGTTTGAAGTTCTTACCTGTTGAAGCTGGAATCGAATTCGATGAAGGAGTGTTTCCAGTTGTTGTTTGAGGATTGCTTGAGCACCAACGGCCTCTATGGGAGGTGTTTGATCACCCTGCTTGCTCTGGAATGATCTGAAACTCTCTACCCAAGTCGACCTGCATAAGCTTAAAGTTGAACTTCGAATTCTGGGTTAGAGGTATTATAGTTTGTTGTTTATGATCTGCATCATGTCTATGATGTTTGTGGATGATGTTTGAGTGATTAAAACTCAAGTTGATTAAGCCAAACTATGAATCGAAAGTTATGGCAGTTTTGCAAGTTTTGAAAACATGAAGTGCAATTCTGAGTTTTAGCTTTACTTGTGTTGATCTTATGTTTCAAACATGTTATATATTGATTATAAGATATGTTAGACACCAAAATTCTTCATGGTTTTCACAAGTTTTCAAAATTACAAGAATTCTCAATTTTCACTATGTTTCTTGAATTTCAAGTAAGAAGAGAGAAAGCATGTCTTGGCATTACTTTGGTGTAGTTTGAATGGCAAGTAAGACATCTATTTATAGGCCATGAGTTTGGAAAATAATTGAGAAAGTTTGGCCATTGGTAAATTTGACTTGCCTTAGAGGGCAAGGAAGTCATTTTTGCATTAAATGCAAAAGGAAACTTCCTTTAACCATGGTTAATTTTTCCAACTTGATCTTATCTTGCTATAATTATCTTTCCTCTGATTTTTATCAGTCCTATCTCAAATGGCAAGGTGGCAAGCTTCTAGAAAGAAGAAATCCAAAAATGACCTATAATCTTGAAGTTTTGAACTTGAAATCCATGGTTATGGAGCCTTATGTTTCAAATTCAAAAGTATAGCTAGACTCCATGGATTTGAGAGTTCTTGGAAATTTTGGAAAGCTTGTTTCAAGGGCTACAACTTTCATGTTTTGAGTTTTTTCCAATTGAAAGTGGAACTATGTGAAAAAATGCCATGAAGTTTGGAAAAAATACAAAATTTTAACACTTGAAATTTTTTCTAAGTGTTAGAAATTTTGACTTTTTGTTGACTTTTCCAAATTCTTTGATTTTTTATGATCATGATGGATCATTTGAAGTATTTTGATGATGGAAAAAGTTTTGTTTTGAAAAAGTTGACCAAAAGTCAAAGTTTGACTTTTCTGTGCAGATGAAATTTCATCAGATGTTTCAGAAATTGACTGATGAAGTCTGTGAACTTCTGTGATGTGTTGAATCCAAAAATTAGGTCAACATATTGTATCTAAGATATTAAGATCAATCTCCAATCAAAAAAGTCATCCATTGATCAGAAAATCAGAGATTACTCATCCTCGACCAAAACCCTAATTGGTCGATCCTTGATAGATCAATGAGAAAAGTTGGATATCTGAAGATCAGAGGTTGATGACTTGATCAAGATAGATCAAATGAGGTGAGTGAAACTCAAACCCTAATTTATTGCCTCTTGAATCAGATGAAAATTTGATGAAACCCTAATTTTGACCTGTGAAAGCTACACCCGATTAATTCTGTTCTGAACTGTTAGTGATGCAATGATGCAAATGTGAGGTGGTATATTAGGTCAAAAATTGGGGTATGACACAACTCAGTGAACTTGGACGCATAATCAGTGATAGACATATTCCCTTGCTTTAACTCAAGGAACTCGATTTATTTCTTTCCCCTCACGTCTTCAGGGTAATACTTTCTCAAGAACTCCCTTCGAAACACTTCCCACGTCACCTCTTCACCAACAAGTTCTAATCTCTGATGGGTTACAACCCACCAACCATCAGCTTCAGCAGCTAACTTATGTGTGCCATAGCGAATATTTTGCACAGGAGTGCAATCCATCACTCTGAAGATTCTTTCAATCTCCTTCAGCCACACCTGAGCTCCCTCAAGATCATACTTCCCTTGGAAGGTAGGAGGGTTCTCCCTCTAGAAGGTTGCCAAACTACAAGACCCCGTGTTCTCGTCAACATTTGGCGGATTCTGAAACGCCTGAGCCATTGCATGAATAGTGGCAGCAAGGGCATCATCGTTCCTACCAGTATTCCTTCTAGCCATCACAACTTCTGCTCACAACAAAACAAGGATTAAAATCAATTATTCGCGTTAAAAATTGACGAACGAGGGAATCTAATCGGAATTCGAATCTCTGGCTTGAAACATTTTACTCTTTTGATTTGTTTTTAAAGATGCCGCGAGCATCAAGCTTTATTATTTCCAAAACAAGAAAAATTAGATGAAAAAGGGGAAAGTTGCAATACCCTCAATAAATAATGATATACGGTGCGACTAGCGTGAACTAGAGGCAACACATTAGGGAGAGATCTGAGCAAGGGGGTTTGTTATATAAAGGGAAAAGATGTGGCACCCTATATATATATATATAGTTATCTATAGCCTTATATATGTATATGAATATTTTGGATATGTTTGTTCCTTTGGATTTTAAGAAGGGTAGGTTATGTGGGATTCTAGGTTTTGTTATTATTGTGCTCGCAAAGATCATTGGGATCTTGTGCCTACGTATTCTCAACGGGAGGTTGAGAAAGTGAGAGCAATCGTAGTTCCCACCTATGCTAGTGGAAGCAAAGGGTGTTATTAAGAAACAAAGACAAATGTCATCTTAATGAAAAATGTATCTAATCTATTTCATCACATACATATTGAAGGGTTGATTGATTGAATCTTTCATCGTAAGTATCAGGTATTTTACTTGAGTGTACAAGTGTTACCACTTACGAGTTAAGAAAGATGTTTGAAAGATGATTGAATCTTTTATTTGTAATTTTTGGTGTTTTGCTTGAGTGTACAAACGTTACCACTTACAGTTAAAAGATGTTTTGTTTGAAAAAGAGTGTTTGAAAAGTGTTCGATTTGTACGCGATGTGATAGATAAGATACTTCTTCCATATGGATTAGGGGGATGCTTTTAAGAAGCCCGTGGGTCCTTGTATTGTAAGCCCAAGAGGAGGCATTCTAAGGGTCATCGAGGGTCCTTGCATTGTGAGCCCAAGAGAAGGCATTCCGAGGGTCATCGAGGGTCCTTTTATGAAGCTCAAGAGGAAGCTATAGGGTATGGCTGGCTTTGGCTTTAAGAGTGGTTTCACCGGGAAACCATCCTCTTAGGATTCAAGAGTGATTTCACCGGGAAATCATACTCGTGGTTCTATCCTAGCTGGCGATTCTTTGTATTGGAAGCCCAATAGGTGGCTGTTAAGAGATTTCCAGGTCTCTTTCTTGTTTGATGCCCAAGAGAAGGCTAAACTCAAAGAGGGAGTTCTTTTGAACGAAGCCCAAGAGGAGGATAACTCAGCAGGGGAGTTGTCTTATACGAAGCCTAAAAGGAGGCTAACTCAAATAAATGAGTTATCTTATACGAAGCCTAAAAGGAGGCTAACTCAAATAAATGAGTTATCTTATACGAAGCCTAAGAGGAGGCTAAATGAACCTAGTTGTTAGGCTAGTTGTTATGTTATAACTGAACAGTTATATGAACAAGTATGTGTGATGTGTATTCTTAGGAGTTTATGAAGGAAATATATAAACAAGTGTATAAAACAAGCAATTAAAGAAAGTGTAACTTGAATATATACAAAGGTTTGGGACTTACAACTTAAAGGAGGCCCATTGGTTTAAGAGCAGTTTCACCGGAAATAATGCTCCTCTTAATACCAATGGAATGGGTGTATAAACAAGCGGATGAAAAAAAACGAACGAAGTTTGTTTATGCTTTGAATATTTACAAAGATGATTGAATGTGTACAAAGAAATGAATCTGTACACGAAAGGGTGGTTATGTACAAGGAAATGAATATGTACATAGGAGGGTTGGGACTTACACCGTGAGGGAGGCCCATGATCAATTAAGAAATTCAAGGAAAAACCTGGTTCAGTTTATCTTTAAATCTAATTCATCATGGAAAAAGGTGTGTAAGTTTATTGAAAGGTTTTTGAAATAGGTTTTTGAAAAGTGATTTTGAAAAGTGAAGGATTTTCACAAGAAGTTTTGAAAAAGATTAGGTTTGAAAATTGGAAAGAAAACATTTTTGAAAAGTATTAAAAATACTTAAAATGTATCATTTTTTAACCTAATAAAATATAATCAAAAAGAAAATATTTTTTGGATTTGTTTTGACATAATCATAAAATAGGTATATTAAATGACAAGTGTGCAAAAAATCATCTCAAAATGAGAAGTTTTGATTGGTTTTTGAAAATGTTTGAAGTTTGTTGAAAAACTTGAGAAATTTAGTGATAAAAAAAAGAGTTTTGGTCCTAAGGAGGTTTGAACCTAGGACATTTGGCTTAGAAGTGAAGAGTTTTTCCATTGATCTATGTGCTTGACTTGTCATTTAATTACCTTTCTTTGAAGGAGTTTTGAAAAAAATGAAGTCTTTGAAAAACTTTAGAAGTTTGGATGCTTCTGAGGGGGGTCAGAAGCTGACTGCTTCTGAAGGAAGGGGGTTAGAAGCTGGCTACTTCTGAAGGAGGTCAGAAGCGTGTTGCTTCTGGAAGGCATTGGAAGCGTGATGCTTCTGGAGGTAGTGGAAGCATGCTGCTTTTAAAGGTAGTGGAAGTTGGCTGCTTCTAGAAGAGTGAGAAGCATGTTGCTTCTGGAAGAGTGAGAAGCGTATTGCTTCTGGGAGAGTGAGAAGCATGATGCTTCTGAAAGAGTGAGAAGCGTATTGCTTCTGGGAGGAATAGCCTCAGAAGTAGTTCTGAAAGAAGTGGAAGTTGAATGCTTCTGGAGAGTGAGTAGCACTAGAAGTGCTTCTGAAGGTAGTAGAAGCTGAATGCTTTTGGAGATAGCAGAAGCTGGCTGCTTATGGGAGAATGAGAAGCATCAGAAGTACTTCTGGAGGGTTGAGCCTCAGAAGTGCTTCTGAAGAAGCAAACATCAGAAGCTGACGAGCCTTTTATAAAAAAAAGGTCCCAGGGGGATTCGAACCCTGGGCCTTGAGGCGAGGCAAGAGATTTAAGAGCGTGCTGGCAACCGCTGCGGCGGTAATACATCCATTATCTTAACTCAAACCATAAATATATATTATAAAACATGAATTAAAATTTCCAGAAACTGAAAAACGCGCGCAGCATGTCATCTTCAACCTCTAGATTTTTGCTCCATGGATTCTTCATTTCTCAATGAAATTACAAGATCCAAACATCAAACTTGCTCGGATTTTTACCAGGAACATGATTATGGAAATTAATTCCATTTATTTTAAGCTTAGAACTATTAATTTTCGTATGAACACGAAGAACCCTAATTCTAAGATTTGATCATGAAATCACGTATGAGCATAGTTTTAAGTAATTGATTGAGGGTTATTACTCAGTGATAGTGCAGAAACAAAATGGCCAAGCGTTTTTTGAATTGGAAGTTAGAAATCAAAGAGTTCAAGGTTCAAGTTTCATACCACTTGAAATTGAAATCGGGTTCCTTGCTAGAGGTGTTCCAGAAGTGTTTTGATGATTGCTACAACTTCAGTGATGTTTATGGAAGGTGTTGATCTGCTTACCTTGGTTTGAAATGGTCTAGATCGTTCTGACCAAGTCCAACTACAGTCACTTGAAGTGAGAATCGAATTTGATGATTCTGTGTTTACAGTGATGAAAAGATGGTTTGGATCACTTATATATGATGTATATAAGGTGTTTGAAGTGAAAGTTTGGAAGATGCACGAGTGGATTGAGAATTTGTAAGTTATGGCTCAATATGTGCATACATGAGGTTTGGAAGTGTTTTCTAAGTTTGGCCAGTTCTTGGGCTAGCTTGAGGATTCTAACAACTTTCTAATGATGTTTAGAAAGTATTTGAAGCCTAAGATTGCTAAAAAATTGCAAGACTGGAAATTTGTAAAATTCTCCTACTTAGAAGCTTGAAACTTGAAAATCAAGAAAGAAAGAAGGAAAGCTTGGATTATGATTTCTTTGGGGTAGTTTTGAATGAATAAGTGAGCTCTATTTATAGGCCAAGAATTTTGAATGGTAAGTAGAGGAGATTGGCTTGAAATTGAACAACTTGCCTTCAAGGGCAAGAAAGACATTTTTGCCATAAATGCACATGGAATATTCCTTTAACCATGGTTAAAATCTCACTTGATCTTATGTCCCTCATAATTACTTCTCATCTGATTTTTATCAGCTCTAACCTATCTTAACTTGGTGACAAGGCTTCTAGAAGGAGAAATTTGTGAAAAATGACCTATAGTTCTTGAAAAGTGACTTGTAATTCATGGTTATGGAGCTCTAAGTTTAATTTTCAAAGCCTTAGCTACACAAAGTTTTTTTTTCAAGTTCTTGGACATTTTGGAAAGATTGTAACAAGATCTACAACTTTCATGTTTTGAGTTTTTCTTGAATCAAAATGGATCTAGGTGAAAAATTGCCAGGAAAAACCATGTTTTTTAACACTTGAAAATTTTTCAAAGTGTTAGAAAAAATTCAAATCTTGACTTTTTCATATTTCTTAATTTTTTATGATCATGATGAATTATTTGAAATGATTTTATGATTGAAAAAATTTAGATTTGAAAAAGTTGACCAAAAGTCAAAGTTTTGATTTTTTTGAACAGGTGAATTTTCATGAGATGATTCAGAATTTGTCTGATGAAGAAATATGGATTTTGCAATGTTTTGAACCAAGAAATTAGGTCAAGATGTTTCATTGAGGATGTTAAGATGAATCTTCAAGCAAATAGGTCATTCATTGAGCAGAAAGTCAATGATTCACTATCTTCGATCAAAACCCTAATTGGTCGATACAAGGTAGATCATGAGAAAAAGTTGGGAATTTGAAGATCAAATGTTGATGATTGATTAAGATAGATCAATTGAGGTGAGTGAAAACTCAAACCCTAATTGATCATATTTTGAACAGATGAAATTTTGATAAAACCCTAACTTTGACTTTTAGGAGCACACTCTTGATCTATCCTGTTCTGAAACTGTTAGTAATGCAATGATGCATATGTGAATGATATGGTGGTATCTTAGGTCAAAAATTGGGGTATGACATCAACGAATAATAATACTTGATTGCTACACAATCAAAGACTCAACAACTTGGCCGGACATACCGACCTACTCTGATACCACTAATGTAACACCCCAATTCTACCCGTCAGAATTAATGATAAAAATCAGAGTAATAAAATTTCATAAATAAATTGAGGCATCACATATTCATGGTTTCCACTTTGCAATAAGATGCATCATCAAAAAATCAAAAGTCGGATATACCGATCACGTCATCATACATCAAATAAGTATATACATATGCACACGACAACGGATACATCACCATCTATGCCATATAAAAGCATAATACATCAAAAAAATATCATGTTATGATATAAACATAATCCACATAGTTCTCTGGATATACAAGTATACTATCCAAATCAAAACAACAAAAGCTCTCATCCCGAGTGTTACGCTATCAGTGCAAGGCGACTCAAAAAGTAAAGACTCGAGCTAATCCACCTCATCGATGTGGATCACCTGCACGTTACCAATATAAAGGTAACGGTGAAACAAGTAAAGGGTGATATAAATCGAATCATATAAATAAAGAGATGATAATTAATATATAGTTTCAAAATTATAAAGAGATACCATTAATAAGTAATATTCAACATATATTCCAATCTCACTCACTTTTGTCATCACCACCTAAATCATCACCATTCATCACAATCGTCATAAAACATCACGAAATCAACAATAGTTAATGCATCACCAAACAAATCAACAACTTGAACAATATAAACCATAACGACGAGACAAGCAATAAAATGCGACTCGACAATGTTTATGCATGTGGTACCCGAGGCTACAGCCCCCATCACTATTGCCCGTAATTTGAGGCCATCATCATTGCCGTTATGGCTATCAACAAATTGCCATTAAGGCTGAGGCTACAGCCCCCATCACTTATGCTGACAAATGTAACTCAATGGACACGTCTCACATACACAACAACAACAACAATCAATAACAACACCAAGTCATCATTTAGGGATAAGCCCTCAACATTTTTTTACCAAACTCCAAGGTAAAACGATTAACAACAACATATTTTGCATTGTGCAAATCACCAACAACAATTCATCAACCTCCAAAATCATGCATTCAATTAAAAGAAGCATATCAACAATATTCATAATTTAATTAATTCTGGTTAGGGATTAATATTCACCAAAATATAGTCGTCATTTTATTTACTAAACATCGGAGGTAAAACTGTGAGAGTAAAGGTGAAAGTACAGTGTTTTAATGCTTATCCAAACCCTATTTGTGCTAATATCTCATGCTCCAAACTGGTGAAAGTGAGGAACATCCAAAAATAAGCAAATTTCTTAAAATAACCTGCATGAGCCGACTGATGGGTCCTTAGGTCGACTCATGAGTGGAAAATTATGGTCTGGCAGCACCCGGGAAGGCGCACGCCTTCTCCATATGTCGACTCATAGTTCTGGGAAAAACATGAGTCGACTCATAAAAGCTATGCGTCGGCTCATACCCTATTTTTAATAGGACATTAGTCGGCTCAACAGGTCATGCTTCGGCTCACGCCTGAAGAAATTCTCCCCTCACACGCTCGGGAAGGCGCACGCATTTTGGCCTTCCTGCATGAGTCGGCTCATCACCACTTTTTCTCATTTTTCTACTACTTTCCAAGTGCTAGGAACAACACCCATGAAAGAGATGCACACAAAGGGTTTCACAATACCAACTAATATATTTTCATTATCACCATCCAAACACCAAAGAAACCAAGAAATTTCAAGAAAAACACCAAAATTTTCACAACCCTAACTCATATAAAATCCATCATTAATCTATTTATAGGATAGAAATTACCAAACCCCTTACCTCTAGTTCTTGATTCTAGAAAGTTTTGAAATTTCTTCTTGAATCACCTCTTCAAACCACAACCTAGCTTGTTCTTGTTTTTGCTCTTTTTTCTTCTCCACTCACCATGTACCTCTCTTTCTCTCTATTTCACCTTTGTTTCTATTTTCTTTTTCTGATACCAAACTAACATTCTAACTACTACTACTTACTAACTACATAAGTGCCTTGGTTTTGTGTTGATTCAAGACATGGGGTAATTACTTATATACCCTAAATAACACTACACTGTTAAATCTAGTCTTGCAACTTAATATAATAAAAACTGAAATATACTAAATAAGCCCGAATAAATAATTACCGATCCGAATAAATTAATAAAAATACCAATTAAAAATATAATTTATCGCACAATCAATAATAACCGAAAATTTTCAAAATAATAATATAAATATAATATTTAATAAATCGGGGCGTTACAGTATGCACATCTCTTAATGGGATTGTACTTAGGAGAGGATGTGTTGACATTGTTGTACCCAAAATTTTACCCTGATATTTCCCCACTCGCTTTTTGTTTATATTATAAAAAATCATCATGAATTTAATTTGCACTCCAAAATTTGCCCTCCTATCTCGATATTATCTGGCTTACGCTTCACATTCACCTGCATACACTTCCGTTAAGTCATTAGCATTAAATAATCATTTACACATTGCATTTGCATCAATAGTCGTATTTAAGTCGACCAAAAGTCAGTTTAGATCGACATCTGCATCGTTTTATAGTTGTAAAATACCCGTTATTTTACTTCATGCATTTTTTATCTCTCTACCTGTTTCTTGTATCGTGTTAAGTTATCTATATGTCAATGATATCAATATTTCGGTTTTATAGACAGACCGTTAAAAGCGATTCGGGAACTGTGCAGAAAATTAGCGGGAAAATATTTCATGTTTTTGCCTTTTACTCATTGCTTTATGAATCTACGTGTCACGTAGATCATGAAAATGCATTCCCTCTAATTTTTCGATAAATTTTTTAGTCTCGTTTTTAACCGTAAGTGTTTTACAACTAGGTATTCTTTATTATCATTTTATTTCAATTTTAATTATTTTGATAATTTTTCTTTAATCTTTGAAATCCGTAGTTTATTTTAATGTATTCATTTTATTTATCGAATAATTTAGTGTTCGAATTTATATTGTTTTTGACTATTTAAAGTGTCCAATTTTTATCACTGAAAATTAAAACAAAATTGTTTTCGGATAGTTTAATTTTTACCCTTTTGGGATTAATAGCCAATTTATCACTAGGATCATTTTAGTCATTTTTGAAATTATCTAAACCTAGTATTGGTGTATATATATGTTAATTTATGTCACT
The DNA here is from genome assembly GCA_021764765.1 of Vicia sativa. NCBI lineage: Eukaryota > Viridiplantae > Streptophyta > Magnoliopsida > Fabales > Fabaceae > Vicia > Vicia sativa. The sequence continues at coordinate 267,505,780 of CM038793.1, read as the reverse complement.
GTTGTAAAAAAAAGAAAGAAAAAGGGAACCAAATATAAATAGAGGCAGAGGCAAGGCAGAGAGGGAGGATCCAAAATTTCCTCTTCATTTTCCAAACAACAACCACCACCCTTCAACCCTTCAACTCACGTTCAACAACAAGCCTCTGTGGTTAACCTCTCGTACCTCCACCTTCCTCATCCGCTGCGACCCAACCACCAATGATGACAACACCCACTCCTCCGTCAATTGCTCACAACTCACCACCTTCACACCTCCGCCATTCGTTGCTCACCATCAACATCAATGTTTTCCACCGTAACTACCTCTATCCAGCTTCAAATTGATGGTTTCGACGCGTTTCAGTAATTTTCGATCCTTACTTGTTTTTCCTTGTTTGAATTCACATAACTATAATGCTTGGTATTGTCTTTGAAAATTCTTATGCTGCAAATATGACATGTTTTGATATGTTAATGCTAAAAAGATATGGTGCTAATTTCTTTCGGTTAGAAATTGTTGTTTATCCTTTGAGTGGTTCCATTATGCTGAAAATACATATTGAAAATTAATGGTGTTGATATCACGATTGTTGGATTGTTTTGAGGAATGGATTGTCTTGTGATAAATTTCAATGGTTTTAGGTGTTTTGTTAGTATCTTGAATTTAGAATTATTAAATTGTGATAGTTCACGAAGGATATGATCATTATTAGACTAATTTTGAGGTTAAAATGTAATGATAATTTATGGAAAAAGAGGGGTTTGATTGAGGTTAAAATTTAATGATAATGTAATGTTGATGTTATTGAATTTATTATTGAATTCGGTGATGATATCATTGTCGATTTGAGTTTTGAAGAGGATAGGTGATATTTGCTTGCATTTAGAATGCGGAAGTTGAATGGAACTTTGGCAATTTGGTATGGTTGATTGTGGTTTCGGGTTGAATTCTTAAGTTTGTGCATGATTGTTTTGATTCAATTTGAGGAGGATGTTAACATTATTTGGATATTCGTTTTGAGTTTAATTTGTTTAGAGCACTGTTTGTTGTTTCTTTGACTTGTGTTCATGTTTTAGATGATTTTTATCGTATGATAATGGATTACATAGTTGCTGCCTTGGTTTAATTCTTTTTGAGATGATTTTGAGCTGAAATCTGTGAAAAATAGCTTGGTTTCTAACTATTATGATGCAGAAAAATCGTTGTGACTAGATCTAAATTTTCTGATTCAATGTTGCTTTTATGTCAAAATCTATATGAAAGAATGTCGTGAAACTTCTAGTTTTTATGTTTTGTTGATAGCATGAATCTTTGATTCTTGTTTCTGGTTTCCAGTCTTTGAATGATTATTTGATCTACTTGTTTGGATCAGTTTAGAACAATAACAATACATGCTAAACTAACTTTTGTATCATCATTGAGTTGTGGCGTTTTGTTTTGAATCAATTCCTGAAGGTTAATTCGGGTGACATTATTTTTCTATTTCCTTTTTGTGTTAAACATGTTTGAGTCGAATTTTTGGGTATAGTGATACATGCATAGCTGCTGCCCGGATTCATTGTATTTGTTTGATTCAATTTGAAATAATGTTGATGATACTTTTGTTTCGTTTGTGTTTATCGGTTATAGCATAGTTTCGTGGCTGACATCAATTTTGAACTTGTTTGAAAAGACTTCCAATGTGCGTTTTTAAGTTTGTTTATGGATTCCCGAAATCCAGCTTTGGTTGAGTTGAATTTGATTGTTGTCATGTAATCGAGTCGAAAGTATATTGTGATGATGTTTGGATCATTTGAGATGAGGTTTCAATGAGGATTTTATTTGGTTTTAGTTAAATATTGATGACATGTGTGGTCTATTTACACTAATTTTGAAGAAAGAATTCAACATGGCATTGTTAGGCTACTTCCATTTAAGTTTAAATGTATTTGAGATTACTTTTGTGAAGCTAATTGCATATGTAGTGGCTGCTCGGATTCGTTTGATTTAACCTTGGTTTGCTTTAGTGCCAATTCCCCATGTTTCGAATTTTGAATTGAATAATAACTTGAACTTCTTTGGTTTTAGTTCGTTTGTAAATCGAAATGCCTGAATAATCAATTGCTTAGTTCTTCATTTATTCATTTACATCATTCATTCTATTTCATTTCGATTTTATACCTTGTTTACTAACACATGTTCTAATTATTGCAATTCTATCTCATTTATTTTTATCTCACTTATGCGACTAACTAGTTTGCTATTTGTGAAGGCATTCAATAATAGTCCAACCATGCATTTTCTTTTAGCATTTATATACCTTTTCTCCTATTATATTCTTATTATAGTTATTCTACTATTTAGATTTAATATTTAGTAATGTATTTTTAATTTTTGTAAATATAAAATACTTAATATTTTTGTTATTATATTTAGAATTGTAAATATATAATTATACTCATTACTCTTAATTTTATACTTTCCTCAATTCATTTGTAAATAAGTTCAAATTATATTATAGTAATCTTCTTCGTGTTGCAATTTCGAACTTTGAATTTAATTTGATTTTTGAACGCATGTGAACACAAAGATGTTGTTTGTCTCCTAGAATTGATTCCTACATGAATCTATTCTAAATTAAATTAATATAATAAAATGAAATGGCCAATAATCGATACTTGAGCATTGTAAGCTTCTCCGCATTGGTTTTTGTTTGTATCCCGTTGTGATGTAGTTAATCTATCATTTTCTCTTTAATTTATTTTCATCCCCTTTCGAAAATTGTATTCCGCTCTTTTGTTGCGTTGTAATTAATTTATCGCTTTCTATTTTATTTTTTAATCCCATTTGTAATTGATGTATCCCTCTCCCCAAAACATGTAATAATTATTTAGCTTGCACTTACTTTATCATTTATTTAATCGTCACGTACACAAACCAAAAAGTATCATTTTTAAACTAATATTCAATTGCGAATCATTTTTAAACCCGTAAGTCGACAAAGCTTAAAAGCTTCGCAATGACCACACATGAACACATGTACGCTTGATCCTGGGCCTTCCTACAATGAGCCTATTTTGATTAATTATTCCAATTAGTCTTTTTAGTAGACTATCTCACTTTGCTAGTACACATGTAATTTAACCGCTCTATGCTTATGTTGGCCACCTTGTATGGGCTTTATCGATTTTATTTGCTATATTTTTGTTATTCGCAATTAGTCGTTTCTCTTCCACTCTCGCGCCTTGGTCCACATACCAAGTTTCTAATTTACATAAGGGTTTCATAGTAGGGTAGGCTTGGCTATTCTCTCGAGATCAATCAAGTTTAATGGCTTTGTTAATCATAACCCGATTAATTCTTTCTTCATTCACCAAGCATTTAAAACGCTTTCAATAAATTTTAAACTCGATCCGACGTCGAGTCTTCTTTTCAAAACTCGATCCAAAGTCAAGTGACTTTTAAAAAAAAACCTTTTCATAATAAATTCTGAGTATTTAAATCGTTGGTTGCTAGACCAATTGTTTAAAAACTTGTGTCAAAATGAATTCCGAGTCTTCAAATTGTTGGTTGCTAGACCAATTATTTAAGACTTTTAATAATGTGAATCTCGTTTCACTTCACCTTTTTAATAAGAAAACCTTTTGGGATAATATACGACTCGTTGAGCATTGACCTCCTCTGGTTTCTAGTTTTTGAATTGTAGGATGTTATTCCTATTGTTCGGTACGTTTCACTCATGTAAAAAATCAATTTTAACTCTTTCAAACCTTTTTGTGCGTCCGAGCACCTTTTACCTTTAAATTTTTTTTCAAGATTAGACATGATTCATTTATAATTGAGATGTTCTTCCTCTATCCCCATGGTTTTTGACTTCTCCACTTGAGTACTAGAGGCGTTCTCAAACCCTCCCTCATGTTGGTGTGTATTCCTTTATTCTTTATCACACCTTGTGGGGGTTAAGATGAGTCTTCTCCTTAAAGATGATGACATGTCTCTTCATTTAAAATCAATCAACGAACAATAATTTTCTAGCCGAACTACAACGCTCTGACTTTCCCATTGCACGAGGGAGTACGTAGGCACTAAGTCTTACGACTAAAGGCGAGCAAAAATAATAAAAACATTTATTCTCTCTTATTTTCTACTTTCAACCTTAGAAGATCGTAAATTTTCACATTAACACACGAACACACTTTGAACTAAATGGGTACCATCGAGTATAATGGATGTGAGGGGTGCTAATACCTTCCGCATGCATAACCGACTCCTGAACCTGTATCTCTTGGTCTCGTAGACCGTCTTATACTTTATTCGTGGTTTTATCCGATATTTCCCCTTTCCTTCTTGGAAGAAATAAATCTCGGTGGAAACTTCATTGTTTCGATATCGAATCATTAAATAATTTTTTGATAGGCGTCGACAGACATGCTGAGGCGGATCCCTCAAAGTAATCGGTTATGCTTTCAACATGTGTTGTAATGCTTGAGACAACGACATATTGAAATTATGGCGACAGATACTTGATGTCAAATAGAATGTTACGACACTGGTATCTGACGAACTTTTTAACAATCTTAATAATAAAGCAAAAACAGTAAAGAAGACAATCAATTGTTAACCCAGTTCGGTGTGTAACTACACCTACATCTGGGGGATACCAAGACAGGGAGGAAATCCACTATAAGAGGTATTAATTCTGGATTAAACCAACTGTTTATATCCGTCACTTAAGACCTACCCAATGCAACTTCAATCTAATAACCACTTAGACCTGAGAACCTACTCACTCCCCCTCAATCACAGCAGTGATTATAAACTAAAACTTAATAGAATTATGAAGACATTCTTCAACACAAATACTTGATCATGCTTCAAAGCTTTTAATCAAGAGACATAGCACTCGTGCTTCAAAGCTTTGAGTGACAAAAACTACCCTTACAGAAAATTCTACTCCAAAGCACTTATCACAGAGATAATTGCTTGGCTCACAAGAAAACTAAAAACAAAGAAACAATCTTTAATTCACAGTTCTGTTCGTTGCTTACTCCTTTAATTTTCTCTTTAATAAAACGCACACTTTAACATTAGGATCTGTGAGATTATATAGATGCAAGAGCGGACTTCGTCTTGGGATGCACAACAATAATTTGGGTTAACCAAAGTTAACCTGTGGACTTGGTCTTGGGCTTGCAAAACACTAATTAGGGTTAATCATAGTTAACCTAATTTCCATGTGAGCATAGGAGCTTAAGAAAACAATCCAGCCCAGAATAAACTAACTTTCCTGAAAACTCTTAGGAAATATAAAACTGCATAAACCACTTATACAGAATGTCTTAACATTGGATGTGACATCACACATCATACATACTTCTCTTGCAGAACCTGTTCTTCTAAAAAATAGCATAATCATCTGTTATGCAAAGATTCTGAGCTGCACCTGTAAAAACACTCTTTCTGCAGAATTTGTCTTCATATCAGAATGTCATGGCATCAGTCAAGACATTGGCACACCAAACTAGTTTTACCAAAAATTGCGCCAACACAAAAACACTTACAAACTCCCCCTTTGGCAAATTTTTGGCTAAAACCAACTAAACTATCAGAGATCAACTAGAGTAGCAGAAATAAAATAAGTAAACTAAATCTAGCAAACACCCAGATTAATCCTAATTAGTTCTCCCCCTTTTTAGCCACAAAGGGGCCAAAGGTACCAGTACAAGATCCTAGAATATCATTAGTTACAGGCCAGTACAGCAAAACCAAATGAATCACAAAAGAAACATCAAAAACATAAACAGTAAACAGAAATAATAAGCTACAAACTCCAGCAACCAGTAATCTGCAACAGACACACAACACAACCAGCAATCTTCAAGTAGAATATCTCCTGAGGTGTCACTATCTTCATCATCATTTTTAGTGGAACTGCTTTTAGTGCCATCATGCTGTTCTTCATTCATATCTTCATACTCATCCAACTTTTCATCCCCAACCTCTACATCATTCCTATCATGCTCAAGAGCAGTGATCAATTCTTCAAGAGATCTTTTTCTTGTCTCAAGCTCTTTGCAAGTTTCCTTTAATACAACAATGACATCAGCCTTCTTGGAAACAGATTCGACATTGGATGTCTCACCAGATGTCATAATAATGTCAGAGACATGAGTTCCCTGAAACAATTTATAATGAAAGCCAAGAGCAGAGTCTCTTTTGCAAACAGAGTCTCTCTCAACAAGGATATCGGGATACTGATTCAAAATAATACCACATATGAGGGAGGGAAATGCAACAGGACCTTTGACAACAAAACTTCCAGCATGTTTCATAGTTTGTTCAAATATGTAAGTCCTATTGTCAAATTTAGCTTTTGTTCCAACAACATAGATGAATCTACCCAGTCCAGTTGAAATGGTAGATTTGTGATTTGTAGGAACCCAGTTAGCTGCTCCTATCTTGTGCAACATAGAAAATTTCACACTTAACTTGCTAGCACACATTTTTCCTTTCAATGGCCAGTTCTTCACCTGTTTTGCAGTGATCACTTGACAAACCTGATTGTCAGTAACTTCCAGCTCAGGTTGTACTTCATTAGATCTTCCCAGAAAATTGTTTATCACAATAGATGAGAATGTAACCCTCCTGCCTCTAACATACACTTTCCTAAAGTCCTCAGACTTCCTATCAGCACACTCTTCAATCAAGTTAACAATGAATTCTTTTACAAGAATTTCATGACACTTAGAGAAGTGGGAAACATTTTTCAACAATCCAGCAAACTAGACAAGATCCATAACCTCCTTGCAGGCAAGAGCATTGCTATTCAGTTCTCTTTCCAATGATATTCTCTTTAAGAAAGCATACTTCCACCTATTTGCACTTTCAGGATAATGAAAAGAGATATTGTCTATAGGAACATCAGGTACCTTAGTAGCAAGCTTGCTAGTGGTGGGCTTCTTCCTGAGAGAAATGTCAGGGACATCGCTCTCAACATCAAAATCAGAACTATCATCAGAGTTAGAAGATGGAGTGGCTTTTCTCTTCTTGGAGACCACTTTCCTCAAAGATTTGGGAGGGCTAACCACAACTCTCTTTGAGGATTCAACACTAGTCTTTCCTTTTGAAGGGCCAACAACCATTTTCTTTGTAGAACCAACACCAGCCTTTCCTTCAACAATAACTTTCTCAAAAGATACAGCATCAGCCTTCCCTTTGGAGAGACTTTGACCTGCTCCTTTCTTCCCTTTTCTTGTCATCAACCTCTTGGAAATGCTTGGATTAACAGTAGCAATAAGATCATTGTCCGAATAATCTTCATCAATATTCACAATGGGCGTATCATTAGTAAATTGGTGACCATTCTTTTCACCACCATCAGTCTGAGGATCATCAGACTTGTTCACAGAATGCTCAACTCTATCATCCTTTCTCTCAACTTCTTGTGTGACATTGTGATCGTCCTCCACGCTAGGGTTAACAAACTCTTGGTTCAGAGGAACAGACACTCCAGGCACATCATGGTTTTCATTCAAGATTCTAGTCACTATTCTTGAGATTTCCTGATGGACATATACAGAACCTTCCCTATTTTCTATTTCAGGGGGAATGGAAGAGGAAGGTTGAGCAAAATTACCAGTAGGAACATTTTGTGATATTCTTGCATGTGAAGTTCTTAGCTTCTTCACTTTTGAAGGATCAGCAGCCATCACTCATAGAGGTGCAACCTCTAGAACATCATTGGGATTCACCATATTTTCCCTAGAATCAGAATCGGTTGATGAAGAAGTAGTCGTCTTCTGAGAAGATGTTGATCGTGAATGTTGAGACATCTTGATGAACAAAAAGTTTATGCGCATGTGAGGAGTATAATTTCTTTGGTGGGAGTGAAAAGTGAAAACCCAAACAGTGAGATATGGTATATGAATAAGACTATTTCTCTTTTGATATATCTGGAAATAGAGAGGCAAATTAGCTATTTGCCCAATCAAAAATATCTTTAAATAAATGAATTTCTCATTAAAATTCCCATGCAAAGTTAATTGCTATAACTCCTCATACTGGAAAATTATCAACTTCCCCCTTAAATTTTAAAACTGATTTGCATCTAGAGCCTTTGTAAAAATGCTAGCCACCTGAAGATCAGTGGCAACATGCTCCAATGTAATCACTTTATTTTCCACAAGAACTCTTATGAAGTGATGTCTAATATCAATGTGCTTGGTCCTGGTGTGTTGTATGGGGTTCTTGGATATGTTGATAGCACTTAGCTTGTCACAGTATAATGTCATGACATTCTGTGTGACATTGTACTCAGTTAACATTTGTTTCATCGAAACCAGTTGAGAACAACTGCTACCAGCTGCTATGTACTCAGCTTCAGCAATGGATAGAGAAACACCATTTTGCTTCTTGCTAAACCAGGAAATGAGATTGTTTCCTAAGAAGAAACATCCTCCAGAGGTACTTTTTCTATCATCAGCAGTTCCAGCCCAATCAACATCATAATAACCAGATAAGATAGGATCACATCCATGAGAATACACATACCATAGTTGCAAGTTCCACTCACATACTTCAGAATTCTTTTTACTTGAATAATGTGACTGACTTTGGGTTCAGCCTGATACCTAGCACATACTCCAACTGCAAATGCTATATTAGGTCGACTGGCTGTTAAGTATAGCAGACTTCCTATCATACTTCTATACAAACTTTGATCAACATAGATACCACCGGTATCCTTGGATAGCTTTAGGTGAGTAGGGGCAGGAGTTCTTTTGTGGCTGGAATTCTCCATCCTAAATTTTTTGACAATGTTCTTGGCATACTTGCTTTTAGAGAGGAACATAGAATCTTCCATCTGTTTGACTTGTAGCCCAAGAAAATAGGTCAATTCTCCCATGAGACTCATTTCAAATTCAGATTGATTTGATCAGCAAAGTGTTTAACCATTCTGTCTGACATTCCACCAAACACTATGTCATCCACATAGATTTGTGCAACCATGATTTTTCCTCCTTCATCCTTCACAAATAAATTTTTGTCCATTCCTCCTTTCCTGTATCCTTTGTCAGTGAGGAATTTGGTCAATCATTCATACCAAGCTCTAGGAGCTTGTTTTAGACCATATATGGCTTTTCTTAATTTGTACACATGATTAGGAAGATTTGGATCCACAAACCCCTTAGGCTTTTCCACATACACTTCCTCATTTGAGTATCCATTTAGAAAGGCACTTTTCACATCCATTTGAAACAATTTAAACTTTAGAAGACAGGCAACTCCTAAGAGTAGTCTTATTGACTCCAGCCTAGCAACATGAGCAAAAGTTTCATCAAAATCAACCCCTTCAACTTGAGTGTAGCCTTGAGCAACTAGCCTAGTCTTATTCCTAGTGACAACTCCCTCAGCATCAGATTTGTTATTGTATATCCACTTAGTGCCGATGATATTTGTTCCTTCAGGTCTAGGAACCAGCTCCCATACTTCATGTCGTTTGAACTGATTCAATTCATCTTGCATGGCACTAATCTAATACTCATCAGTCAAGGCTTCCTTAACATTCTTTGGTTCAATATTGGATACAAAGCAAGAGTTTGAGATGATTTCTCTAGATCTTCTAACAACTCCACTGTTGGGATATCCTATGATAAGTTCTTTAGGATGATCTTTCTAAATATTGATGGAAGGTACTTTGTTAGATGGTTTTGATTCAGACTCTGAGGAGGTAGGATTAGAATCATCAATTTTTGTAGACCCTTCAATGGGAGTCTCAAAGAATATTTCAACATCATATGTGACATTAGCTTCCTCATGATGATCATCAACAATGACATTAATGGATTCCATCATAACTTTGGTCCTAGAATTGAACACCCTATATGCTCTGTTGTTGGTAGAGTATCCCAGAAATATTCCTTCATCACTCTTAGGATCCATTTTTCTCCTTTGCTCACGATCTATCAAAATGTAACACTTGCTTCCAAAGACATGAAAGTACTTCACAGTAGGTTTTCTCCCTTTCCATATTTCATACAGGGTAGATAAGGTTCCCTTTCTCAATGTGACTCTTTTATGAACATAGCATGTTGTATTCATAGCTTAATCCCAAAAGTAAACGGGAAGTTTCTGGGCATGTATCATTGCCCTAGAAGATTCTTGTATGGTTTTGTTTTTCCTTTCCACAACTCCATTATGCTGAGGAGTTATAGGTGAGGAGAATCCATGATTGATTCCTTCTGAAGAACAACACTCATCAAACTTACTGTTTTCAAACTCCTTTCCATGGTCACTTCTGATCATGACAATACCACTTTCCTTTTCCCTTTGAAGTCTTTTGCATAATTCTTTAAAGACATCAAACACATCAGATTTTTCTCTAATGAAATTTATCCAGGTATATCTGGAAAAGTCATCCACAAAAACATAGGCATATCTCTTCCCACCAAGGCTTTCTACCTGCATAGGACCCCTCAAATCCATGTGTAGAAGTTCTAGCACCTTGGAAGTGGTTAGATGTATCGTATTTGGATGTGACATCCTAGTTTTCTTACCAACCTGACATTCACCACAGAATCTTTCTTCATCAATTTTAAGCTTTGGAATCCCTCTGACAGCCTCCATGGAGATGATCTTTTTCATTCCTCTAAGGTGCAAATGACCAAGTTTTTGATGCCACCGTTTCACTTCCTTTTCTTCTTTGGCTATAGATCACACAGAGGAGTAGTTAGTGTTCTTAGACTCCCATAACTAGCAGTTATCTTTTGACCTAACTCCTGTCATGGAAACTTCCTTTTCTTCATTAGTAACAAGGCATTCATACTTTGTGAAGTTGACCCTGAATCTTAGATCACATAGTTGACTGATACTGATGAGATTTGTAGTTAGTCCATTTACCAGTAACACACCATCCAGGTTTGGAACTCCATGACAGTCTAGTTTTCCAACACCTTTGATTTCACCTCTTACTCCATCTCCAAAAGTTACATAGCTAGTAGTGTGAGGTTGATATCACTCAACATATTCTTGATTCCAATCATGTGTTTAGAACATCCATTGTCAAAGTACCAGTCTTCTTTGGCTGAGACTCTAAGTGAAGTGTGACCTATCAAGGCTGCAGTCTTTTTCATCTATTGTTGATTCTTGGTTGGCCCATTAATTTTAGATTTGACACGTGGAGTCTGATCAGGGTATCCATATAATCTGAAGCAGAATGGTTTTATGTGACCAAACCTTCCACAGTAATGACATCTCCATCTTTGGTATTTTCTCTTCATGTTTCTTTGTCCTTGATGTTGAGTCCTATGTTGTGACATCTGTTTTGAAATTTGTTTTTCAAGTCTTGGTTGTTTGATGTCAAAAGTAGACTCCTTTGCAGCCACAAAGCCTATCCCAGACATATTTCCTGCATTTTGTCCCGTTTGAAGGATTTCTTCCAATTTGTCAGTACCGTTGGTTAACAATTTGACAGACTTTGTCATATTATCAAGTTTGGAGTTCAGCACGAGGACTTCACCTTTGAGGTGAGTTATAGTTGCAATGTGGTCCTTTTTATCAGCTTCCAACTTCACTATGAGTTTCTTCTACTTCTCACCTTGTTGACATCTTCAGCACTCCTGATACATAACTTCTTGTATGAGTCAGCAAGTTCTTCAAAAGTCAGCTCCTCATCAATTGAATCATTGTCAGAGTTACATACGCCAGTTAGTGCAGTAACCAATTTAGTTGATTCCTCTTCAAATTCACTCTCTAAGTCACCATCAGACCAAGTAACAAACATTCCTTTCTTTTGTTTCTTTAGATAGGTAGGACATTCAGCTCTAATGTGTCCATAGCCTTCACATCCATGACATTGAATCCCTTTTCTTTGGCTGCCCTTTTCTCTAGGCTTTGCTCTTCTGTTTGAATCATAAGTCCTGCTGGTGTCAGGGGATATTTTCTTGACATTTGATTTTGGCTTCTGATCCATTCTCTTGATGATTCTGTTGAACTGTCTTCCAAGCATAGCTATAACTTCTGATAGATTCTCTTCATCACTTTCTTTAATTTCCTCTTCAACAATGGATACTGTTCGCGTTAAAAAGTGACGCGCGAGGGAATCGAATCGGAATTCGGATTCTCTGGCTCGAAACAATTTACTCTTTTGATTTGTTTATAAAGATGCCGCGAGCATCAAGCTTTATTATTTCCAACACAAGAAAATGATTGTGAAAAAGGGGAAAGCTGCAATACCCTCAATTGATATGATATGAATTACGACTAGCGCGAACTAGACGCAACGTATTGGGGAGATTTCGAGCAAGGGGGTTTGTTATATAAAGGGAATAGATGTGGCACCCTAAATATATATAGTTATCTATAGCTTTATATATGAATAGTTTGATATGTTTGTGTGTTTTAAATTGTTATTTCTATTGTTGGGAAAGTTTCTCCTTTGGATTTTAAGAAGGGTAGATTATGTGGGATCCTAGGTTTTGTTATTATTGTGCTCGCAAAGATCATTGGGATCTTCTGCATACACATCTCTTAATGGGAATCAGAGCATTTGTAGCTCAGATTTAAAGGGATCTATGGTTATGTTTAGTTTGAGGGAGAAAGAAGTATGCTCGCCAAGTATGAGACCTTGTGCCTACGTATTCTCAAAGGGATGTAGAGAAAGTCAGAGCAATCGTAGTTCCCACTTATGCTAGCGGAAGCAACGGGATGTTATTAAGAGACAAAGAAAAATGTCATATTAATGAAAAATGTATCTAATCTATTTTATCACATACATTTTGAAAGGGTTGATTGATTAAATCTTTCATCGTAAGTTATAGGTGTTTTGCTTGAGTGTACAAGTGTTACCACTTACGAGTTAAGAAAGATGTTTGAAAAATGATTGAATCTTTAATTATAAGCATTGGGTGTTTTGCTTGAGTGCACAAGCGTTACCACTTACAGATTAAAAGATGTTTTTGTTTGAAAAAAAGTTTAAAAAATATTTGATTGTATGTGATGTGATAGATGAGATACTCCTTCCGTAGAGATGATAAATGTATAAATCTCGAGGAGAAATTGATTTGATTAGGGGGATGCTTTTAAGAAGCTCAGGGGTCCTTGTATTGTTAGCCCAAGAGGAGGCATTCCGAGGGTCATCGAGGGTCCTTGTATTGTTATCCCAAGAGAAGGCATTCCGAGGGTCATCAAGGGTCCTTGTATGAAGCTCAAGAGGAAGCTATAGGGTATGGCTGGTTTTGGCTTTAAGAGTGGTTTCACCGGGAAACCGTCCTCTTAGGGTTCAAGATTGATTTCACCGGGAAATCATACTCTCAGGGTTCTATCCTAGCACGGGTGATTCTTTGTATTGGAAGCCCAATAGGAGGATGTTTAAGAGATTTCCAGGTCTCTATCTTGTTTGATGCCCAAGAGAAGGCTAAACTTAACGAGGAGTTCTTTTGAACGAAGCCCAAGAGGAGGCTGACTCAGCAGGGGAGTGTTGTCCTATATGAAGCCCAAGCGGAGGCTAAACATAGTAAATTAGTTTTCTTATATGAAGCCTAAGAGGAGGCTAACTAAATAAATGAGTTATCTTATACGAACCCTAAGCGGAGGCTGAAGGGGGACCTAGTTGTTAGGCTAATTGTTATGTTATAACTGAACAGTTATATGAACAAGTGTATAAAACGAGCGTTCAAAGCTAGTGTAACTTGAATATTTACAAGGTTTTAGATGTGTACAAAAAAATGAATATGTACACGAAGGGGTGTTATGTACAAGGAAATGAATATGTACATACGAGGGTTGGGACTTACACTGTGAGGGAGGCCCATTGGTTTAAGAGGAGTTTCACCAGGAATAATTCTTCACTTAATACCAATGGATTTGGTGTATAAACGAGCGAATGAAAACAAATGAAAGAAGTTTGTTTATGCTTGGATATTTACAAAGATGATTGAATATGTACAAGGAAATTTAATATCTACATAAAGGTTTTGGGAGTTACACCGTGAGGGATGCCCATGATCAATTAAGAAATTCGAGGAAAAAACTGGTTCGGTTTTATCTTCAAGTTAAATCGATCATGGAAAAAGGTGTGTAAGTTTATTAAAATGTTTTGAAAATGATTTTGAAAAGTGAGATATATTCACAAGAAGTTTTGAAAAGATTTGAGTTTGAAAGTTTGAAAGAAAACATTTTTGAAAAGTATTAAAAATACTTAAAATGCCTCACTTTTTGACTTAATAAAAATATAATCAAAAGAAAATATTTTTGGATTTTTTTGGCATAATCATAAAATAGGTATATTAAATGACAAGTGTGCAAAAAATCATCTCAAAATGAGAAGTTTTGATTGGTTTTTGAAAATGTTGAAGTTTGATAGAAAATGTGAAGAAAACAAGTAATAAAAATTTGATTTTGGCCCTAAGGAGGTCTGAACTCAAGACCTTTGGCTTAGAAGTGAAAAGCTTTACCACTGAGCCATGTGCTTATCTTGTTATTTACACGCCTTCATTTAATGATATTTAAAACAAAGTCTTTGAAAATGTTTTAAAATGAAGGAAAAGTGGAAAAATGACAAAATGGTCTCAGGGGGATTCGAACCCTGGACCATAGGCAAGGCAAATGACAAGAAAAGCGCGCTGACTACCACTGGGGTGGCTATACATCCGTTTATTTATTTTATTCCATGCTATTATATTATAAACAAACTATTTGAATTTTTTGAAAACAACATAACGCGCGCAATGTTCATCATCTTCTTCAATCTTCCTCAAGCCATGGATTCTTCATTTCTTAATGAAATTGAAAGATGTAAACATCAAAGTTGCTCGATTTTTAACCAGGAACATGATGGTGATGCTTAATTTCATTTATTTTGAACATAATATGATTAATTTTAAATGAGGACAGATGAACCCTAATTCTAAGAATCAACATGAAATCGTGTATGGATCATGATTTATGAAATTGATTGAGGGTTAATGATCAGCATGAGTGCAGAAACAAAATAGCCAAACAATTTTTGAACTGGAATGCATGAATCATAGAGTTCAAAGTATGAGTAGCTTACCTCTTCGAACTGAAATCGATTTCTTATTTAGAGTGTTTTCAGAAGTTGTTTGATGATTGTTATAACTTCACTGGACCTTATGGAAGGGATCTGGATGCTATGCTTGCTTTGAAATGGTCTGGAACTCTCTACCCAAGTCCAACTGCAGCCACTTGAAGTGAGTTTCAATTTTGATGTTGGAGATGTTACAGGTCAGGGATGAGCACTTGGATCACTCATATGAAGTGGATGAAAGGTTTTTGAGGTGATAAATCAAGGTTAGCTCGAGCAGATTGTGATATGGCAAGTTAAGGTACAATTTGCAAGCTTTTGGTTTTTTGAGTATGATTTTGAGTTTGGACATTTTTTCTGGTGGTTTCAAGCTTTGGAAAACTTCTAATTGATATTTAGAACATGTTAGAAACTTAAATTCACTCAGATTTTGCAAGATTTGAAGATTGCAAAATTTCCCTCTTAGAACTTAGAAACTTGGATTTCAAGAAAGAAAGAGTGAAAGCTTGATTATCATAGCCTTGGTGTGATTTGAATTTGAAGAAATGACCTCTATTTATAGGCCAAGAAATCTGAATGATATGGCATGGCTATCATTGAGAGAAACTTACAACTTGCTTAAGTGGTAAGAAGGAATCTTTTGCATTTAATGCAAAAGTTACTTTTCTAACCATGGTTAGAAATTTCTCTTTCATTCAATCCTCTTCTAAATCATTCAAAACTGATATTTATCAGTTATAACCTACCTCTAGCTGGTGACAAGGCTTCTAAAAGAGAGATTTGTGAAAAATGACTTATAATTTTGAAGCATGTACTTGAAATTCCATGGTTTTGGAGCTCTATGTTTCAAAATCAAAAGCATAGCTAGACAAAGTGTTTTTGCAAGTTCTTGAACATTTTGGAAAGCTTGTAACAAGGGCTACAACTTTCATTTCTTGAGTTTTTTTCTGAATCCAAATGGATCTAGGTGAAAAATGGCCATGAAAGTGAGGAAAAACCATGCTTCTTAACACTTGAAAAATTTTCTAAGTGTTAGAAAAATTTCAAATCTTGACTTTTTGTTGACTTTTTCACATTTCTTAATTTTTTATGATCATGATGAATTATTTGAAATGTTTTGATGATTGAAAAAGTTTAGATTTGAAAAAGTTGACCAGAAGCCAAAGTTTGACTTTTTTGAGCAGATGAATTTTCATCAGGTGGTTCAGAATTTGTCTGATGAAGAAACATGGACTTTTGCAATGTTTTGAACCAAGAAATTAGGTCAATATGTTGCATTGAAGATGTTAAGATCAATCTCCAAGAAAATAGGTTATCCATTGAGCAGAAAGTCAATGATTCACTATCTTCGATCAAAACCCTAATTGGTCGATTCATGGTAGATCATGAGAAAAAGTTAGGAATCTGAAGATCAAATGTTGATGATTGATTAAGATAGATCAATTGAGGTGATTGGAAACTCAAACCCTAATTGATTATATCTTGAGCAGATGAAATTTTGAAGAAACCCTGATTTTGACTTCTAGAAGCCACGCACGATCTATTCTGTTCTGAAATTGTTAGTAATGCAGTAATGCAAATGTAAGGTGGTATCTTAGGTCAAAAATTGGGGTATGACAGATACAAAGGCTATGCTCTTGTTCTTCTTTTCAACATTGTCACTAATTCCCATCTCAAATGTTTGGAGGGAACCAATGAGTTCATCTACCTTCAAGCTGCAAATATCCTGAGCTTCTTCTATATAAGTCACCTTCATTGCAAATCTTTTTGGCAAAGATCTGAGAATCTTTCTTACCAGTTTTTCTTCAGACATCTTCTCTCCCAAGGCTCCTGAGGTATTGGCAATCTCCAGAATATTCATGTGAAACTCATGAATGGTCTCATCTTCCTTAATCCTCGGATTCTCAAATTTGGTAGTGAGCATCTGAAGTCTTGACATTTTTACCTTGGACGTACCCTCATGAGTGGTCTTGAGAGTGTCACAAACATCTTTGGCTAGTTCACAGTGATGCACTAGTCTGAATATGTTTCTATCAATTCCATTGAACAAAGAATTCAATGCCTTAGAGTTGCCCTGGGCCAACTCTTCTTCTTCTTTGCTCCATTCTTCCTCAGGTTTCATAACAGTAGTTCCATCTTTCTCAATCTTGATAGGATGTTTCCATCCTTTGTCAGCAGCTCTACATGTAACACCCCAATATTACCCAAGATTTTATAAGTAAAATCAGAGTAATTTAAAATTTCATAAATTCAATACCGAGGCGTCACACCTTCAAAACCAAATCACTTTAAACAGTTTACTTTAAACTATAAATCTCGGATACATAGCATCCTCAGAAATCATAAATTGAATCTTAGAAATTAAAACACCATCTTTATTAAACCTCCTCATCAAATCATATTTTCATAAAGTATGACTCTTACTCACAAAAGGAATGACAACTAAAGAACAACAACAAGACAACACAAATATTCCCCCCGAGTGCTACGTATCAGAGCGACACCGACTCGACTAATAGCAGCTATAATCTCCATCTTCATAACCTGCACGTTACCAGTATAAAGGTAACGACGAAACAAGTAAAGGGTGAGATACTCCAAAACATATAATTAAAGGCATGATAGCATATATATATATATATATATATATATATAGTTTTGGAATCATAAAAGATATAGGTTAGTAAGTGCATTCCAACACATATCCAAATCTCACTCACTCTAATCGTCATTCTAATGTGTATAATCAACACTTTATCGCCATAACCTCATCGACATAAATCATCACAACAACACATAAACGTTCATCACCACGAAATCATCACAAGTCAATACGTCACTAATCAACACGGCAATCATAAACAACAACATCAAACAACAACATTAAACAATGCTAATAACATAAGCAACATAAATAAAATCATCACAAATTGGATAAAGCCCATCGTCGCTTTTGGCATAAAAGCCCATCGTCACAACCATCATCACATCATATTTGCATCAAGCATTTCATCAAAATCAAATCATTGCAAATCTCATCATTTATATTCATCGCATTGTTATCATGAAATTATCACGTCATATTCATTTCATGTTCATCATAAAGATCATCACCAAACAAAACATCATATATCATCGCAATTCCACATAATCCATCAATTAAAACCAACGCCAAACAACTCAATCATAAACATAACTGACTCCATGAGACACGACTATGTTATGCATGTGGTATCCGTTGCTTTGTGCATAATTAGGAACATTTGGCATAAAGCCCATCGTCGCTTGGCATAAAAGCCCTCGTCGCCAATTCAATGTATGTGACTCGACAATAAAAACAACACAACAAAAACATCATC
Source organism: Vicia sativa (assembly GCA_021764765.1). Taxonomy (NCBI): domain Eukaryota; kingdom Viridiplantae; phylum Streptophyta; class Magnoliopsida; order Fabales; family Fabaceae; genus Vicia; species Vicia sativa. The sequence goes on along the minus strand of CM038793.1, from coordinate 267,487,417 downwards.
ATCGCTCATCAAAATTGACATAAAGTCCACGTCGCCATATTCATCTACATCAAGATAAACATATCATCGCATCGCATGTCATCAAGTATTCGTTAATAAATACACCGTCGCAAACATCATGTTTAGACAAACCACATCATTATCAATTTATTCACCAAATTCCAAATACGGAAAAATAGTCAAACACCAATAATCATCACGAAAGCCGTTCCTAATAATCGGCATTAATCATAATCGTCAACATCGCAATCAGATAGTCCATACGTGTCTTAAATCGACTAAAACGCAATATGATTCAATTTAACCATAATTTGGCCTATTTCGGATCGTTTCGTAAAAACTCGTAATTTCGAAAAACTAACCTCACCACTAAGTTCTACACGTCGAAATTAGCTAGTACGTCAATTTTCGTTGAATTCGGAGCAACTTGCTCCGTCGCCGAAATTACCGAAATCGGGTTCCAAATTTAATCGGCTAACTTATGTCCTAATTATATTTTATTAATACTAACTAGTAGTATAAGGATTTAAGGGAATTGAAAGAAACAGAAGCTATTGGAAAATTATGCAGGAAAACAGATATTGCAGAAACAGAAAACAGTATACAGAAAAACATAAAACCACAAAATTTCGTTTCTTCTTCCATGCTTAAGGGGACGTGCGTCCCAGGAGGGTTAAAGGATAGGGCGGTCACCTTAGGGATGGGGACGGTCGCCTTCCCTTGTGGGGTGGGCGCCTCCCCTTGGTGCATCTCCTTTCTTCATCTTCCTCGTTCCATTTCCAATACAGACAGTGTTTTCTGGTTTATAGTTTTCACAATTTTTCATTTTCTTCTTCTAGCAACTCATTCTTACTAGCTTAGCAATGAAACACCAATAATTCATACTCCTAACTCAACCTTTCTAGGTTATTTCAACACTCACTCAACCAAAACTCATGGATCAAACTATCAATTTGTCTTAAATCCAAATATATCAACCAAAACCCTAACTATATGAGATGGAAAATCAAACCCCTTACCTCAAATGCTTGGATGATTCTTGATGATTCCCCAACTCCAAACCTCAAGCTTGCTCTAGCTCTTCTCCTTCTTCTCCCCAAAACCTTCTATTTCTCTCTATGCTTTGATGTTAGGTTTTTGTGTTGGAATGGAAGGAAAATGAGGAAAAAGTGTTTTTATGGTGTGTTCTTACTAGCAACCAAGGGTGTATACCCTATTCTCTTCAATTAATCCTCACACCCCTAACTTATATTATTAATTAACACCTTAATAATATCTAATAATATTATTAACTCAATTAATTAAAATAATTCCGGGGAATTAAATATAGGTCCGAATAATATTTTACCGAACTGAACGGAATAAAAACCGAACCGAATCGAAACGTCGCTAAATATATTAACAGATATATCGATTAATATAAATATTCTCGTCGCAAAATAAATATCGATCGGTAAGTCGAAAATATTAATATAATATAATATTAATTAAAACGGGGCGTTACACTCCAAGCTTTATTATCCAGTGACTTCAAGAAGGCAACCATACGAGGTTTCCAGTAGTCATAGTTTGATCCATCCAGAATGGGTGGCCTGCTCCAAAATCCTCCTTCCTTGTCCATAGTGCCAGAAAGTAATGTCCCTAGATCTCACCCAGATAAACATGCAGGGTGCCTGCTCTGATGCCAATTGAAATTCTAGAAACAGATGCTTGATGTCAAATAGAATGTTATGACTCTGGTATCTGACGAACTTTTTAACAATCTTAATAAGAAAGCAAAAACAGTAAAGAAGATAATCAATTGTTAACCCAGTTCGGTGTGTAACTACACGTACATCTGAGGGCTACCAAGCCAGGGAGGAAATCCACTATAAGAGGTATTAATTATGGATTAAACCAACTATTTATATTCATCACTTAAGACCTACCCATTGGAACTTCAATCTAAGAACCACTTAGACTTGAGAACATACTCACTCCCCCTCAATCACAACAGTGATTATAAACTAACACTTAATAGAATTATGAAGACATTCTTCAACACAAATACTGGATCATGCTTCAAAGGTTTTAATTAAGAGACATAGCACTCGTGCTTCAAAGCTTTGAGTGACAAAAACTACCCTTACAGAAAACCCTACTCCAAAGCACTTATCAGAGAGATAATTGTTTGGCTCACAAGAAAACTAAAAACAAAGAAACAGTCTTGAATTCATAGTTCTGTTCGTTGCTTACTCCTTTGATTTTCTATTCAATAAAATGCACACTTTAACATTAGGATCTGTGAGATTATATAGATGCAAGAGTGGACTTCGTCTTGGGCTGCACAACAATAATTAGGGTTAACCAAAGTTAACTTGTGGACTTGGTCTTGGGCTTGCAAAACACTAATTAGGGTTAATCATAGTTAACCTAATTTCCACGTGAGCATAGGAGCTTAAGAAAACAATCCAGCCCAGAAGAAACTAACTTTCCTGAAAACTCTCAGGAAATATAAAACTGCATAAACCACTTATACAGAATGTCTTAATATTGGATGTGACATCACACATATACATACTTCTCTTGCAGAACCTGTTCTTCTAAAAAATAGCATAATCATTTGTTATGCAAAGATTCTGAGTTGCACCTGTAAAAACACTCTTTCTGCAGAATTTGTCTTCATATCAGAATGTCATGACATCAGTCAAGACATTGGCACACCAAACTAGTTTTACCAAAAATTGCAGCCAACACAAAAACACTTACACATGTTAATCTTCATGAATTGTCTTCTTGGCACGTTTTGTCTACGCGTATTGTCTTGTTGAAGTTGTACTGGAGCTGTATTAGAGATCAAAAATGCCCTCACAGATTGATGGAGATCACTTTTATCACGGCTCTTCTAGCTATACACAACATTGGCTTCTATCTTCCAACCGAAAAACCTCTTCGCAACACTTGAGGATGTCTCGACTTAAATCTTCCCACTCTTGATTCCAGCTTCAATACGTTCTCCTTTCAATATCAGCTCATTGAATCCGATGAAGAATTTCCAATCAGATTATTGAAGAATGGACCTGTCAGCGTTCCCATGAACATGTCAACCAGTTCCCTATTAGACAAGAGCGGTTGAACTCTACCTGCTAGATCTCTCCATTACTGGGCATACTCTTTGAACTTCTCATCACGACCCATAGATATACTCTGCAACTGCATACGGGTCGATGCCAATTCAGCATTGTACTGATAATGTTTGTAGAAAGCATATTTGATGTGCGATAAACCTAATGTGTCTAACGGTATCTTAACTGCAAGCGCACAGCCTATCGCGGTAGTAATAAAAGATTGTCGAATCCACAGGGACTTTGTAATCACTCTAATGCGGGAAAGTAATGTTTGTTTAGCTAAGGCGGAAATTGTCACGTTTGGTTTTAGGAAGGTTAAGGAAGGTAAATTAATTGGTTTTTAAAATAATTATAAAATGAGATGGTCGGTATGCAATAGGGTCGACTTAAAGGATCTAATCTGGCTTAGGCATATAAGGATGGTCAACTTGGTTTGTCCGTAGAATTAATCAGTTTAAAAACCCTCAACTCACACTTTCATGGTCTTATCTCGGATTATACGTCTAAAGCCCTATACCTGCTTTCGCTAGCCTATAAGTGTTTAGAAATACTTTTTGGAAACTTAATTAATTCTAATCTGTTTTAAAGCGCTTTCATTGTATTTAAATCAAATGCCTAACTTTAGCTATCCGGTTAAAAACCTCACACTTTCGTGGTCTCGATCTAACCTATTTATCTTCTTACTTTAATGGTTTTGTTTTTAAGCATAAAAGTTATAACCGAGTTAAGTTGATTAAAGTTTTAGCCTAAGTTGTTGATCAGATGCCTAATGTCTCTTACTATCCCATACCGACACTAAAGGTTTAGCTAGCCATGGAAATTAAAACGAACGTACAGGAAGTAAAAGCAAACAAATATAAATTGGACATTATAAATAATAATAATTTAAACTTGCATTAATTAATTAAAGAATCTGTAATACAATTGCAAAATAAGAAACCGAATAAAGCAGCAATACTTCAATCCTTCTTCCACAAATCGAAACTCGGATTCGTATCGGTAAAGTAATGAATTCAAGCTTAAATAAAAATCCTAAACTATAATAATAATTTCCTGATGTTGGAAATTATTATTTGGGCAATGGAAATGAAAAGGAATAATTGAATGCAGAGGAAAATTAGAAATTGAAAATAATATTGGGTTCGAAATCGGCAGAGCTTCCGCACAAGAAAATCATAAAATGCTCATCCGCTTGATGTTGAAGGTCGAGGTATTTATAGAGAACTAGGATCGGAGTTGAGTTTTGAAACTTTGTCAAGAAGTTTGCCTTGAGAATCTCCGGAATATAGGGACGGGTTAGTCCTTTAGAACGTGGCTTCGTGGTTGAGAGAAAACAGAGTGTTAGAAACTCCTTCACCAAAGCCTCGCCACGATCGCTCTTCTAATTTAATGTCGCGTTACGGTCGTGGCCTTTGTGTTACTGAGTGGTTGGTGTTTTCTCCGTGTTACGGTCGTCATGGGTGTGTTACGGTCGTAACACTCTTTAAGATGGCTTACGGTTGTGGCCTGGGCGTTACGACCGTCACAACTACAAAATCTGTAATCTTTGACAGTTTAATCTTTTTCTTCTGTTCTTTTGGTGTTTTCTTGCATTGTTTCATATTTTCTTCTGTTTTGAGCTAAGTTGTGAATACCTGCAAAAAGTAATGACAATCTCGAAATATTCAAGAGTTAATCGGGTCAAAATAATACAAAACGGGTTAATTTCATGTAAAATAAACGATATGATTTCGTGTTATCAATATTCCAAATCATTACAAGTATGAATGTGGGTATTTTCCAACGAATAATACCACCCTAACTATGCTCCAGACAAACTCTCTTGAAATAAATGCATCCACAATTTCCTATTAGCAGCGTGTCGTTGAATCTTCTAAACATAGGACTTCAGATAAAGCTTCGGGAAAGAAATACCATCGTACTTTGCAAAAGAAGGAACTTTGAACTTGCGAGGAATCACCACTCTGGGAACCAGGCTTAAATTATCGAAGTTCAACCCTGACATTTTCAGATTTTCCACAGCATTCAGACGATCTTCAAGTTGTTTATATTTATCATCACCAGGAGGATATTGCTCGCTCATATAGTCTTCTTCTTCTTCTTCTTCAGACCCATGATTTCTTCCTTCATTGGCTTTAACACTTCCTTTAGTTTCACCACTTTTTTTTGAGAACTCGAGTTGTCTGGCTATTTTTACTGGACCTCTAAATCTTCTTCCCATTTTGAGAATACCAGATATCTTCTTCTTCTTTCTCTTGGTGATTAGCTCTTTCAGATCTTCCTGTACCTTGGCCATGTTGGTGAACATCTCTTGGAATTGAGCATTCTGAGCCTAGAGATCTTTGACAGTTTGTTCGAAAGCCATTTCTACTGAAATAAACAGCGAGAGGATAAGAAAACCGGTCTTCAGGGTACCTGTTATGAAATGATATGCTATGATATGGTATGATATGATATGCAATGCGATGTTTTCAAGGACCTTAGGAATTTTAACTTTGGTAAACAAAAAGAACAAACTCTTTATTAGTGCATTAGTAAATACAAAAGGAAGTTCAACATAAAGTAAAGCTCCTAATACTTAGGTTTACCATGGATGCTTCCTCTTTGTGTTGACATAGGCGTTAAAACTATGTTCCTCATTAAGTAGCTTCGTCAGCTCTAACACTTTTTTCTCGCTTGCATAGCACTGAGCTTCAAAGGTGTCCCTTTCTTCTTTAGTTGAATCCAGGATCTCTTCAATTCTTCAAAATCAGTGTGCATATCTGGATGGGGAATGGTATAAGACTCGTCGCCTTCAATAGCTGGTTCCACAATCCTTGGCAGGATAGCAGCATATGGCATCATAAGACTTTGAGCACGAGCTCGCACTCACTTGAGGTAAGGATCCCAAGGAATGGATTTTTTATGCCCCAAAGTCTTGGTATCAGTCTTCTTCACCATGCCCTGAGCGTGCACAAATATTCGACGATAAGCTTAGAGATCATTGTCGTTGTCAAATACAATGTCATGGATAAGCATATCATGAGGACCACTTCTTCGAGCATAACCAAACTGATGTAGAGCTAGATAGAGGTTGTACGTGATACCTCATCTTATGCCAAGAAGGGGCACATTGGGGAATTCCTCAGAATGCTCAATGAAAGTGATGTCCTCTTGAAAGAAGAGGCACCAACGGATATCTGAATGAGAGAGTTACATCAATCATTGAGACCACCTTGGACCTTGTTCATTCTTCATTACTGCTCGGGGAAGGTGCCAAATAAACCACATGTATAATAACAGTATGCAACACAAGAGAGTCCATTGTCTTTTCATAGTACAAGTGTGAAGAGAATGCATAATATCTCCGAGCAAAGTAGGCACGGGATTATGGGCGAGGAATATCTTAATGGCGTTCACATCTATGAATTGGTCCGGATTAGGAAATTGCACCAAATCATAGATTAGTAAAGCCAAAACATCTTCGAAAGCATGAAGACTCATAGCCTTCAAGAATTACCGAGCCTTATTTATCAGAAATTTAGCAAGAAAACCCTTAACTCCACTTCTCGTTTCCCAATTAGCTTCAATGTCTGACCACTTCAGGTGTAACGTTGCTGCAATGTCTTCAAATCTTGGAACTTTTTCAAGACCGATGAAGGGTATCTGATCAAGAATGGGTATCCCAAGTAGTTTAGAGAATTCTTCTATTGTAGGTACCAACTGATGTTATATGAAGGTAAAGCAGTGATGTTTCAGATCAAAGAACTGGAATGTGGTGCTCATCATGTCTTCTTCAAAACCGGAAGTAACCAAGTCGAGTAGATAACCATGTCTCTTGATGAACTAGGAGTGATCAGGAACTTTTGAAACTAGTTCCTTGAGTTGATAAGGTATACACACAAATTTTATTCGGATAGTTTTCTTAAGAGCGGAAGCCATACCCTACAACAAAGAGCAAAGATAAATCCCTAGGTCCTTGAAATGGTTAGTTAAATGTCATGATGATATGATGTCATGATCTCATGATATCATGTTTAAATAGCAAACACAAACAATTCACACAATATCCCTACTTTAAAGGCTTGCATGAGGTCTAGAGGTTCATACCCTTTACTAAAATTAAGTTGGTTCAACATGTCCAACAATAGTAATCGGGTTCTAGGAATCTCATATCACAGATCTTTCTCGCAGGCTTTATTTTCGTGCGGCAACCAAATGGCCAATCAAAACATCCCGAAAGTCGAATCTCAATGAGCGTAGCATCGAGTATCAATCAACTTCAGTCTGCACCAAAGCCGACTATCTCACTACCTTCTAATGGCTAAGATGGGTCAATTAGAATTCTAAAAATTTAATTAGTTATGATGACACCATGCAGACGCCAAATATTTTCTCAACTGGACTTGAGGAACATCGGAATATCCAAAGTATCACACTAACCGTAGCCATCATTTTAACTGTGTCAGTCTACACCGGGCAATCGCAATGATCTATTGATACTTACCTAAAACCCTAAAAAAAAACCCCACACACACACAAATATATATATATATATACATCAATTCAATATTTAATTATTTAAACTTCCACTAGTCAAAGTTTTTTCTTTTCTTCATGTTAATAAAGTTAAAGGAATATCAACTTGTGACCTTATCGCACATATTGAAAATTAAATTAAAAAAAAATATTATATTTGAATTGCACATTAACTTTATTTTTATTATTATTATTATTATTATTATTATTATTATTATTATTATTTTTATTATTATTAATATTATTATTATTATTATTATTATTATTATTATTATTATTATTATTATTATTATTATTATTATTATTATTTCAGAACAAATTTTTCATCCATATATTCTTAACATGCATTTTTAGAGCCAATCTTAGTGACCTATAAATTATTTTTAATTTTTTTTCTTTAACATGTTGGTTTTAAAGTTATTTTTAACAAATTTTTTCTAAAGAATAATTTCTATCTTATTTTTCTCACCTTTTGAATATTTAAAAATATTAATTATTGTATTTTTTATGTACTTTATCATTTTTATACCATTCATATTAATTGCATTCAAAACAAACATATTTTTTATGTTAAAAAAGAGTAACAGTGCATACATTTAATAACTTAAAAAACTAATTTTTTTTAAAATAAAAAACTTAAAAATTAATATGTTACAAACAAATATCTTAAAGAATTTCTAGTATATTTTTTCCTGAGATATTTTAAAATGAAGTCCACGAAATTTTGAGGTCATGCTTTTACTTACATTTACATTTCTTTCACTTTTGATTCTTATATAACAATAAACTAAAATATACCTAACATATAAGCAGGAGTACAGATAACTCTACTTTCACTTTTTCCCTACAAGGCACGAAATATAACAAATTTATTGGACCCTAGGGAATCACATGTTCTATCAAGCAACACTTCAGATTCTTACTCATCCCTCTTATATGGTCTTGAACCTATAAAGGCATGCACCTCTGTAGACATGCATGGAATCTGATTTGAAGTTATCTATTTCAAAAAATAACTAGACAATGGGTGATACATGTTCTACATATGTTGTTGGTCTAATTTTTTTGCAAAACAAATGTAGTAATTTTAGGCATAGAAGATATTTTATTAACTTTTTAGGAAATTATTAAAGAACATATTCTAAATTAAATATCATACTGATGGAATAAGCATCTCATGTACTGACTGATTTAAAAGACTTAATATCCTGACATGTTGCACAATATGTCATATCATTCATAGTCATAGAAAGCAGAAAGTGTTGAAAATTGGATTTAGTTACTAACTTTAGATGAGACATTTTAGATAAGCAAGTTGACCTGATATTGTTTTTCCCTTATATCCAAGATATGATTGGAAGAGAGAAGAAATGGGCACTATGCTAGTACATATCCAACTAACGTTCTCATTTTGATGAGAAATATGAGTAAAGAAGTGAAAGAATAATTCTCATTGTTGGATTATGAAATATAAGAAGAATAGTATTTAGCAAGGTTCAATGAATAGCCATTCTAGTTGAAAGCAATGATTAACTATTCCAACTAATAAGGTTTTTCTTTACAGTAAACATTAACATTTAAAAGAAGCAGAATGCGTACAAGCAAAGAGACGATCAGTGTCTAAGGGCATTTTCTATCCACAAACTAAAATCAACACTAAGCTTTGAGCAAATAGAATCCAAAAAAGTATTACCAAACCAATTCCTTAATCTAATCAATCAAACGAACATCTTCCACGAAAGATAAATGAGTATGGAACCACAATCTTTAAATCTAACCAGTTACGGATAATTTCTTTGGCCTTATCACACACAATTCGATTATATAGGTTCGCAAGATTGAAAAAACTCACCAACTCTGAAAGGAGCATTTGTTGAAAAGAAGAGAGAGTTTGATTTGCAAAACCCTCACTGAGATTCTTACTCAGGAACACATAACCTTCTTCCAAATCTCTTTGGGGCCTTTCATCAAACACCTTAAATACACACTTACAAAAAACTTGTTGGTGTAAGCCCTAGAGGCCAATACCTTTTGGTACTTGTATCGAATTATTTATTAATAATAAAAGGCTTTTCTTTATTATGTTTGCTTTTTGAAAAATAATAAAGTCCCTAGAATAGATAGTTTGTTTAATGCAATGTTAAGTGTGACTTAATCATGAGATCCATTAAACATAAGGACATTATTCTTAAAGTATCCATAATCGAGCTTTATTGTGAAGTGGGATAACATTAAAGCATTGAGATTATTATGAAGATAGACTGATGATCACATCTCATGGATCATGGATAAGGAGTTATCAAGTCTTGACATAGGTATAAATATTAGGAGTAATATTTATACTAGATTGACCCGCTATGAGAATACTACATAGAATGTTATGCAAAGTGTCATAAGTTATTCTCATGGTGATAAGTGGTGCATACCACCCTTCGACCTGAAACCACTATGGATCCTAGATGTAGAGTCAAGTGCTTTATTGCTGATCAAACATTATTCGTAACTAGATGATCATAAAGACAATTGATGGGTACTTCACAAAGCATGTTGAGGGACATGAGTGACCTAGATGGAATTTGCCCATCCTATGTAACGGGATAAATGTCAAAGGGCCCAATATTGAACTGGACAAGGATGACACGGACTATGCCTTGTGTTCAATATAGACATAAGGGAAAAAGGGTAATTATACACACAAGTATTATCACGGAAATATTTTGTCAGATCACATGACATTTTCGTGACTTGGGTAGCAGTGATGTGTTGCTAGATACCGCTCACTGTTTATTATGTTAAATGTGATTTAATATAATTGCCAACATCGCGAAAACTTACAGGGTCACACACATAAGGACAGATTAATGAGAGATAGTGTAAATAAGGAACATCTTAGGGTACGGTGTACTTAAGTGGAATACGGAATGTGGTAAGGTACCACATGCTTAAGTGATATACGATACATCAAAATGTATGATATTCGTGTGCTTTATTGGGCTTTTAGTTTACATCCTTGATTGGGCTTTTAGCTTCCAGCCTACACTTGTGGTCTTATAAATAGAACCCTTGTGATGAAGCTTTTCACTTGATGAAAATTCGGTCCTGAATCCCTGCCGAGTTGCTCACTCTCTCACTCAAAGCAATAGGACCTACCCAAACACAAAGTCGCATCAGTTTTTAAACTATTGGCGGTGGAGGTTCTGATGGTGGTTTGTTCCCATGTTGGCTGTTCCAAATTGTTGACCCATTGGTTGGTGAGGATGGCTTCGGATCTGCAGCTGCAAACACCTCATCGTTGTTGGCGTAGAGTAAAGAAACTATGATGGATGTTGTAGATAGGTTATGGAAAGAACTCAGAAGATGTGGTTGGTTCAAAGGGATGGAGATGAAAGAATGAAGACCAAAATAGGGAGGTAAACCTCCACTGGGGAGGAGGAGGAATCCGCCATGTTGGAGAAGAGAATCTCCAAAGACCGAGGGGATACGACGCTTGTGAAACCCTAATTTTAGAGAGGGAAGAACTTCTCTCTCTAAACATTATAGCTTAGTTTTTTGCAATTATTCCAATTAATAAGGTAGTTTAGGCAAGTTAAGGATCATATTTGAAATTTAAAGAATTCAAAGAATGTACTCAGCGAGAGTTGGTTAAGTAACAAGATAAACATATCCACCATCGACTTATCCACTCAATCTATTATGAGGTTAGTTAATAATGGAGATCAGAGATGTTTAGTTCCTTTTTAGTTAAGGAATTCCTTTGACTTGGTAAGATCAAGTCAATGATTTCTCCCCCCTTAGTAGATTTATTTTGGGTTTTATGAAGATCTGTCACTTCCATTTTCAAATAGACACAAGCCTCAAATATTTTAGTTGAGTTTCTAATATTGGCAATTTCAAATTTAAGCGTTTTATTGCTTTCTTCAAGAAAAAATAGATACTCCTGAAGAGCTAATTTAATTTTTTTTAATCTTAGCATTCTCTTCGATTAAATTAACACGTATTTTAAAAAATTGGTTATAACATGACCCTGTTACCTGATACTCATCTTCCCCGTGAGATGATTTTAAACAAACTTCAACTTCTTATAGGAAAAATGATTCTTTAATTTCTCTCCATGGGATTAACTCTTCTTTATTTATGGAGGCTTCTTTTTATCATCTTCTTTCGAATATTTCATTGGATGATGGTTCCTCTTCACACCCTCTCACAGATGAAGTTCCTGATGTTGAATCCTTCAAAGATCGGTCAACTACTAACTATGATCTTTTAATTGGAGTTTGATAAAGTTGCTAAGGATTATTCAGTTTTTGATCTTATTCCTTCATCTTTAAATAAATGAACTATTTTGTTAATCTTTTCTACAATTTAATCCTTCTTTTATTTTTTCTAAAATACTTAAAGATTGAATTAAATCTTCAATTCTTACCTCTTAAAAATTCCAAAATAATATATAACGTTTCTAAATTTTAAAACACATCTATGAATGAAACATTCATCTTCTTCGTGTCGTGTATTTATTCTTGTTTGATACTTAGAGAAATTTTATATATTATTTCAAGAGTTTCCCACATTTTCTTGGTGGAATTTTTATTATTAACATAGAGGAGCGTGTTATCATCTAAGAACATTACTAGAAATTTTTTGATTTTGAAATAAAATTCAAATCTTCTGTTTTTCTCTATGGTTTAAAGAAAGACAGGTTTATCTACTGTTTCTCCATTTATTTTATGAGTATGGATAAACTGAACAATGATTAGAGTTTTCAAAAATTCAATATCAATACTTTTAATAATCTTTTTGAATCTAGGTTTCCATAATTCAAATCTAACACCATTAAACAAAGGATGTATGTTTAGGAAAGATCTCCTGCTAAAGAAGATGTTGGACTTCATCTTCCTCCTAGGATGATTTGCCTTTGAACTAAAGTTAGACTCCAAAGCCATTTGTTGGACATATGATTCCATACACAAGAGTGGGGTGAATAATGGATTTAGAAAATTTATTTTTTGAGAACATTTTGTTATCCTTTTTAGAGTCTAAAACCATTTAAAAATGTTTTTAACAAATAGAGCGGAAAGTAAATATGTAGAAAGTAAAGAGTTACCTATAAGAGAAATGAGAGAAAATATTTATACACGTACAATCAACAAGATTTAATAATTTTCTTAATATTTGATCTTGAGAGTATCCTGTAATGCTTAAAAAATTTTAGTAGGTTAAATTGTTGAATCCCCTTATACAAGGTAAAATGAAATTTTAGGCTAACTTCCAACCAAACAATGAACAACAGAGAGAAGCATTTAACTTTCCTACCAAACTTGTACTTGCGGAGAGAAGAAGTTAGTCTGCCTTGCAATTACAAACTTGAAGAGGTTATTCCCCAAGATCAACCAAGATTTTCTACAGACTTATCTTGAAGCAAGGTGAATTTTTAAAAACGGGTTGAAGTCATATACGAAATCTGGATTTTGTCCAGGATGACCACGTAACAATAAGATATTTTAGACTATACTTATATCAATTCCACAAGAGCTTTTAAACATTTCTCGACTCACATACTGGGTTGAGATTTCAAAATGGGTTGATCTCGAACCAAAGTAAGCTTTTAATACATGTCAAGCTTACGAACCAAACTAGAGACATAGAATCTAAATCACTAAACCAAATATTTAAAGGGTTTATATTTTAATTCCATCAGACACTCCCTTAAATATAAATTATTTAACCAATAGAAAAACACTCCTTGGTGAAGTTTTAATAATATCTTTTATAGAATACAAAATATCTCACGAACCACGAAGATATTTTTGAATTGCTACGACTAATTTTAAGAGAGAGAAAATGAAGAAATATTTTGAGTGAGATAAAGAGCTCATATTTTCTGGATGAGGAAATGTGAAGGGAGATGCCTAAATTTATATGCTAGAGGTTGGCACAAAAAATGGAAAAATCCACGATAGTATACATTAAGTAAATAAAGCTTCACGTTGATTTAACAAAGGTTTCCCTTGTAAAATGAAGTGACATCTCGTTCTCTTAGATATAAGTAACCTTGTATCGAAAGGGGTTGTCTAACACTTTGTTAGAATTTCAAAAGGAAAACAATCCATCTAGGTTCTCTACCTCTAGCCAAGAAAGTCCTCATAGTTAGTGAAACAACCGGATGAACATCATCGAATAGAAATTTCAATGAAGTCGCCATCAAACGTTTTTTTATGCCGCGGGAGGAAAGGAAAACATCAAGTAAATCTGAGAGGGGAGAAATCATGGTCTTACGACCGAGAGATCGGGGTAAGGGATCCTATTACGCGAGGGGAAGGGATAAGCACCCCACGCGCCCATAGTACTCTACGATATCCACTTCTATTTTCTATCTAATAGGTGTGTTATATTTATCTATTGCTTAGTCGCTACAATGCATGCGAAAGAAAGGAAAATAAAGAAATCACTGGGAAAAGAAGAAAGTATTTACAAAGTTTGCTCAATCGAGCCCCGTGACAAGATGTCTATGTATTCCCTCGTGCAATGGGAAAGTCAGAGCGTCGTAGTTCAACTCACATGTTTTGGTGGGTTGCAATTGTTTTTATGGGAAGTTTGATTCAGTATCCTCACAATTTCAACTCGTGCTTGGCGTTGCAGCTATAAGAAGTCTTTGTTAGAATATAGTTTAGTTTTAATCATATCTTAAAGTTTTGATGATAACAAGTGGAATAAATTTTGTATAATAGATATGATACTCTGATGTATATTGTTTTCATTTCAGATGATGTTCTGACTCAAGCATTGAATAATATAGAGACATCAAAATTATGTTGAGTAAAACAAGAATTAGAAGTTCTGATGAAAATAGAACTTCTGGTCACCCACGCTAGAAGAAACTTCTAATAGAATCATGCAAGCGCAAACATCTGATAGAAGCACCAAAAGAATGTTCTGATTAGAAGATGTTTTAACAAGGCTTACAGAAGATTATGATCTATGTGTACGTCATCTTCTAAGACAAGGTCTATGGCAGTAACGTTACCCTACTAAGCTAAGACGGCTGAAGTACTTAAGTGGATCAACATTCTATGTTCATTGGATAACCAAAACACGTGAAACAAAACAATATTAATTACGTTTTCCAATATCCAAGACACGCAAGAGTTGCAACTGAATGATTTTTAGAAGCTCTATAAAAATCCTCCTTGAGAGAGGCAAAATCACCTTGACGGGTGGACTAGAGTAGTTTCAGTTTCAAACGAACCAGGATAAAAATCCTTATGTGTTTAGTCTTGTTGTTAGATAAAAGAAATATTTAAAAGGGAAAAACTTATTCAAACCCCCCTTCTAAGTGTTTTCTAAGCCTTCAATTGGAATCATAGCACTTGGTTCTAGGTGCAAACACTTAACAGTGTCAGATAAAGATCTAGAAGGAAAACACAAATGGGAACAGATCACAATAACAACCACACTAAACCTCCTATGTTTGATGGAGAGGATTTTGAATACTGGAAGAATAGATTGGAAAGCTTTATTTCTAGCTATGATCTTGATCTTTGGGATATGGTTTTGGATGGCTACAAACACCCAGTAGATGAAGATGGAAACAAGATATAAAGAAAAGAAATGGACAAAACACAGAAAATAAAATTTAAGAATCATCACAATGCTAGAAATATTCTGTTGAGTGCCATTTCAAAAATAGAATATGATAAAACCTAATCTATTGAGGCATTCAAGATGGAGGAAAACTAATCTATTGAGGCAATGTTCTCAAGGTTTCAAACCTTAACTGCTGGTCTGAGAGTGCTAGATAAAGGATGTACCAGGACTGATCATGTAAAGAAAATTATCAAGAGCTTACCCAGAAGATGGGAACCTATGGTGAAAACTTTCAAAGTTTCAAAAGATCTGAATGCTATATCCTTAGAAGAACTCATCAGTGCACTGAGAAGTCAAGAAATTGAGCTTGATGAATTTGAGCCTCAGAAGAAAGGTAAGTCGGTTGCTTTGAAATCTACTAAAAAATTTGATGTTAATGCTTTTCAAGTCGAGGAAGAAAACTCTGAAGATTCAAAGTCAGAAGATGAGCTATCTATGTTGTCCAGAAGGATAAATCAAATGTGGAAGCACAAGCAAAAGTAGTTCAGAAACCATAGAAGATCTAAAGATATAGGAGAATCTTTTGGACACAAGAAGTTTAGTAAAAGAAGCGTCACATCCTATGAATGTAAAGAACCTGGACACTTCAGAAGTGAATTTTCCAAGCTACAGAGAGAAAAGCCAAAGAAAAGAATTAAGAAAAAGAAAGGAATGATGGCCACATGGGACGACTCAGAATCTTCTGAAGCTGAAACTGACTCAGAAGATGAGCATGCCAACCTAGCTTTCGTGGCCACGATAGAAGATGACTCAGGCTCTAAATCAGACCCTAATGAGGTATTTTTTGAATTCTCACATGCTAAACTGGTAGATTGTCTATCAGAACTTCTGGAAAGTAATAGTCAGCTCAAGATCAAATACAAGAAACTTAAAAAGAGTCATGTATCTGAGATTGAACAACTCAAATTAGAAAATGTTAAACTTAAAGAAAATAACATTAAACTCAAAGATGTTTTTCAAAAACTTCAAAAAATTTCTAGTTCAGATATTGCTTCAAGTTCAAAAGATATTCTTAAAGAATATGACTATAGCTTTTAGAAGTTTCTGACTAAAAGCATAGATAGAAGAAAGATGGCTTCAATGATCTATGGAGTTAGTAAGAACACAAAAAGGGAATAGGATATGAAACCCCCAGAGGGAAAGAAGCATATCAACCCAAATATAATGATAAAATGACTATCACATACAAACCACATTACAATAAGTTCAGTTATGGTCACACACATAATATAAAATACACTTCTCATTTTGAAAGAATTTATGTTAAATCAATGTTCAAACAGAACCTTAGAAACTCTAACCATAAAGGACCCAAAGATATATGGGTACTTAAAGAAAAAATAATATATGTTGCAGATGTCCTTAACGGTGAAGTTGAAACACCAATCATGGTACCTAGACTCTGGATGCTCACGACATATGACGAGAAGAAGGTCTATGTTCCAAAGCCTGGAACTTAAACCTGGAGGTGAAGTAAAATTTGGAGGTAACCAGAAGGGAAGAATCATTGGTTATGGAACCATTGGAAATGGTAATCTCCGTTCTATCTCTAATCACTATGCCAAAAATGACCTACGAAAGCGCTTTTCTTGGGCTTTAAAAGCGCTTTCGTAGGTGGCGCTGCTAAAGGTTTTAGTAGCGCTTTTTGTTTAGAAAAAAGCGCTTTCGTAGGCCTACCTATGAAGGCGCTTTTCACCCAAAAGCGCTCTCATAGGTAGGCCTACAAAAGCACTTTTTTTTGGAAAAACGCTTTCATAGGTGCTTACAGAATGCAATAAAGGCATTCTAAATTAGGCCTATGAAAGCGCTTTTCCAGAAGAAAAAAAAACGCTTTCTTAGTCCTACCTATGAGAGCGCTTTTGGGTGAAAATTAAGTGAATTAAGTGAATTAATTGAATTAAGTGAAAATGGTTATGACATTATCTTTAATCAAAAGACATGTAGAGTTGTAAGTCAAAAGGATGGGTCAATCCTCTTTTCTGGCAAGAGAAAGAACAATATTTACAAAATTAATCTTTCTGATTTAAAACATCAAAATGTAAAATGACTTTTTTAAGTAAATGATGAACAATGGGTCTGGCACAAAATATTGGGACATGTTAGCACGAGAAAAATTTCTCAAATTAACAAACTCAATTTGGTCAGAGGACTTCCACATTTGAAGTTCAACTTAGAAGTTCTGTGTGAAGCCTGTCAGCAGGGAAAGTTTTCAAAACCCACTTTCAAATATAAAAATGTTGTTTCTTCCTCTAGACCATTAGAACTTCTGCATATTGACCTTTTTGGACCAATGAAAACTGCATCTATTAGAGGAAAGAAGTATGGATTGGTCATTATAGATGACTACAGTAGATGGACATGAGTAAAGTTCTTAAAACACAAGGATAAGTCACATTCTGTGTTCTTTGACTTCTATAACCAAATCCAGAATGAAAAAGAGTTTAGAATTATAAAGGATAGAAGTGATCATGATAGTGAATTTGAAAATCAATTTTCTGAAATTTTTTTTAAAGAAAATGGAATTTCACATGATTTCTCTTGTCCTAGAACTCCCTAAAAAATGGAGTTGTAGAACGAAAGAATAGAACTTTGCAAGAAATGGCCAGAACTATGATCAATGAAACTAATATGGCTAAACATTTCTGGGAAGAATCTGTGAATATAGCATGTTATATTCAGAATTAAAGTTTCTATAAGACTTATTCTGAAAAGACTCCCTATTAATTGTGGAAGGACAAAAAGCCCAACATTTCTTATTTTCATCCATTTGGATGCAATTGTTATATTCTTAACACTAAAGAACATCTGAACAAGTTTGATTCTAAAGCACAAAAATGTATTCTGCTTGGATACTCTGAACGCTCAAAAGGCTATAGATTGTACAACACAGAAACTCTGATTGTGGAAGAATCAATCAAAGTAAGATATGATGATAAGCTTGGCCAACAAAAGCCAAAGCAGGTTGAAAATATTGCAGGAACAGAAGTTCAGTTGCCAACCTCTGAAGGGACAAAACAGAAGGACAACTCAGAAGTTCCAGCTATTGAAGAAGTTCTGGACAACTTAAGAATTTCTGAAGAACCCTCACAAATAAGATATCCAAGAATCACATCAGCACATCTAGAAGACGTCATCACTAGAAGAAGGACAACCCTATCAGAACTAGGTATGCCTTAAGAAACAATGAGGAATCACTATTTGGTCTAGTTTCAATGATTGAACCAACTTTTGTAGATGAAGCTCTTCAAGAAAATGACTGGATCATTGCCATGCAAGAAGAACTGAATTAATTTACAAGAAATGAAGTGGGGGTCTTGTTCTAAGACCTAAAGGATTTAACATTTTCGGAACAAAGTGGGTGTTCAAAAATAAGCTAAATGAACAAGGAGAAGTTATCAGGAACAAGGCATGATTGATAGCACAAGGGTATAGTCAATAAAAAGGTATTGATTATAATGAAACCTTTGCTCCAGTCGCTAGGTTAGAATCAATTATATTACTAATTTCTTTTGTTCTTCAACATAATATTACCTTATATCAAATGGATATCAAAAGTGCATTTTTAAATGGCTATATAGAAGAAAAAGTTTATGTCCGTCAACCTCCTGGTTTTGAGGATTCAAAATTTCCAAAACATGTCTTTAAACTCAAAAAATCTTTTTATGGGTTAAAGCAAGTTCCCAGAGCATGGTATGAGCGTTTAAGTAATTTTCTTTTAGAAAATAATTTCACCGGAGGAAAAGTGGACACAACTCTTTTTAGAAAGACATTTAAAAATGATATTTTGATATGCCAGATTTATGTAGATGATATTATTTTTGGCACTTCTAATGTCTCTCTTGGAAGAGAATTTGCTGAGTCTATGCAGGCAGAGTTTGAGATGAGCATAATGGGAGGATTGAAATTATTTTTGGGAATTCAAATTAATAAATGTTTAGAAGGTACTTACATACATAAAACTAAGTATATCAAAGAACTTCTGAAGAAATTACAACTATCAGAAAATAAGGAAGCAAAGACGCCAATGCATCCCACGTGTAATTTAGGAAAAGATGAGGTAAGTAAGAAGGTAGATCAGAAGCTCTATAGAGGTATGATTGGATCAATTGTTTATCTAACTGCATCTAGGCCTGATATTTTGTTTAGTGTATGTTTATGTGCAAGATTCCAATCAGATCCAAGAGAATCTCACTTAATTGTTGTGAAGAGAATTCTAAGGTATCTAAAAGGTACTACCAATGTTGGATTGTGTTACAGAAAATTCAAAGAATTTAAATTAGTAGGAGATATAGTAGAAAGGAAGAGCACCTCTAGAAGTTGTCAATTTCTTGGTGAAAATCTCATCTCATGGTACAACAAGAAGCAAGCCACCATATCACTTTCAACCACTAAAGTAGAGTATACAACTGCTGCTGGCTGCAGTACTCAGATGCTCTGGAGGAAGATCCAACTAGAAGATTATCATCTGTATGAGTGTAAGATCCCTATATTCTTTGATAATACTTCTGCAATTTTCCTTTCTAAAAATCCAATTTTACATTCTAAGGCAAAGCATATTGAAATAAAACATCATTTCATAAGAGACTACATTGAGAAAGGAATTTTGAGTTTAAACTTTGTAGGAAAAGACCATCAATGGGATGATATTTTCACTAAAACTCTTTCTAAATATATATTTAAATACATTTTGAAAAATACAAGTATGGAAGTATGCCCTAAATGAAACTTCTGTTTACTTTCAATATAGTCAGAAGTTCTGATTGAACATTCTAATTAACATCTCTTCTGAAGTCAGAAGAGGAGTTCATTTAGAAGCCATACATAGAAGTTCTGAAATAGCTTCTAATAATTCATTACATGTATGGTTCAAAAGTTCAACATATCAAATAGTTGTTACGCTATTAATCTAGAAGTAGAACAAGTGTTCAAAACATCTGATAGGTTACTTACACGCGTGCTGGCTATTGACATCATATTTCTAAGTAACTGTTACAATATAATCAAATATCAAGAAATACCTCTTTAATGTCAGACACCATTTATTGCGTGTGAAGATTAACCTAATTAATTTAATTTTTAAACCGTTTTTAAAACTTTTCACTTGCATGCGTTTTCCCCATAAATAGTCCGTTTCCGAAATCATTCTCTCTTTTTCACTCTTCAAGCCCTTTTATGCATTTCTGTCTCTTCTTCTCTCTTTTCAAAAACCCTAAACCCAGAAACCTTCAAACCAAAAATCCATCCATGGCATCTAGTTCTAGCAACCCAAAAATTGTCAACCCAGAAACTCATTCTTCTAACCATCAAGAAACCAATGTTCCATCTTTTCTTCAACCATCTGAGTGATGTGTTGTACCTGAAATAACTACACTGATTCCACTTGAGAAATTGGAAGTTGTTTGTGAGATGATTATTGATTTAGTGAATCTCAAGGACAATGGCTTCAACCTATTTCCATCTATTGAATTTCAAGGTTGGATGAATTTCTTTGATCGTCTTGTTGGTCCTGTCTATCCAGACATAGTCAAAGAATTCTGGATTCATGATATTGTGACCCCAAAAGCCATTATTTTATTTGTCATGGGGAAGGATATTTCCATCACTGCGTGTTTCATCAGAAGCTTGCTGACCCTATAAGGTGAAGGTGAGATTGGGATCCCAGAAGGTAGAGTTGAATTGGATCCTGTGTATGCAGAAATCTTTACTTCTGGAGAAGCCTCTACAAATATTAAGGATTTAAAGGATAGTTACAAAATTTGGGCCAATATTTTTCATGTATGTATTCATCATAGGAAGGAGAAAATTTCACCTGACTATATCAATGCAGATCAGAAGTATCTATTATTTTGTGTAGGCACCAAGGTTAAGGTGGATCTATCCTATCTTCTGTTTAGGCATCTTTGGCTGCATGTGAAGGAAACGAGGGAATCAGAAAGGACTAAGAACCCAAAGGCTAAGAGGAACTAGATACCCTTGGCAAGACTGATTTCAGACATTCTGACAGAGAATGGTATGACAAAGTACCTAGAAGATGCTAAGTTGCTGAAGGAACTGGACCCCATTTCTGGAAAGATCTTCAATGGCAAGAATTTGGTCAAGAGAAAAATCATTGGTAGACTTCTTGTTGAGCCATCTCCATTGGAATTAGGAACTGTCATAAGGCGAAGAGTTCCAGTTGAAGATTTTTCCTGTATTTGACTCAGAAGCTCATCAGCTGACAATTAAACAATACATCAGAACTTCCAAGAGGAAAGGACTTTCTATTGGTCCAGCATGGCAGCAAGGCAGAGATCTTCCAAGTCCTGTTAGAAAGACTAGAAAGAGGAAAGCAGATGGAGAAGGAATTTCTGCTAGACCACAAAAGTCTCAGAAGAAGAAGAAGAAGAAGAAGAAGAAGAAGAAAAAGGTCATCTCAGGTAGAACTTCTGCTCACATTTCTATTTCTAATACTGCTAGTTTATTAACATCTGCTGCACCAACAACAACTTCAACTTCTGTTCCCCCAACTCCAAACACTACAAAACAAACCATAGAAACAATAGATGTAGACATAGATATAACAACACCTTCAGAAACTATAGAAACAAATCCTCTCATTGCCTAGGTTTTATCTAATATCGACAATTTTGATACTTTGAATTTAGAACTTCCACCTTCATCAACTACAACTACAACCATTCCACAAAATTCACAACAAGAAATTCATGTATCTTCTCCCCACCAAACTAACCCAAATACACCATCCTTTGAGACTCTTATTCCTCACCCAGGAACTGGTGAATGGAACTCAGATGTTCCATCTTGGATTTTACCTGGAATTAATGTTCCTGTGCAAACAAAATTCCCAAGTCCTATACCAAAAACAAATATTTTCACTGTTACCAAAACTCTACCACACCTCGTCAATACTACTTCCATTCCAACAGAACTTTCACAAACTACCACTACTGAACAAACAACAATAACAACCACGGAACTTCCACCAACTCCATCACCTGAATACAACATCACAAATACAAAACTTCCACAAACTCCCACTCAAGAACAACCCACAATCACCACAGAACTTCAAAATCCACACTCCCCAAAAACTGCTACACCAACATCTGCTCTCATTCCCAAACTTCCGTACCCTCAAATTCCTAATTCACCAGAATTTTAGAGAAAACAAGTTAATATTCACTCCCTGAACAAAAGGACACCTGGTTTAAAAACTATGCATGCAAATGTTAATGTACTTTTGCAAAAATTTGAAAAGGAAATGCTGAGTTGGTTAAAACTTCTGAAAGATGATTGTGCCAACAATTTGAGCCCCTCTACATCAGTAGAGTTATGGGGGACCTTCAGAAGGAGATTCATTGTTGAATCAATCAAGCTCAAAGACTTTTTCTACTCTCATGTTTATGAGAAATTTACTGAATGTCTGAATGGGTTGAAGAAGGCTGCCTACAACATCTAGAATGAGAAGCCACTGTTATAACTGGACAATGCTCCGTGGCAACCAAATGTTGACTACATGGAGATTTCAGATGATGATTCCTAAAGAAACAAAGTGCTGACCTTAATGGTTAATCTTGATACACTCTTATCTAGTGCCTTCTGCCCCAGATCTAATGGTTCTGCATCAAGGGCTGTTTCCACAGAGGATGTTGATTCTACTTCTATTGTTCTGGAAACTCTGAAGGATTTGAAGAAAGAAAATAAAGTTGTCAGAGCACGTATAGATAAACAAGATGAAACTAATAAGGAAATCAAGACATGGATTCAGAAACAAGAAGAATCTTCTGCTGAAATTAAGAATCTTCTGCTCTCCTTAATTTCTCGTCAAACCTAAGCCTTCTATTTTCAAACAACCATCTTTGCATCATTTTGTCTAAGTCTTTTTAAGTGTTTTGTTGTTCTTTGCTCTTTTTTTGTTAAACTTCTGTAATAGTACTTCAATTAATAATTACAAGTATTTTGGTTTAATTTACAAAGTTTTTTCACTATTGCGTTTTTGATTACGATAAAAAGGGGGAGAAAATTGAGATTTTGATCTGATTAATTATAACATGTTACTAGAACAAAAATGTCAAACATTTCTAACAATAAATATACAAGTGTACAATTTTTCTTCTAAGTTATACTGATTTACACAAGCTCTGGAAGAATATGTTGCAAAGACAAACTCAAGTCAAAAGCTTCAAACTCTTATGATTCAAGCTCTAGAATGAAAAGGAAACTCTGAAGAAAAGGATCTCTGAAAGTTCTGAAAGAAGCACCAAAAGAATGTTCTGAATAGAAGATGTTTTAACAAGGCTTACAGAAGATTATGATCTATGTGTACGTCATCTTCTAAGACAAGGTCTACTATAGTAACATTACCCACCTAAGCTAAGACGACTGAAGTACTTGAGTGGCTCAACATTCTATGTTCATTGGATAAGCAAAACACGTGAAACAAAACATTATTAATTACGCTTTCCAGTATCCAAGACACGCAAGAGTTGCAACGGAAAGATTCTTAGAAGCTCTATATAAAGTGCAAGATTTAAAGAAGAAAAACAACAATTGATCATAGAGAACTTATGCTGGCAAAATCAAATTCATTATTCTGTTAAGATTATTTCTAAGTTCTTAAGCTAAAATATTTTGTGTAAACATCACTTTTGTGATAAAGCTTTTTAGAAGCAATTGTAAATACATTGTCTAGAATTTCTTATGAAATTGTTCCTTGAGAGAACAGTTGTGTCAAATTTCTCAAGGGGGCTAGGACTAGTTGAGTCTTAGAGGTGTTAGTCAATTGCAGTTGGCTTGTGCGTTATTGTTACTCACAACAATTGGTTGTGCATTTGTAATATTTAGATTATAGTGGATTAAGTCCTCGTTGAGAGAGGAAAAATCACCTTGACGGGTGGACTAGGGTAGTTTGAGTTTCAAACAAACCAGGATAAAAATCCTTGTGTGTTTAGTCTTGTTGTTAGATAAAAGAAATATTTAAAAGGGAACAACTTATTCAACCCCCCCTTCTAAGTGTTTTCTCATCCTTCAGTCTTATGCTCGGTCGCTTGCACACTTATCAATTTGTTTGGACTTGAAAGGGAACACCCTTTTTGAAAAGTTTTTAAACACAAAAAGTGCCCGTAGGTGAAAAAGATTTGCACTGAGGTTGGTTGCTTTTACCTTTACGAAAGGAGTTTAACCATTATTAAGTGTTTTGTTTTTGAAAAGGAAAGAAAACAAGTTTTAGTTTTATTACATGCAAGGATGCAAAAGAAGCTAGCAAAACAAAAGGGAAGCTAACTAGTTCTACCCCTAATGTTGTCATACAAAATTGGACCTAAGGTTGAGGATATAAGGGAATCTCTACCTATGTGGACATGAAAAGTGTGTAAATCCTAATGTCTAGGCTCGAGAGCGATCCTAACTGAGCAGTCCTAAGGAAAGATATCCTAATATCCGTCTTGGTTGTAGAACCAATGGATGCAAAGGGATGAAGCAAACAAGTGCTTTGGTAGAAGCCCACAAACAATGCAATGCACAAAAAAATGAACACACGTGCGCAAGAAAAGAAGGAAGTACCTTAGCCTACAAAAACACTGATGTACTAGATGTAACCATGAGCCTACACATTTGATTCCCGGGAAAGGTATAACAACATGACATGAATTGTCGAGTGTGAAGAGAAATAAGTGTGAGCATCAGCAATAAATGCGAACCCCGAGAGAAGACGTGGAGAGTCAGAATAAGGAACTCTTGCCACTTTTATTATTGACTTGATAAAGGAAGCAATGCAATTCACGTGTGCTGAGCTGACACTGATTGGAACTGTATGAGAGTCGATTGAAAACCCTTTCCGCATGCCCATCATATCATCATAACATACAACACCTGTAGATCTCATCAAAGCGGGTCTTTACTTGGTGGTTCCGCTTAGCGGTTTGCCTAACCACTCTTGACCTATGTAAGCACAAAAGTAAACAAGCAACCTGAAGCACCTCCCTATGCACAGAAGAGGACTTTAAACAAACCAAACACAAGTAGCAAACAGAAGCGCCCTACACGGGTCTTTAAATAGAGCAGAGAGGTTCTTGAATACGCTCCAACTACGAAAGCCCCATTATACATCTCTAATCCTACTTCTCATGGAAAAAGAAAGCGGTAAAACCCTACTTCTCATGCTCTCTGCAAAAGCGGTAAAAGAATGCGATAAAAAGGTATAGCAAATACCACACGGATAAAAATCCGTAAGCAATAGTAAGCTAAGTAATACTCTGGAAAAATTCAAGTACTGCTGCCAAGCAATAAAGAAAATTGGTGAGAAATGCGCGGAGGCATCAAAGCATGAGTGAGATGTGTATTCGTACACATCCGAAGCAAGTAAACCTGAAAAAGGTTGCAAACCAAACAATACAAATAATGGAATGCGCGTTCGTGCACAAAAAGGTATCAGAATGTGAGTTCGTGCACATTTGAAACAAGATAAACTTGCAAGAAATCACAATCCAAACAATAAGATGCGCATTTGTGCACAAACATGTATTAGAATGTGTGTTCGTGCACATTCGAATCAAATGAACCTGCAAGAGAAGTGAAAACCAAACAAGCAGACAGAGGATGCGCATTTGTACGCAAATAGGCATTAGAATGTGCGTTAGTGCATACTCAAACAATATACACTTGCAAGAAAGGTTTAAATCCATAACAACAAGACAATAGAATATACACGTGCACAAGCAATGGAATGCCCGTTCGTACGCATTCAAAAAATCAGATAACCTGCAAGAGAGATGTCATTCCACAATAATCAGACAATATAATGTACACGTATATGCACAAGAAATGGAATACACGTTAGTACACATTCAAACAATTGGATAACCTGCAAGAGAGGTGCCAATCCACAACAATCAAGCAATAGAATATACACATACGTGCAAAAGCAATGGAATGCGCGTTCGTACGCATTCAAACAATTGGATAACTTGCAAGAGAGGTGTAAATCCAAACAACACACAAGTAGTATGCGCGTTCGTACGCATACAAGAATTAGAATGCGCGTTCGTACGCATTCAAGATTGGATAACCTGCAAGAAAGATGTAAATCCAAGCAAACTAACAATAGAATGCACATGTATATGTGCAAGCACAAAATGAGGATGCTACAAATCCAAATCACAAGAAAAAGAGGCTTAATGTACGTTGCACATGATACAAAGTGTCAAAATTAACAAAGAAAGATCTAGAAATAAAGCACCGAATGCAAAACCGATTGCAAATATGACTATAAACTAGTATAAGCATACAAGAAGTGAAATAAAATCACAGAAAACGCTTAAAAAAGCTTATGGAAAGTGAAATTCATGTACTGAATTAAATTCCAATTCACTTTTGTTTTGGTTTGGAAATGTGAAATGAATTGGAATTTAATTCTCCTACATGTAATCAACAACTCCAAACAAATTAATACACAAGTTATGTACAAGTTTCAATGTTGCTTGAATGAAAACAAGTGCAAAATTATGCATGAAAATGCATGTTTTGTTTACATTGTCTATGATGTTTTTATGTATGAATTGAGAATGAATGACATACAACATGTAAATTATGTATGCTCAATGTAAACTACACTTAAATGTAATGCAAAACGTGTTTAATGTCATATAAAATCAAGAATGCAAGTTGTCATGGCGTTGTGATTTCATACATGTGAGGAAGTGTCATCAACACATGAAAAAGTGAGTGAAAGTGAGACTCCGACACACTTTAACGTCATTAAAATCAAACACTGATACACAAACCTGATTCAATTATTCAATATGCATGTATGTCAATACATGAGGATGCAAATTATGTCCTAAATGTAACTTTACATGTGTTATGTACAATGCAAATGCTTTATGCTATTAAAATACACCTAAATCTACATTTGGACACAATTTTATTTATGAATTAAGCCTTAATTCACATGATTCAAGTCAATTCAATCAACCTATATGTTATCTAATGCATGAGCATGTGATAGATGATGCAAAAGTTTAATTAAAGTGGCTAAAATGCAAAGAAAATGAACTACACAAGTGTATGTGTGTGTTATGTACAATTTGCCTTCACACCGACACAATAACGTTGCAAAATCGAATTTAATTCAAACAATTCTCAAACAAATATTTAAGAATTGAAATCCTCACGGAAATTGCAATCAAATTCAATAATCAATTTGAAGAAAATTCAAAAGTAAAAAATCACTTAAAGTAAGTGCTTATTTGAGAAGTTGACTTACTTGATCTTGAAGTTTGAAGTCAAATTGAAGAGGAATCCTTGAAATATTTAAATAAAATATCGAATCCAAGTCTTAATTATTGATAATAAGAGGAAGGAAGCTTGATTCGTTGAGAATTCAAAAAAAACGCAAGAGGAAGACCTTCCTCTAGCCTTGGATTGAGCAAGATGAAGGAGGAGAAGGCTGCCGGATGAGGAGACCGGCTGAAAAAAGACGAGGATGAGGTCGGCGGCAAGGGGAGGAGTACGGTCGGTCCGGCGGTAGAGAGAGGGACGAGACCGCGTGGCTCCAATTGGAGAAAGGGGGTGTCACGCGCGAGGAAGGCCGGAGGAGGGTTCGGTCAGTCGGTGCTTGGGCGGTGATTGGTCGGAACTATGCCGGAAGGTTGGGCAGCGATGGTTGATGTGGTGGCTAGGGAAGGAGGTCAGTTTTGGAGGGAAGGCTTGTTTCAAATTTTCTTTGATTTTGCTTTGTGACTTTGGCTTTTGTTTGAGAGAGAATTGAGAGAGAAAATTGGAGATTTTAGAGGAAAATTAGGCAAATTATTGTGTGTCCTTAATTTGTGAAGGGGAAAATTTATTTATAGTGTGCAAAATTGGGCCTTAGAGTGTCTTGGATCCTCAATTAAGCCCAAATCGCGATTATCTGAATAATTTTCGTCTACGCCCCAAAAGAGTGAAATCCGTGCGAAATTCGAAGTCGGACTCTAAACAAAAAAAGTTCAGAACGCGAAATTGCTTGAGATAGTCAAAATTTTGGCTCAATCGAACGGACAGTCCAGGCGATTCATATTTTTGAAGTTTCAGCATATGTTTCGGGTATCCGACACATGTAGAATTTTTATTGCACTCTTCGGAGAAATTTCCTCGAACGAGGGTCTTATGATCAAAATCCGAACACGGAGTCTTTGTGACAAATGAAGGCAACAAAATTTGTGAAATTTTGGCACTGGTCCCTCATCATTTTGATAAAAATCGAGTGAGATATGATTTTTCGAACTTCATGTATCAAATGAAAAATGCTCAGTTTGTCTCAAAATCAATTATGAAGATTAAAAAACTGCTCTTTAATGGTGAAGAATCAGCTCTGGACTTATGAATGAAAGTCAGAGAGGACTTCGATACGGAATTTTAGACACCATACCCGCTCAATTTAGAGGTACTATCAAGGAGTTATGACCTTTTTAGCGCATCGAGAACACGGTACAACACTAAAATTCAATTTATCTCACTTGAAAGATCAATTTCTTCGGGGACCTTCTTCACTTGAACTCGATTTCATGTTATCTTTTCAATTTTTACAGGTAACCTAAATCTGAAAAGGGGAAAGAAGGGAACCCTAGTTCCTAAAGTGACGAAATCGGTGATGCTCATGTGCGAAAATGGAAGAAACGAAAGAGAAAGAGAAGGATGACGGCCATAGGGTTCACAACCTCCTCCTCTTCCTTCGGAAAATTGGGTATTACCTTTCTGACTTCCTCTTTCTGTGGCTTTTACGATTTCTGAAGGGGTTTGGTTTGGGAAATGATGTGAGTTTGTTGTTTAGGGTTTGTAAATCATGTTCTGTTTCTGGTTTTCTGGTTTTTTGGTTGCTGCCTCTGTTTGGTTTTTCTGTTAGGGTTTTGGAATGAACAGTGGCTGCCTTTTCGGTTTTTGTGCAGTTGATGCTTTTATAGTGACTGAATTAGGGTTTTGGCTCTGAGATAAAGTCTTGGAACATGGCCTGCTTGGGAAAATCCAAAAATGGGCTTTGGTATACTGTTTTTTGATATGTTGGTCAAAATCTGTTATGCCAGCCTTGAATTCCTGTACTGGACTTAGCAACAATGTAACTTATTGGGCTAAAACTTTTGTTTTCTGATTCTGAACCTATTTGGGCTGTTGTACTTGTACTTGTTGCAGCTACCTTTTAATACTTAGTGATTATGATGTTGTCTGAATCACACCAACCTTTTGTGAACCAACAACAAAGAGTTGTTGTGATTTGCAAAGGGTAAGGTTTTCCTTGTTGAACATGATTGAGCAAATAAATCCCTAATAAAACTGATCCCGAATACAAATCCCTAATGATGAGATTAAGAAAATTGTGTGATGCCTTGTCTATTTAACTGCTGCCCGTTACTTGCTAACCATTCTTTTTCTTTCTTTTCATGAGTTACAATGATGACGAGGATGGATGATAGAAGGAAAGCTTGGATAAGAAGAAAAGGTTTGAAGATTGAGCAAGAAAGCTTGGAGGGAAGTTCAAAAAGAAAGCAACGAAGACTTCCATTGGAAAGAATAGGATTAGGATATAGAACATGTAATGTTACTTGTATGCTTGCAACCTTAGACCAAATTGTAACTTGTTTTTAATTTTGTACAAAAATAGCTTGAAGCTTGAAAGTTTTCTTGAAGTGAATTAGAAAGATAATTTGCCAATTGAATATTGAGTTTATGATTTGATTCCAACTTTGTAAATGGGAATTCTTGTATAATAAAAACTTAGAGTTATTTGAAAACTCTCAAATTTTCAAGAATACAAGAGTTGAGCATTATGTATCAACTTGAGTTCTTGACATATTACTAATGCAATCTTCTTCGCCGTAGTACTTGTAAACGTAAGTTGGAAACCAAATTTACCACAAACTAGTATCAATGGTTAAGAAAAGTCATGGTGAAGTGTTGATTAGAATATGCATTCAACTCTAATTTCAATTCAATCCATAATTCCAATCCACAACCTTGAACCAAGCGAGCAATAACGTGGTTGCTATACTTTAGATATTGAGCAAAATCGTCATGTATGTTCTTGATTCGTGTTCTAAACGAATTGAGTTCTTACGAGAACTACGAGTGGATGATAAATCAAATTTATATAACATATTTGATTTATTTTTCATGGATAATAATACTATCTTTGTTTAATTATATTATTTTATTTTTGTATTACGTTGGTATTTCTATTGTTTCATGTATTTGTATTAAATAAAGATTAATTGAGCAAAGAAATAAAATTGAGAAAAAATCTAATTAGAAAAGCCAAAGAAATGAAGCAAGGGGTGATATAGCAAAATGAAGAGTTAAGAAGAGGAAAATAATTATGTAAAGACGAAGCCCAGCAATTCAAGCCTAGGACGCACGCCCCCCACTTGCCACGTCAGTGAGACGCACGTCTCACCCTCTCCACTCAGCTTTGAGGCAGTCGCCTCAAGTAGGGCCCACCACTTGCCAGCAAAATGAGACCCACGTCTCATTCTCTCTTCTATATGTGGAGGCGTCCGTCTCCTACCTTTAAGGCATTTATATTTTCTCCACGATCACATTTTCATACGAGACATGGAGACGGGAAGTTATGGAAGGAAGCTATAAATACAAGTTAAAGTTTGAAAGGAAGGGTCGGCATTTTTACGGAACATTGCAATATTTCTTTCAGCATTCTTCTTTTATTTTTAGTCTTAGATTTTCCTTTATTTTTAGTTTTAGGCAGTTATATTTCTTTTATTTTTCTTTTCGTATTTTCCTTTCGATTCGAGAAGTCTTCGAGCAGATCCAGCCGACTTGTGGTGGAGTGTTTGTTTATTTCGAAGAACAAGATTTATTCCAGTATTCTTATTTTTCAGGTTTTTATCTAATTATATTAATTTATTTGAAATATTGTTGCTTGGTATTTATTTATTTGATTATGGAGATGTTTAAATATATTGAACCTTATGTTTATGCATGTCCAAATTAATAAATATGTCCGGCTAAACCGAGTAGGTATCGGTATGTAATAACAGTAAGAGTAGGAATTAAATTGTTCCCAAGCTAAAATCTTAATTAACTTAATTTCTGGTTATGACTTTTTGTAATTAAAAATTAATCTTTTTGTTATGAAAGTAAGAAAAGTAGAATAGATTGGGATCGAGACCAAAAAAGTGTGAGGTTTTAACCGGATAGCTAAAGTTAGGCATTCGATTTAAATACAGCGAGAGCGCTTTAAAGCGAATTAGATTTTATTAAGTTT
The DNA here is from genome assembly GCA_021764765.1 of Vicia sativa. Classification (NCBI taxonomy): domain Eukaryota; kingdom Viridiplantae; phylum Streptophyta; class Magnoliopsida; order Fabales; family Fabaceae; genus Vicia; species Vicia sativa. The sequence goes on along the minus strand of CM038793.1, from coordinate 267,455,902 downwards.
TTAAAGAATATTTTCTAAACACTTATGGGCTAGCGAGAGCAGACATAGGGCTTTAGGAGTATAATCCGAGATAAGACCATGAAAGTATGAGTTGAGGGTTTTTAAACTGATAATCTCTACAGAACAATTAAGTTAACCATCTTTATACGCTTAGGTTCGATTAAATCCGCTTAGGTTCACTATATTACGTACCGATATCCGTTTAATTTATATTTTTCTTTAACCGATATCCGTTTAATCCGCTTAGGTTAAGTCCCTCGCGACTCATAGCATTGGCTTAGAGACTCAAATCTCCCAACTTGAACAAAACCTTCTAGGACCCTTTCCCAAGGAAGATGTGGATGTTGAAACAACCATTAGAGAAAAACAATTTGAAATTATAGAGAGTGATGATGAGGTTGAGGAGAGTGATATTGTGGTCGAGGAAAGTTATGACGAATAAATAGTAGAGGTTGAGAAAAATCCACCAACACCATTCAAAAAGGAGGTTGTAAAAGAGGTAGAGAAGGAAGCACATATTGTAATCCCAAAACGGGTGACCACAACAATGTCTTCAACAAACCAATTCGAGAGCTTACATCCTGGAATAGTTGGGTAGATCCAATTGTCCACATCACAGTCGTTGTCAGCTTCACCATCAATTGCATCAACATATTCAATCTGGACTCCACTTTTAACAAACTTGACAGGAGGAGACAACCCCTTGCTCATTGAGGCGGTGACTGGGACCTTCATTTCGGGTGCAAAACCAAAACCCCTCTTATCTGTATGAGTAGGGAGCTCTAGCACTCTACCCCACCCTTCAGGATGTCCGGACTCAACAACAGCCTGAGCTTGCTTATAGGATGCCATGGAGACTTCCAACTTCTCACCCTTTTGCAAAGGAATCTTATCGACTGATACTGTTTCAAAATCCTAACATGGAGTTTCATGGATCTCTCCTTCAATTTCAACATATCCAAAGTTGCTAAAATGGCTGACGATATAATCCTCTTCACCATAAACGGTGACAACCTTCCCATCAATTAGGAACTTCAGCTTTTGGTGCAAGGTAGATGTCACAGCGCTAGCCCCATGAATCCAAGAGCGTCCAAGCAAACAACAGTAGGAGGGATTGATATCCATAACGAAAAAAGTGGCATCAAAAACCCACGGGATTATCTTAATAGGCAAATCTACCTTGCCGAACACAGACCTCTTTGACCCATCAAACGCCTATACCACCAAGTCACTGGGTCTCAGCACAACCCCCTCATAGTCTAATTTCAAGAGAGTAGACTTTGGAAGAACTTTAAGAGACGATCCTGTGTCAACCAATACACGGGATAAAGTAGTTCTTGCTATCTCCACAGAAACGTGCAGCGCTTTGTTATGCTTCCTCCCCTCGGAAGGTAAATTAAAGTCAGTAAAACCGAGACAATTGCTTGCTGAAATGTTGTTCACAATGCCTCCAAACTGGTTAACAGAGATCTCTTGGGGAACGAATGATGTCCCCAATAAATGCATCAGAGCATTGCGGTGAGGATCAGAGTCTCTCAACAAGAATATACTAATAGCAGACGGGCTCAAGTAACCGATTTCATTGGTTGGAAACATGACTACCCCAAAGAAGAGCAAAGCCAAAATGGAACTGAAAGTTGGCCAATCCTCTTGAACACTCAAACATGACTACCCCATAGTATTTTGCCAAAGCAATCAAAGCTTCCATGTCCACATTTGTAGTCAAAATATCCAGAATATTCCCAAACCTTTTCCCAAAATAAGCTCTACTGACAGGAAGAATTCTCTCGGTTTGAGTTATCAGCTTCCCTATCTTCAGCTCTTTGAATTTGAGATGTGGAACGTTCTTCACAGTTGGATTCATTCTTCCTTTCTGCTTACTGCACCAACAAAGCCTACAAGGTTCCCTAGAAAAAAAATGTTATATCCTAAGTTGTTTTGTGCAAATGTATGTAATGTATGTTGCAAATTAAATAAGGCTGGTTCATAGGATTGGTCGGGCATGGTTTCGACGTGTACCCAACAATTCCCCGGGCAAGGCTAGTCCCATAGTTTTTTTGCTAAATGTTTCTTGGGGTCTCAGATCCCCTTTTACAAATATCATCAACACGCGTACGACCTACGTAGTGATAATATTTGCAAAAGTATACTCCAAGAAACGGCTCTTAATAGGATGCTCAAAATCCAAAATTTGAGCGGTTGGTCTAGGTTAGGATAACATGAACAAACTTAGAGTTATAGGTCGTTTGTCCAAAGATTGATGTCCTGCACATTCATGCGGCTCAACAACCTCCTTAAAACAACCAACTCTAAGCCGGAGTCTTTGCTTCGGTCCACAAAACATTGGAGTCAGGGGGACCTAGGCTACGCAACTCCTCTATTCCTAAAAAGGTGACCTAGAAGCCTGGGTAGTGGGCTTATCTATTATCAACACCCATAAATTCCCATCACAATAATATATCAACAGAAAAATATATATAAAGGGTAAAAAGAATAATAAGCAATAAAAAATAAATAAGCATAAAGAAGAAAGCGATAAACAAACACTCAAACATGCGAAGAACTAAACTAGGGTTGACTCGCTTAGTCAAAAAGATTTAAAAAAAGTCCCCAGTGAAGTTGCCAACTGAAGCAACTCGTTTTTCAAAAATCATTTAAATTTTCAAAAACAATGAAATCACCACCTAATTTTATTTGTTCTAAAAAAGAACGGGAAAATATAGATAAAATCCCACGAATGCGGATAAGGTGGTCTACATGACCGAAAGATATGAATTCGGGAGTCGGTTACACAAGAGGATGGTATTAGCACCTCTTACGTCCATCGCACTCGATGGGACCCATTTAGCTCGTGCGTGTTTCTGTGTTTAAAGTAAAAATGCTATTTTCTAATTAATGATCGAGAAATAAGAAAGAATGAAACAGGATTTGTTTATTATTATTTTGAGTTTGACACGGTTTCGAAACCGCGTGCCTACGTATTCCCTCGTGCAATGGGAAAGTCAAAACTCTGTAGTTCTTGTTGAAAAGGTTTGAATTGGTTGTATTGATTTTAGTAGAAATGTTTTTGATGATCGCATATGAGCGGAAAAAAAAAAGAATTTGAATGGGTTGAATTGATTTTAATTGTAGATGACAAGTACGAAAATGTTAGGCTATCATCTAACGATTCGAACACTCGAAATTGGTGAGTGAGCTCGACCAATCATCTCTCATCCAAAATCTTTATTATAAAAAAAAGGGTGAGGTGAAGCAAAGTTCACATTTATTAAGTGTGTGGAATAAAAGTATTTAAGTCATTAGGCTATCATCTAATGGCCCAAATACTTTAAATTTAATTAAATCGTCGGTCTATCATCCAACAATTTAATCAAATGCCATAACACTATATTTTTTGTTTTAGAACAAGGATAGAAGTTTTTAGTTTATTAGGCTACCATCTAACAATCTAGAAACTTCGATTTGTTTAAATCGTTAGGCTATCATCTAACAATTGAAACAAATCCCATCCAAATGTTCTTTTATAGAAAATTGATTTAAAGAAAACAAATTGAATTAATTTTTTTAATTGGAATGTGTTTTAAGAATTTCAATATCGGACGTAGAGAAGTAATGATTCGAGTTATGATTAACCAAGTATGTGGACTTGATTAACCTCGTGAGGATAGGTGCTCCTATCCCCAACCATGAGACCCTGGTGCATGGATAATTGGTATGTGGACCAATGTTTATTCGGGTTATGATTAATCAAAGCAACGAGGGATTTGATTAACCTTGTGAGTATGGCCATGCCCATCCCCAACTATGAGACCCTTAGAGAATTTGGTGTGGGAACCAAAATGAGAGATCGGAGACGTCGTTTCTTTTTATATTAATTTGTGGGTGGAGTGTACAATCGTGTAATAAAGCACACAGGAGGATAAATGAACGGATAAAAATTATCACACAATACAACTGAAATACTGATGGAAGGTTTCAATGCTTCACAAACTCACTCTTACCCAAAAATTAGTGCTAGCCTTTCGAGCTTCTTAGGTGGAAGTAGATTAAATACTAAAAGAACCCAAAAATTTGCGCTCCGAAGAACAAGTAGAAATGTTTATGCTTTTTTTATTTTTTTTAACATTTCGGTATGCTAGGAAACGAATACGCTTAAATAAGCGGCTTCGCGGTTCAAAAATGATAGCAGACAGATCTTTGGTACGAGCACACTTAAATAAGCGGCTTCGCAGATCAGAAAGGCAAGGACTCATAGATCTTTGGAACGAGCACACTTAAATAAGCGGCTTCGCAGACTAGACAGACCTTTGGAACGAGCACACTTAAATAAGCGGCTTCGCAGATCAGAAAGGTAAGAACTCATAGATCTTTGGAACGAGCACACTTAAATAAGAGGCTTCGCAGATCAAAATGAGAACAAACAGATCTTTGGAATGAGCACACTTAAATAAGCGGCTTCGCAGATCAAAATGAGAACATATAGATCTTTGGAATGAGCACACTTAAATAAGCGGCTTCGCAGATCAAAAATGAAACCAGAAAGACCTTTGGAACGAGCGCACTTAAATAAGAGGCTTTGCAGATCAGAAAGGTAAAAACTCATAGATCTTTGGAACGAACACACTTAAATAAGCGGTTTCGCAGATCAAAATGAGAACAGATGGGAGTATATGTTCGGTAAAGATATTAGACACACACAAGAAGGAGATCGACTGAAGCAGACTCACTGGGAAGAAGATATATGAAATGTAAAATCGTCTATCGGAGACGAATTCACGGGGAAAGCGGCCAACCAAAAGGTACTCTAGCAAGGATTGCTAGGCTATGTTGGACTTCAAAAGGTTGCAAATATGCAAGAAATACAATATCCCTCAGGCCAAAGGCGGGGTGTAATTCTTCAAGAGTGGCAATTATATGAATTACCACACACCAAGTATGAATACTCAAACAATTGAGAAGCAAGAAAGGTTAGACACCGACTCTTACTCGCACTCTAACGACAGAGACAAACACGGGCAAGAAAACCAAAATAAGATTTTGCAAAAAGCAAGACGCTCGGTAACTGAATTGACTTGAATGACGTAAGAGACCGATATAGGGTCAAAGATGCAGATGGCAACAACCAGAAGATATGTCTTGAGGAAAACCTGACAAGGAATACCATTTGGGATTTTTTATGGATAGATTTCTCTTCGGAGACGTAAAAGGTACTCGAGAAACACTTTAATCTGGCTTATGCTTATGATGCATGTTTGAGATTTTTTTTTTAACGTAATGCTCCATATCAATGGAAATGCAACGCAGTTTTTGAGGAAGCTATGCAATGCAATGATGCATGTTTTGATATTTTGGCTAGGACTAAAGGCAATTGTGAGCTGTCGAGGGAGCAAAAACCATCCATGAATTGAATATAAATCATCTGGTCTTTATCAAATAGATGATAGTCTGGACCCCGACAGGGGGATTGCAGAATATAAGTATCAACTTTCAATGATCAACATCACTGGGGAAGTAACTCTTAGAGATTAACATTCATCTGGGATGACAATCATGTTGCGCAGAGTTCCTAATTTCAATAACTCTGGATTACGAGATCTTGCATAAGAGGGGTCGACAACATCTTCTGGCACAAGTGAGCCTTTGAAAATGATCTTGCTGGTGTAAGCCGCTCTTTGCGATCTTCCGCGTCGGGGAAAGAATGATAACATTTGAGGGCACACATATGTCATAGGTAACTCTTGTTGGAGAGAAATAAACTTTGTCGGTGACCAAAGTTTAGGCGTATCATGCCCTTTCATTCTAAAAACTTTGGATAACAAAATCTGCAAAAAATGCGAAACACAACAATATTTCTGCTACAGAGATCAAAAGTTTCAGCCATTAGCGCGTGTACCCGAAATTCCGAGTAATTTCAAAAAATTATGTCACGTGCTGTAGGGCTCTAATATTTTATATGCGAAGTTTATTAAAAATATTGGACATTATTTTTACAAACAAAACAGTTAAGATATGAAAATAAGACAAATGAAAAGAAACACAGTTTGGATAAAAGTAATTTTATTGATTGACTGGCCCGTAAATGAGCATTTACATCAAGAAGCAATTCCTAAAAAGAGGCAATTGCGTACATATCATAGTTAAAAGAAAACAAAGGTGGCAACAAAGTCATGGATTTTTATCGAACCCCGAATCCGCCGTACTCTTCACAACTCTACATTCCTTAATATCGCGTTGTCCAAAATGCTCTGATTAGACTGATTCTCCACCTTTCCAAATTATCAAGTTGTTGTAAAAGTGATAAAACAGGTGCCGTGCAGATCATAGTCATTCGCTTTGAATCCCTAATTTTTTCCTGGACCGCCCTTTCGGGTTTTCGATCCACCGGGATACCCTTTTTTGCCAAGGCCGCCTTTTCAGGTTTTTGACTTGTCGGGTGTACAATCTTTTATATTTACTCCTAACTTTTGACGGAACCTTTTTGATTCGTCGGGATGCCCTTATTTTTGCTTAGGCCAGTTAACCTAACGGGTCTCTTTTATGCGAAGTATTTTTTGACTACGTCTGCATTGATAGGGTGAGGGAACTCCTCTTCGTCCATAGTCGTGAGCAACATAGCTCCTCCAGAGAAAATTTTCTTCACGACATATGGTCCTTCATAATTTAGAGCCCACTTTCCCCGAGCATCCGTATTGTTAGGAGGAAAAATTCTCTTCAGCATAAGGTCACCAGCTTGAAAACTCCGAGGAGACACTCTCTTGTCGAAAGCCCTTTTCATTCGCTTATGGTATAACTGTCCATGACAAATAGCTGTCAATCTCTTCTCGTCAATGAGATTCAACTGATCAAGTCTATTCTGAACCCATTCAGCTTCATCGAGTTGCACATCTGTCAAAATCCTTAGGGAAGGAATTTCAACTTCTATGGGCAGAACTGCTTCCATACCGTATACCAAAGAGAAGGGAGTTGCCCCTGTTGAAGTGCGTATCGAGGTGCGATAGCCGTGCAAGGCATATGGCAGCATCTCGTGCCAATCTTTATAAGTCACAAACATCTTCTGTATAATCTTTTTGATATTCTTATTTGCCGTCTCCACAACACCATTCATTTTTGGACGATACGGAGAAGAATTATGATGTTTTATCTTGAAACTGTCGCACATCACTTTTATCATTTTGTTGTTGAGATTCGAACTGTTATCAGTGATGATCTTCTCAGGAACACCATAACGACAAATGATATTATGCTTGATAAAACGTGTGACCACCTGCCTAGTAACACAAGCATAGGATGCTGCCTCAACCCACTTGGTGAAATAATCAATAGCAACGAGGATAAAACGATTTCCGTTAGAAGCGGTAGGTTTGATTTCTCCAATCATATCAATGCCCCACATTGCAAAAGGCCAAGGAGAAGTCAAAACATTCAAAGAAGAACGCGGCACATGCATCTTATCAGCATAGACTTGACACTTGTAACAGGTTCTGGCATGGTTGTAGCAATCATTCTCTATGGTAGACCAATAATAACCCGCTCTCATGATTTTCTTAGCCATGGTGTGTCCACTAGAATGCGTCCCAAAGGAACCTTCATGAATTTCTTCTATGATCTTATTTGCTTCGTGTCTATCCACGCAACTGAGCAAAACAGAGTCATAGTTCATCTTGTACAAAATTCCCCCATTAAGGAAAAATTTAGTCGAGTACTTGTGCATAGCTTTCTTATCAGTGATGGAAGCATCTTCAGGGTACTCTTTTGTCTCGAGATACCTTTTGATGTCGTAGAACCAAGGTTTTTCATCCGCCTCACCTTCTATTTCATAGCAAAATGTGGGCTCATCCAATCTCATGATAGTGATAGACGGGGCATCATTCGCCCAACTGACTTTAAACATGGACGATAGTGTAGCCAAAGCGTCTGCCAAGCTGGTCTCTTCCCTTGGGATATGGTCAAAAGTAATTTTGTCGAAATATGGGATCAACTTCAAGACATGCTCTTAGTATGGAAACAAATTTGGGTGGCGAGTCTCCCAATCTCTGTTGATTTTGCTAATTACCAAAGCAGAATCTCTGTATACCGCTAACATTTTGATTCTCAGATCAATAGCTGCTTCAATCCCAAAAATACAAGCTTCGTACTTGGCCATATTATTGGTGCAATCAAAACAAATTACGCGTGAATGGAATATGAAAACACAGCCGAGATGATAGCACCAACACCATTTCCTAATGCAATAGAGGCCCCATCGAACGCCATCGTCCACCGTGAGCCTGGTTCGGGTCCCTCTTCAAGGCCAGGAATATTACAATCCCTGATATACATAATGTCCTCATCAGGGAACTCAAGCTTCATTGGCTGATAATCATCTTCTAATGGTTGTTGAGCAAGATAATCTGCCAACACACTACCTTTGATGGCCTTCTGAGTAGTGTATTGGATATCATATTTTGTCAGGACCATTTGCCAACAGGCTACTCTACCTGTGAGAGCCGGTTTCTCAAAGATATACTTTATCGGGTCCATTTTGGAGATTAAGAGAGTAGTGTGAGTCAACATATACTATTTGAGTCGGTTTGCTGCCCACGCGAGTGCGCAGCAAGTCTTTTCCAATAATGAATATCTCGATTCACAATCAGTGAACTACTTACTCAAATAGTATATGGCATGCTCTTTTCTGCCCGTCTCATCATGCTGAACAAGTACGGAACCCATGGAATTCTCTAACACCGTCAAGTACATAATCAACGGTCTGCCTTCCACCGGGGGTGAGAGGATTGGAGGCTCTTGTAGGTACTTCTTTATACTGTCGAACGCTGTCTAAAAATTATCGTTCCACCTGGTTGTCGGATCTTTCCTTAACAGCTTGAAAATGGGCTCACAGGTAGCTGTAAGATGAGAAATGAACCTAGCAATGTAATTCAATCTTCCCAAGAAGCCACGCACTTCCTTTTCTGTTCTCGGCTCTAGCATCTCTTGTATCGCTTTTATTTTTGCATGGTCAACCTCGATCCCTTTCTCGCTTACAATAAAGCCTAATAATTTCCCTGATCTTACCCCGAAGGTGCACTTATTTGGGTTTAACCTCAGTCTGAACTTTTAATTTTATCAAGTGAACCAGGTGTTCCTCTTCCGTTTGGGACTTAGCAATCATATCATCAACATAGACTTCAATCTCCCTATGCATCATATCATGAAAGAGAGTAACCATAGCACGTTGATATGTTGGCCCTGCATTCTTTAAACCAAAAGGCATAACTTTGTACCAGAATGTTCCCCACAATGTAATAAAAGTAGTTTTCTCCATATCATTCGGCGCCATCTTAATCTGGTTGTAGCCAGAGAAACCATCCATGAAGGAGAACACTTTGGCTTGAGCAGTATTATCAACCAAAATATCGATGTGCGAGAGAGGGAAATCATCTTTAGGGCTTGCTCTGTTCAGATCCCTATAATCAACGCACATTCTTACCTTGCCGTCTTTCTTCGGCACTGGCACAATGTTCGCAACCCAAGGGGAATAAGAGACAACTTTTAGGAAACCAACCTCCATCTGCTTCTGAACCTCTTCTTTACTTTTCCTTGACATTTCGGGGTGTGTTTTGCGAAGCTTCTGTTTTACCAGTGGGCAAGCTTCTTTGAGGGGCAATTCGTGCATAACGATATTAGTATCCAACCCGGGCATATCTTCATAAGATCAAGCGAAGATGTCCACGTATTCATGAAGCATTTTGACCAGTTTTCGTTTAACTCCATCTTCCAATGCTGCCCCAATCTTGACCTCCTTTCGTGCATCCTCGTTTCCCAGATTGATCACCTCTAGAGTCTCTTGGTGCGGCTGGATGACCTTTTCTTCTTGCCTCAACATCCTGGCTAATTCTTCTGGTAATTCACAGTCCTCTTCGGTTTCTCCTTCAGCTTGATAAATTGGCTTATCAAAGTTATAATGAGCCATGGCAGAATCGTCATCGACAAAATCCGGGATCAATAGGGGATTGCATCTGCGTGGTTGGTAATTTTATTTTTTATTTACTTTAGATTGAAGAAAAAAACAAAAAAAAATTTATATATATATTTTTAAAAAAAAAACAGAAAGTAATGAATATAAAACAAAATTTCTTATTGCCACCTTTTAAAAGAATAAGTGAAGAAAAACAAAGAGCGAAATATTTGAATGCGAAAAGGACATCCTTTACTAATGATAAACTTGAAAGTTAAAAGCATTGTGGCCCTACAGCATGATCACTACGTCTTGGGCATAACGTAGGAATTATGGCATGACATAAAAAAAAATAGAAAATTACTCTTCAAAACGGGTGACCACAGTAATATCTTCAACAAACCAATTCGAGAGCTCACGTCCTGGAATAGTTGGGTAGATCCACTTGTCCACATCACAGTCGCTGTCAGCTTCACCATCAATTGCATCAACATCTTCAATCTAGACTCCACCTTTAACAAACTTGACAGGAGGAGACAACCCCTTGCTCATTGAGGCGGTGACTAGGACCTTCATTCCGGGAGCAAAAACCCAAACCCCTCTCATCTATCTGAGTAAGGAGCTCTAGCACTCTACCCCACCCTTCAGGATGTCCGGACTCAACAACAACCTGAGCTTGCTTATAGGATGCCATGGAGACTTCCAACTTCTCACCCTTTGGCAAAGGAATCTTATCGACTGATATTGTTTCAAAAGCCTGACATGGAGTTTCATGGATCTCTCCTTCAATTTCAACATATTGAAAGTTTCTCAAATGGCTGACGATATAATCCTTTTCACCAGAAACGGTGACGACCTTCCCATCAATCAGGAACTTCAGCTTTTGGTGCAAGGTAGATGTCACAGCGCCAGCCCCATAAATCCAAGGGCGTCCAAGCAAACAACAGTAGGAGGGATTGATATCCATAACGAAAAAAGTCGCATCAAAAACCTGTGGGCCTATCATAATAGGCAAATCTACCTCGCCGAACACAGACCTCTTTGACCCATCAAACCCCTTTACCACCAAGTCACTAGGTCTCAGCACAACCCCCTCATAGTCTAATTTCAAGAGAGTAGACTTTGGAAGAACGTTAAGAGACGATCTTGTGTCAACCAGTACACGTGATAAAGTAGTTCTTGCTATCTCCAAAGAAACGTGCAGCGCTTTGTTATGCTTCCTCCCCTCGGGAGGTAAATCAAAGTCAATAAAACCGAGACCATTGCTTGCTGAAATGTTGTACACAATGCCTCCAAACTGGTTAACAGAGATCTCTTGGGGAACGAATGATGTCCCCAATAAATGCATCAGAGCATTGCGGTGAGGATCAGAGTCTCTCAACAAGGATAAAATAGAAATCTTGGCGGGTGTCTGGCTGAGCTGGTCGATTATCTTATAATCGCTTTTCCTTATGTACCTCATCAGCTCTTCAACATCTTTAGTCACCTCTGGGCTCAAAACGGGTGCTGAAGTCTTCGGTGTCGACTCATCTCCAATCATAATTCCTTTCCCTTTTGCTTTAGCCTTGGCTAAAAAGCTTCAGGACTTTTCTCAGCTAGATTGGGTGGGGAGAAGATTCGCCCATTTCGGGTAATCTAACTTTCCCCCATAATATCATGAACCGCAAGCTCATTTCCTTCAATCTTCCTTTCATCATACTTTCCTTCTTTAGAGATCTCCATATTCAGTTTCTTTCCGTCACGGTAGTATTCAGATCCATAATTCCATGGAATGGCCTTTTAATTAGTGTAAGGTACCGGTCGAGGCAAAGTAATGATCACGGGAGGCTTCTTAGTCGGTACAGGGATCGTGACAGGAATCCTTCTAGAAGTGACGGGGATAGTAACCACACCAACCTCATCTTCATTATTCTGCACATCAATCTCTTTCTGGATGAATTGTAGAGTTTTTTCAGTAATCAAACGCTGAATTTCGTTTCTTAGGTTATCACAACCTTCAGCTTGGATCAAACATTCTTCACAACCGTCATTACAACCAGGGAAGTCTCCCTTCAACAACAATTGCATCTTTATCCACCATAACGGGGTGGTCAAAGCATTAACATCCGTTACCAGATTCAAACTTTCCTCTTCACAAATTGCATTAACAGCGCCTCCACTATGGGGAGGCAAGGGATGCTGCATGACATTGGGAGTAGGAGGTGGTCAAAAGTTGATGGCCTCCGTGTCAAGAAAGTTTTGCACCTTGTATTTGAGAGCATAATAATTCTCAATAGAATTCCCCTGCGCATTGGAGTGGTAGGGACAACGAGCATTCGTATTAAAATATTTTGGCAGATTATCAAGGTCAACCTTCAGACTGCGCAATTCAATCATATTCAGGATTTGCAAGTGAGCAAATACATCTACATAAGACATTGGTAAGGGATCAAACTTCTTCAAGAGTCTCTGTTGTTGTTGTTGTCTAGGAGCAACATGTTGTTTTGGAACACTAGTAGGAATAGTCACAGCAGCGACTTGGTGATTGAATTCCTGGCGCTTCTCTTTCCCTCTTCGTTCATATAGCGCGCTTGACTCGCCTTCCTTCTTCTTCTGGTAACCACCAAAAGACTTCTTGGCGCCACCAACTTGATTCTTGTCAGTACTAACATCCTGAATCTTTCCCAACTTGATCCCCATCTTAAACCTTTCACCAAACATCACCATATCAGCGAAAGTACTGGTCAGACTGCAAGAGGCATAGTAAGGTCCATCTAGTGTGCCGGTAAACATTTCTACCATCTCGCGTTCTACAATAGGGGTTGAACTTTAGCAGCTACCTCGCGCCACCTTTGTGCGTACTCTTTGAAAGATTCAGTTTTCTTCTGGGATAAGTTATGTAGCTGGGTTCTTGTATGCGCCATATCAGTATTAAAGCCATAGTGTTGAACAAAGGCTTGAACCAACTCTCTCCAAGTTCGAACCTGCGAGCTATCAAGGCCCATATACCAATCTAGTGGTCCATCAGTCAAACTATCCTAAAAGAAATGCATCAGGAGTTTCTCATCTTTCGTATAAGCGGACATCCTTCTAAAGTAGTATCTCAAGTGAGTTTTACGACAAGAGTTTACCTTGTACTTTGCAAGCTCAGCGATTTTGAATTTGGGAGGAATCCTTACTCCTTGCACCATTCCCAAGTTAGACATGTCAAAACCCAAAACTCCTTGGTTCTCAAAGGCTTGCATGCGCTCCTCAAGCATGCGCAACTTACTATCATCTTCTGTTGGTTCTTCAGCATTGGAAAACCAATCTTCAAAGTTGTCCTCCTCCTGTAGAGGAAATGGGATCTGAACAGTCTTCTTGCCTGGTGGAGGAATCACCCCAGGCTCTAGATGCTGACGATGTGTGGGAGTAGGCGGAGGAGGATTCGCCAAAGTGTGATTCATCTGAGCAGTCTGATTTTCTCCGGTAAGGTCAACAAAACTAGTGTTAACATCCAAGCTAATTCCTGACACAACATTTCCTTGAGGGGGAGCAATAACTTCAACTCCATCAATAGTAGTTGCGGCAGGCCTCACAACCAAAGCTCTTAACTCCTCTTGCTGTAGAGCCATGTTTTGTATCATCTCCAATAGTTGCCCCACGCGAGCGTCCATCCTTGTCCCCATGGCGGCCACGTCAGCTTCAATCTTCTCTATAAGTTTATTTAGGTTGCTTCTTGTTTGGTACCAGTGAATGTAGAAATCTACAATCTCTCTTCTGTGTATAAGAAAATCAACGGTAGAAGTAAGAAGACTGATCTCAACACCCTGCTATGTATGATATGTTATCGGGTATATATGCATGCCCATGATATGTTTTTTTGTATATTTTATTTTCAGGGACTCTTTAAAGACTCATTAGTTAATAATAAGCATTTGAGGAAAGACTGATTAAACTGCAAATCACTGAAATCTCATATAAACCAAAATGTCAGGTGTAACTACATTGCTAACCAATTTCATACAGAGCAACAAAATTCATGCTGAAATTCAAATCATTACATTAACCATTATAAATTCAAATATTCCACTAAAACAAACTGCTAGTCTTCTAAAGATGTTGTCCACGACGAGGCTTCAAATCTCTGGTTTTTGCCTTGAACTGGTTCACCACATCTTGACAAACAAAGAGGAATTCGCTCACAGCAGGAGGTATCTGATTGACTTCAAGGTCTACTAAGGTCGACCTAAGTCTCCAGGACACATCAACGATCAAGCGGTTACACATGTCCACCATACCACCATATTTTCCATAAAAATGTGCATTCTGCTCTTCTAGAAAGGACACAATTTCATCTTTTTCATCCAACACACGGTTCAAATTATGAATCTCGTCTATCCAACCTTGACATTGCTCTCTGAGGCCTTCATAAGCATCTCTGTTACTGTCCCTTTCTTCTCTTGTAATGTTCAGCTCTTGAATTTTCTCAGCTAATTCAACCGATTCCAATTATCGGGTAATGTAGACTTCTTCCTTTGCAGCTATCTCATTTTCTAGCATATTATTGGTTTGTGCTAGAGAAGCTTCCAACTCCAAAATCTTGGCTTCAAGATGTGCTTTTAACGCTTTTTTCTCTTCAATAGCCCTCTATTCATCTTGATAAGCTTTCCCTCTTTGTTGCGGAGCTGCTCTCAATTGTCGACGAAGAACTCTCGTCCCACTAGCAGCACTTTTCAAGTCTTCAGAATATCTTATTAGGAGCTCTTCATCTTCCTCATTTTGTCTTCTCCTTCCTGATAATTCTTCTTTTACTTCCTTGAGATTAACTTCTAGATTTTCCGTTTTTAGGAAAATGCGAGAATTCGAGCTTTGTAGCTCCAATCTTTCCTCTTCCATCTTCCTAATGATCTCTTGAAGCCTCATATTTTCTTCTATCGGAACATGAGTGATTACAGGTTCTGGATGGTCAAAAAGCACCTCCACAAAATAAGGTAGCTTGATTTCCTGTACTCTTTCTATCACCCACTAGCGATAAGATCTTCCATCACTTCCTGCTCTCTTGATCAGCTCTCTACTCTCCCTATGAATTTGAGTCCAAGCTCTTCGGATCTTTCTTATTTCATTGCGATCCTTTTGGCCAAGCTAATGTATAATGAAGCTTTCTAAGTGTTCAGGTCTTGGTTCATTTTCCATTGGATATCCTAACTGCCTTGTTGCAAGCCTTGGGTTATAGTTGCAAAACCCACAGACCCAATTAAAGGGACATTAGAATATCCACCATAGTGAGTGATAACATCAACAAATCGCCAACCAAGAGAATGCCACAACACACCATCAGCCATAAGCGAAGCCAATTTCTGAGACCATGTTAAATTTCTCAAGATCTTCTCCCATGGTCCACTTTGAGGGATATGAGATTTCAACCATAAATACAACAACGGAGAACAACATAGGACCACCCCTCGCCTTTTCAGATGTCTCTCATGGAGATGGTAAAGAACATCAGCCAACAATGCAGGAATAGGGTTCTCTAACATGAATATACTACTAGCAGACGGGCTCAAGTAACTAATTTCATTGGTTGGAAACATGACTACCCCAAAGAAGAGCAAAGCCAAAATGGAACTGAAAGTTGGCCAATCCTCTTGAACACTCAAACATGACTACCCCATAGTATTTTTCCAAAGCAATCAAAGCTTCCATGTCCACATTTGTAGTCAAAAGATCCAAAATATTCCCGAACCTTTTCCCAAAATAAGCTCTAGTGACAGGCAGAATTCTCTCGGTTTGAGTTATCAGCTTCCCTATCTTCAGCTCTTTGAATTTGAGATGTGGAACGTTCTTCACAATTGGATTCATTCTTCCTTTCTGCTTACTGCACCAACAAAGCCTACAAGGTTCCCTGAAAAAAAATGTTATATCCTAAGTTGTTTTGTGCAAATGTATGTAATGTATGTTGCAAATTAAATAAAGCTGGTTCATAGGATTGGTCGGGCATGGTTTCGACGTCTACCCAACAATTCCCCAGGCAAGGCTAGTCCTATAGTTTTTTTGCTAAATGTTTCTTGGGGTCTCAGATCCCCTTTTACAAATATCATCAACACGCGTACGACCTACGTAGTGATAATATTTGCAAAAGTATACTCCAAGAAACGGCTCTTAATAGGATGCTCGAAATCCAAAATTTGAGCGGTTGGTCTAGGTTAGGATAACATGAACAAACTTAGAGTTATAGGTCGTTTGTCCAAAGATTGATGTCCTGCACTATCATGCGGGTCAACAACCTCCTTAAAACAACCAACTCTAAGCCAGAGTCTTTGCTTCGGTCCACAAGACATTGGAGTCAGGGGGACCTAGGCTACGCAACTCATCTATTCCAAAAAAGGTGACCTAGAAGACTGGGTAGTGGGCTTATCTATGTATCAACACCCATAAATTCCCATCACAATAATATATCAACAAAATAATATATATAAAGCGTAAAGAGAATAATAAGCAATAAACAATAAATAAGCATAAAGAAGAAAGCGATAAACAAACACACAAACATGCGAAGAACTAAACTAGGGTTGACTCGCTTAGTCAAAAAGATTTAAAAAAAGTCCCCAATGAAGTCGCCAACTGAAGCAACTCGTTTTTCAAAAATCATTTAAATTTTCAAAAACAATGAAATCGCCACCTAATTTTATTTGTTCTAAAAACGAACGGGAAAATATAGATATAATCCCACGACTGCAGATAAGGTGGTCTACATGACCGAAAGATATGAATTCGGGAGTCGGTTACGCAAGAGGAAGGTATTAGCACCTCTTACGTCCATCGTACTCGATGGGACCCATTTAGCTCGCGCGTGTTTGTGTGTTTAAAGTAAAAATTCTATTTTCTAATTAATGATCGAGAAATAAGAAAGAATGAAACAGGATTTGTTTATTATTATTTTGAGTTTGACACTGCTTCGAAACCACGTGCCTACGTATTCCCTCGTGCAATGGGAAAGTCAAAACTCTGTAGTTCTTGTTGAAAAGGTTTGAATTGGTTGTGTTGATTTTAGTAGAAATGTTTTTGATGATCGCATATGAGCGGGAAAAAAAAAGAATTTGAATGGGTTGAATAGATTTTAATTGTAGATGACAAGTACCAAAATGTTAGGCTATCATCTTACGATTCGAATACTCGAAATTGGTGAGTGAGCTCGACCAATCATCTCTCATCCAAAATCTTTATTATAAAAAAAAGGGTGAGGTGAAGCAAAGTTCACATTTATTAAGTGTGTGGAATAAAAGTATTTAAGTCATTAGGCTATCATCTAATGGCCCAAATACTTTAAATTTAATTAAATCGTCAGGCTATCATCCAACAATTTAATCAAATGCCATAACACTATATTTTTTGTTTTAGAACAAGGATAGAAGTTTTTAGTTTATTAGGCTACCATCTAACAATCAAGGAATTTCGATTTGTTTAAATCGTTAGGCTATCATCTAACAATTGAAACAAATCCCATCCGAATGTTCTTTTATAGAAAATTGATTTAAAGAAAACAAATTCAATTAATTATTTTAATTGGAAAGTGTTTTAAGAATTTCGATATCGGACAAAGAGAAGTAATGATTCGGGTTATGATTAACCAAGTATATGGACTTGATTAACCTCGTGAGGATAGGTGCTCCTATCCCCAACCATGAGACCCTGGTGCATGAATAATTGGTATGTGGATCAATGTTTATTCGGGTTATGATTAATCAAACCAATGAGGGCTTTGATTAACCTTGTGAGGATGTCCATGCGCATCCCCAACTATGAGACCCTTAGAGAATTTGGTGTGGGAACCAAAATGAGAGATCAGAGACGTCGTTTCTTTTTATATTAATTTGTGGGTGGAGTGTACAATCGTGTAATAAAGCAGACAAGAGGATAAATGAACGGATAGAAATTATCACACAATACAACTGAAATTTAAATAATTATTAAGATGGATGTTTTTTTTTATTTGATAAAAAATCAACTAATAATTTAATCGATAATTTAGCAAATAAAAACTATCATATACTAATTATTATTTAATACAACAAATTAAAAATACTTGCATAAATACATAATTTAAAGAGTGAATTTAGAAATGGGCCTGTGGTTGTAGTCAGATCTGGGGGTGGGAAGAGAAAGCTGAGTCCAAGCCCAATAACACTTGCTAGATCTTGTATGGACAGCTCCATGGAAATGCAAGGTGGACTATCATTCTGGAACGTCAGATTTGAATTTGAGCAGATCTGATGGTTATAAGGAAAGGAGCAAACTTGCTTATCATGGGTGTACCTGCAGTAGATCACACATGGACCACACAGACGGTGACACGTGTCACCGTCTGGACTAACCAACAAAACTTAATCTAATCACTTTATTAAATTGTATATTAACTTTATGTTTTTACTAATTAACTAAAAAATAATACTAATCTTAATTATATTTAATATAATACTAAACTATGTTTTAATAATAATTATTAACCCTACAAAAAACTAATCAGAAACTAAAATCTGTCTCTCACTCTCACGAGTTCTCACAAGTTCCTCTCATCTCTCTCGCGGACTCTTTGCTCTCGTTGTCTCTCTCGATTGCTCACCCAAAAAACCTCTCATCTCTCTCTCGCGATTCTCACTGTTCTCTCATCTCTCTTGTGATCCTCTCTGTTCTCTCATCTCTCTCTTGAGATTTGTTGGAAAAAGGAAAGAGGATGGCCGCGCCGGAAATCGCCCTCGTGGCGGTGACGGCGGCGGCTCATCGCTGAACATGGTTTTTCATGTTTTTTGATCTGTTTGCTTCTGTTGAACTCGATTTCATGTTATCTTTTCGATTTTTACAGGTAACCTAAATTTGAAAAGGGGAAAGAAGGGAACCCTAGTTCCTAAAGTGATGAAATCGGTGATGCTCATGTGCAAAAATCGAAGAAACGAAAGAGAAAGAGAAGGATGGTGGCCATATGGTTCGCAACCTCCTCCTCTTCCTTCGGAAAATCGGGTATTACCTTTCTGACTTCCTCTTTCTGTGGCTTTTACGATTTCTGAAGGGGTTTGGTTTGGGAAATGATGTGAGTTTGTTGTTTAGGGTTTGTAAATCATGTTTTGTTTCTGGTTTTCTGGTTTTTTGATTGCTGCCTCTGTTTGGTTTTTCTGTTAGGGTTTTGGAATGAACAGTGGCTTCCTTTTCGCTTTCTGTGCATTTGATGCTTTTATAGTGACTGAATTAGGGTTTTGGCTCTGAGATAAAGTCTTGGAACATGGCCTGCTTGGGAAAATCCAAAAATGGGCTTTGGTATACTGTTTTTTGATATGTTGGTCAAAATCTGTTATGCCAGCCTTGAATTCCTGTACTGGACTTAGCAACAATGTAACTTATTGGGCTAAAACTTTTGTTTTCTGATTCTGAACCTATTTGGGCTGTTGTACTTGTACTTGTTGCAGCTACCTTTTAATACTTAGTGATTATGATGTTGTCTGAATCACACCAACCTTTTGTGAACCAACAACAAAGAGTTGTTGTGATTTGCAAAGGGTAAGGTTTTCCTTGTTGAACATGATTGAGCAAATAAATCCCTAATAAAACTGATCCCGAATACAAATCCCTAATGATGAGATTAAGAAAATTGTGTGATGCCTTGTATATTTAACTGTTGCCCGTTACTTGCTAACCATTCTTTTTCTTTCTTTTCATGAGTTACAATGATGGCGAGGATGGATGATAGAAGGAAAGCTTGGATGAGAAGAAAAGGCTTGAAGATGGAGCAAGAAAGCTTGGAGGGAAGTTCAAAAAGAAAGCAACGAAGACTTCCATTGGAAAGAATAGGATTAGGATATAGAACATGTAATGTTGCTTGTATGCTTGCAACCTTAGGCCAAATTGTAACTTGTTTGTAATTTTGTACAAAAATAGCTTGAAGCTTGAAAGTTTTCTTGAAGTGAATTAGAATGATAATTTGCCAATTGAATGTTGAGTTTATGGTTTGATTCCAACTTTGTAAATGGGAATTCTTGTATAATAAAAACTTAGAGTTATTTGAAAACTCTCAAATTATCAAGAATACAAGAGTTGAGAATTATGTATCAACTTGAGTTCTTGACATATTACTAATGCAATCTTCTTCGCCGTAGTACTTGTAAACGTAAATTGGAAACCAAATTTACCACAAACTAGTATCAATGGTTAAGACAAATCATGGTGAAGTGTTGATGAGAATATGCATTCAATTCTAATTTCAATTCAATCCATAATTCCAATCCACAACCTTGAACCAAGCGAGCAATAACATGGTTGCTATACTTTAGATATTGAGCAAAATCTTCATGTATGTTCTTGATTCGTGTTCTAAAAGAATTGAGGTCTTATGAGAACTATGAGTGGAATTGAATTATTTGAAAATAATATCTTGAAAACATATTCAATTTTTTTAAGTCCTCCTTCAAACTCTATAATGCATTGAATATGCATTATAAAAGTTTGGAACCTGTAATCAAAAATCTCAAAAATCCAAGCTGTCTTGTAATTAAAATAACCCCGTTTGAATGATAGACGCCATCTTAATTTAAAACTCAATCCTTCAAGAAAGTCTTCAAAGGAAAAAAGTAACCCGTGTGAGCAAAATTCTTCGACTTTACCTTTTGAACCTCTTGATGAGCAATTAACTTGTGGAAGGAGATAAAACTCAACGTGATCTCTAAAAGAGGAACCCCCACACACAAGATCCAATGGATAAGAGAAAAAAGGATTCACTGCTAACTTTGTCATTCTCAACTCTCTTGCATTGATTGAAAGCACAAACACCTTCCATATCTCGTAAAATAAATACCTCAAGCTAAACCGAGCCTAAAACCCTAGAATCAATGACATTAATGCAATGAATGTGCAATGGCGGGTACTTTTCAAACACAAAATGATGCGAGTTTGAATTTCGATCACCCTAGATGCAACTAATGATGCAAATGTGATGAGCGAATGTGTATCTAAAGCCAATGGCCCAATGGAAGCGTATGCAAATGAATGCAAAGCCTAAGTCGGGTAAAATCGATATAAGAGGGCAAATTTTGGGGTACAACAATCTCTTTATTTATTGAGAATACCAAAAATACAATTATAGTGACTTGATCAGATTCTTTGCTAATTTTTCATCTACTCCACTTTATCAATCTCATAAAAGCGGGTACCCTCCTTAACTCATCTTTTATCTTTCATTATTTCTTATTCTTGGTTTAGTGATAGTATTGTTAACCTAGTGAGTGGTTTAGTAATGATAGTTCTTCTTCTCCATGTATGAGGGAATCCCCTAAATTTCATGTTCATTTGTTCGCTTATAATTGGATGTCCCCAGAATTAATATCCTTGTCAAATGATTGTGGCACAGAAAGGCTACTTGTGTATTCCATAAAGGAAGAAATATTTTTGTTCGGATAGTTAGAAACCCTTTTAACAATGTTCGTAGAGAGGTGGATCGTATTGAGGTTATTATTCCTCTCTTATCTTGACTAGGGAGAAAATAAAAGATCTCCAAAAAATGTATGAGTGCATTAATGACTTCATTCAATTGTACATAAGAACCATCGACCGTAAACCTAAGAATGATGAGTTGAAGGCCCACTTATATTTTCATGGCATATCCGCCATAGTGTCTTAGACCAGACCTGGGAAACATTCTAAAGCTGATCATCTAGCCCTGATGGGAATGGAGTTGGTGGAACCACATGATGAGGTAAAGTAAACTTTGGTGGATGTAGATGTGGTCAATACCCCTTCTTGTGTGAACACTGAGGCAGTAGCAAAGATTGTTGGTATCATGTTCTACAACTGCATGGGTCCTATTCTATGAGTGTTTATTCCTAAGGATATGATTGTGGTTTCCTTTATGTGATTTCCAAGTGGTAGTTCTCAATTATTTGAATGTTTCCTTTCTCCATCTCTTTTTTTGCTATTCCCTTATTGAGTCTCTCCGCTTCTACAATGCCTTTTTATAAAGTATTGGTACTTCTCAAACTTCCTCCGAGATGCCTATTCTACCGTAATAAACCAAATATTCTTTCATGTGGTGTGGCAGCTATGAGGAAAGATCTACATTCCTATATTCATGGGATTATCTATGAGGAAAGGTTTGGCCCTGACGAGATGCCCTATACCAAGGTGAGGAAGATGTTGATGGATACATATGCCATGAAAATTTCAGTTATCTAGGAAGAAAGTAAAAAAAAATTGGTGAGGACAAAGTCTTAGAGTTATTTTGACATGCGTGTTTGTATTTGATAGATGATATGGACACACTGTATATGTTCTATGATATTGCAAGTGCTCAAGGTATTCAAGTTGCAATGCCTTCTTCGACAATTATTGATTCTTCTCTGAACACCATTTCATCCTTACCCACTGAGACTATTGTTACTTCTCTCGAGGTTGACCAA
Organism: Vicia sativa; assembly: GCA_021764765.1. NCBI lineage: Eukaryota > Viridiplantae > Streptophyta > Magnoliopsida > Fabales > Fabaceae > Vicia > Vicia sativa. The sequence goes on along the minus strand of CM038793.1, from coordinate 267,433,570 downwards.
CTTGTTACTCTTACGACCACTTTGATCTTGGGGGAGTGAACCCATCACTGATTTCTACAAAGAGAGGACGAGACAAAGACCAATACTCCCCGAGAACAATGTACACCTAAACATAACTGTCTTTTTGGGTTGAAACTTTAGGAGAGATAACCCCCTTCGTGCATATGCTTATCAGGGTGGTGTCGACAAAGGACTTGTCATATGTTCAAAGACATAGGATGAGGATATCACCTAAGATATCACCTGCAATATGTACCATGCTTCTTACTTGTTTTCTATGGTTGTTGTCGGATGTGGAGATGTCTTTGTTGTTCGAAACCCCTACAAGGGAAAGGACATATGGAAGAGGAAGCTTGAGATTATGGAAAAGATGTGTTTAGCCTTTCCAAAGGAGTTAGAGGTGTTGCATGATAAGGCTAAGCTAGTTGAATCTCTATACGAGGATGAAAATAATTGAGACTTTTCCTCAACCCTTGCTCCCCAGGTAACTGAGTTAGAGAGTTCTCTTTCGGATGATAAGAATTGGCATCAGGTGGCATCTAATTCTATTGCTTGGATAACCGCCAAACAGAGGAGAATCAGAAAGTACATTGACCGTATTCCAAGATTAATGTCAAACCTCTGAAAACTTTTGAAGATGAGGTTGTCGAGCAAAAGGTCACGCTTCATGGTTCCCTTTAAAGGACAATGTTGTAAGTACAAGATGTGGTTCTACATCTGCCCTAGAGTTTCGATGATAAGATTACATGGGTGACTAGATAAATATTTAGTACCCTAAGGGTTGTTTATTGTGTAGCTTTTTCTATCAGGTTGTGATTCTAAAGAATTAACGTGTGACATCATCATATTATGGACTCAACACACTAATAGATACAAATGGGTGTGTCATTGCTTAGAATGCTTCTTAAAATAATGATTATAATGAATGTTACTTTCATCGCTTCTACCTGTAACTCTGATAATAGGCTTTTGAAGAGTTCTCAAGCTCTGAATATTCCAAAGTTATCTTGCTCCAAGGTGTTGAAGATTATAAAGAAAAGGTTCTGTTGAAAAGGTTCTGAGGACTTTGGTTAATTGAGAAGTTGTAAACGAGGGAGTTTAGTTTCAAATTTATAATATTATAAGTTTAGTTCCACAATTGGTTTATTCTATAATGTTGTAGTTTGTGCAAGATAACCTTAACTAACTTTGTAGATTTTCCAAGATACTTGAGTTTTATTTCTCAAGTCCACTCACAAAGGCACTTTTGATTAGTTTCTTGAAAAGAGATATGAAGGAAGTATAAATGATCTCTTGGTGTGTCCCCTGGAATGGTGTCCTATCAGATGTTAGAACATCACATCAATGCAGAATTCTGGTAGAGATTGCATAAAAGATGCTTTGGGTGCTAAGAACATGTGTATTGAGAATATATTTTTAGAACTTTCTCTTGATCTATAAGAGGAGGCATATAGGTTGTGTGTTTAAGAAGTTTTTGACCTAGAAACACGTTTATATATTTGTCGTGATCAAGGTATGATCAACATCATGTTTACTCCTGAGGTCAAGATTATATGTCAACGACATCCTCTATGACATCTGGAATATCCTTCTATTCTAAGAAGACATATGTGTGTGATATTATTCAATTAGAATAAAGGGAGTATTATGTGGGTTTGCACTAACCTCAATTTGGATTGTGGGTGGCAAGCTGATAAGTTTTGGAGTTTGTGTATATTGTAACACAAATTGTGAATAACATATTGTTTCTAAGGACATCTATCTGACATGTTCTTGGTGTGTGAATTGGTTAGGCCATCTATCTGATGCGTCCTAGGTAAATGAACCAGTCAAGGTATTTGGATGTACTATCAAGGAGATAGAGATTCTAGTTCAGAATTGGTTGTCCTTGATTATAGGCATGTGAGAATCTTCATATGTTTCCATCTGGTGCTGAAGTGGATATGATCAGAAGGGGCACTAATTATCCATGACAGGGGGAGTTTGTACTTGTCTATGGGATATTGCCGCAATGATGCAAACTTTTTGAAGCTTGTGTGTTGTTCAAGCTTGTGGAGAATTTATGCCTCTTGTGAAGTTATGATCTCAGACAACATGTTATGACATTGGACTGTTGAATGTTGTTATGGTTTGTGCTCATTAATAGTGCATGTTTGGTTCTATCTTTGTGAAGTTAGTTGTTTGAATCAAGTGCACACATGCTTCTTAGGAGGAGACTAAAGGGCAATTTGTTTGTATATGGGAGAATTTATTTTTCTCTGCAGTTTTTGGAAGGACTTCATCGGAGGTTTTGGTTGAATGGGAATTGTCACATGTGATGGTCTTGATATTTTTATTTGTGCTGGCCAAAAGGAGTATATGTATAGACTAGTGGAAGACATTGTGTTTATGATTTAGACCATGAATATTTCTGTTAAACATCTTGGTCTAATAGTTGAAGATATGTGGTCAAGTTTTTTTAAGAGAAAGAATATAATGTTTGACTGGAGATTAGGACATTTATCAGGACATGTTTTTTACTTGAGCCAAATAGTTAAATAGTTTGGACGATGCAATTTATACACGTTAGGAGGAGGTGTTAAATGTGCTTAGTGATTATGCATGCGTCTTTATTGGAAATAACTCTTTTCATAAGCATCAGTCAAACGTTGTTTTGGAAGGTGTATTTCTCTTTGGTTTTTTCTCAAATAACGTTTTCATTGACCAATACCATTATTTCCTAAGAAAACTACTTGGCTATTTATAGAGATGGATACTCTGTTATGATACTTCTTATAGGTGTTATAGAAATGGACACTCTGATGTGAGAGGTACATGATGATTTTGATGAGTATGGTAGGTTGAGTACAACTAATTGATAGGTTTAAGTTTGTGACAAGTATTTTATATTCATGCCTTATAAGTTTCTCCTCTTTGAAGAATGTATTTATTTTCATGTTAATACATTTTACTTTCAACCCATTAAAACCTATGCTCATAACCGCAGAAAATGTCAAATGACATTCTTTTCCTTGCACCGATCTCTATGGATACGATAAAACCCAAAATACTTATAATATTTTGCTTGCCACTGATCGATAAAATATCAAGTGTACTATTTCACCTCTGTAGTAATAATAGGGAAATTCCCCAAATATTGATCTCAAAGACTACGTATAAATATTGAGTTCGAATTATCGTTCAATTAAAAAAAACTAGCATTTTTGTTTGAATTGTAAATACATAATAATAATTGAGAATAAAGTGAGAAAATTGACGAAGTGGTTTTAACAACTATGAGTAACATGCTAGGGTATATTTGTGAATTATCTGTGTAACAACATTGAATTGATATTGCAACAACTTATTTTAATAATCAATTATTGGTTCTTAAGGGTGTTTACTTCTAAGTCCATGGAGATGAAACCTTTAATCATTCACCCTAAGCCCTAAGTTTAAAGAAACTTACCGATGAAATTAAGCATTTTTATTATTAAGAATATACTCCGGTTACTATAGGGTATCCTTAATCATAGGGGACATCCAATATAGCATAATCTCATAAAAGCATTAACAATGGCAGTCTTGACTAATTGCTAATCATAAATCAAACCTTGTTTGTCCGACAAAGAAGGCACTAGAAACATTAAGAGATAAAATCCATTATGAAAATAAACATTATTATTGCAATTATCAAATCAACGTCATTACAGATGCAAATCAGGGACACCCCCTAGCATTGGCGGGTTTAGCTACTCATATTGTTCAAAGAAAATTAAAAAAAAATTATAGACATTACAAGTATTGGGAGAAATTTGATCTTCAATCACTTTCGTTCTTGAAAATCTCCTTCCACTGAAACCCTTGTCTTCTCCAATCTTTTCTCCTATAATTTTTTGCTTGCCAAAAAGTCTTTTATTTCCTCGTGAAAACTCTTCTAAGTAGCAAAACTCCATTGGCCTTGGTTGGAAATGGTCGAAACTCCCCCATAACTCAACACATGGAGAAAATATAATAAAATCAAGAAATCAGTGCCACACGCCCCAACGGGTTGTGTCAGCCAACACATGTGCCCGTAGCACTCTTCTACAATTGAAAATTTTAAATTTTTGTCCCAGGAATCCTGACACGGACGCCCGTGTTACACTTGTGCTTCATTGTTTTTATCATGCTTGCCTGACACGGCCAATGTCACCTGACACGGGCGACCGTAACAAGCCTCATGGAGCGTGTTGGAAACTATTATGAATTCTCGCAATTTTCTCTGGTTTTCTCTATGATCCTTCTTGAATACCTATCTAAACCTGAAAACATTAAAGAGACATAACCAAAGCATAAAATGCAGAAAAAGAGAAAAAAAACACTTAAAAATTATGAAAATATTAACTAAAATTAACGGTAAATAAAGGTGTAGAAGCCACTGATCAGGTGCTTTACTGCGTCAACGGATGTGCAGACACATACGATCTATGTGCCGACACAATGACCAAAATTGACATATGTGCCGACCTAAAATCCATGTGCCGACACATGAGAAACAAATACTACAGACTTTAATAATGCACCACATGTATCGGTCTGAAAATCGTTTTTATTGGCGCATATTGGTATTTTTGATAAGGTGTTAACTTGAAATGGTTTATGTGCCGACCTATACTCTAAAGACACATGTTAAAAAATTATTTATTATTTTTTTTCTTAGAAGACATATATTTAATATTTTAATATTTTAAATATAATTTTATCATATTTAATTAATTTTTAAAAATTTTAAATTATAGTATGTTTAACATGTATTGCGCTGTTGGTACATGTTGTTGATGTTAATATGACGTTAATAACAAAAGTAACCTTGGACACATTACAACCTAAGGGATAAAAAACAGATTCGTGTCACTTCAAATGTCGCGTGTCACATTCACGTAATCCTAACTTTTCATAAGAAACAATAGTAATATTGTACAAACCATATGGTTTTCGACTCTATAAATATGTACACTATCATAACAGCTATTACACATCCTTCAAAAGAAAAAGAAGGGACTGTAGTGATTAATTGATACCACCAAGTGTTGAGACTCAACATGGGAGCTAAAAAGTCATCTTCTAGTTCATTTACAAGATTATTCAAGTGCTGTTTTTCGAGTAGAAGCAGTTATGATCACATGGAAGGTAGTGGAAGAGGAAGAAGGATATTCACAAGTGATGAAGATATAGGTTGTTGGATTGGAGAGCCTGATATTGACAGGAAAGCCTCTGATTTTATTGCTAAATATTATGCTACTCAAGTCAGTAACTCTCAGAGCCAAGTTGCATCTTGAAATTGGTTTTCTTCCTTTGCTTATCGATTTTATTTTACTAGGAATTATTTCCATTTTTTTATTTTTATTATATAATCTAGCTGTCAAATTCATACACTAAATGCAAATGTGCAGAGTGGAGAATTGTGAGTTTAGGTTCTAATACTTAATTGTTAATTAAAATAATATGGTCATTATTAATGGTATGATCTTTTTCTTTCATACCTTACTCTGGAGAAAGTACACGTTGACTTCAGCTTCTATTGTTTCATATGACTTTGTTACTTAGTATTACTATCTTATATATCAATATTTTTCATAAATGCTAGTCAATATTTCAAAATTGACTTCTTAAATTTAGAGAAAGTAGTGTGATAAAGGAAGTGGATACACTACAGCATTTTTGACTTTAGGCAACGAAACAATAGGCAACGGCTGAAAAAGTGTAGCGTAAACTCTAATAGGCTACAGTTTTTACGTGTTGACAAGTTTCCAGAATTTTGTGGGAAAACCGTCCTGAAGCAACTCGATTTTCAAAAAAATCATTTAAAATGAATTTTCAAAAACAATGAAATCGCCACCTAATTTTATTTGTTCTAGAAAGAACGGGGAAATATAGATAAAACCCACAAAATCGGATAAGGCGGTCTACAAGACCAAAAGCATGGATTCGGGAGTCGGTTACGCAAGAGGAAGGTATTAGCACCTCTTACGTCCATCGTACTCGATGGGACCCATTTAGCTCGCGCGTGTTTGTGTGTTTAAAGTAAAAATTCTATTTTCTAATTAATGATCGAGAAATAAGAAAGAATGAAACAGGATTTGTTTATTATTATTTTGAGTTTGACACGGTTTCGAAACCGCGTGCCTACGTATTCCCTCGTGCAATGGGAAAGTCAAAACTCTGTAGTTCTTGTTGAAAAGGTTTGAATTGGTTGTGTTGATTTTAGTAGAAATGTTTTTGATGATCGCATATGAGCGGGAAAAAAAAAGAATTTGAATGGGTTGAATAGATTTTAATTGTAGATGACAAGTACCAAAATGTTAGGCTATCATCTTACGATTCGAATACTCGAAATTGGTGAGTGAGCTCGACCAATCATCTCTCATCCAAAATCTTTATTATAAAAAAAAGGGTGAGGTGAAGCAAAGTTCACATTTATTAAGTGTGTGGAATAAAAGTATTTAAGTCATTAGGCTATCATCTAATGGCCCAAATACTTTAAATTTAATTAAATCGTCAGGCTATCATCCAACAATTTAATCAAATGCCATAACACTATATTTTTTGTTTTAGAACAAGGATAGAAGTTTTTAGTTTATTAGGCTACCATCTAACAATCAAGGAATTTCGATTTGTTTAAATCGTTAGGCTATCATCTAACAATTGAAACAAATCCCATCCGAATGTTCTTTTATAGAAAATTGATTTAAAGAAAACAAATTCAATTAATTATTTTAATTGGAAAGTGTTTTAAGAATTTCGATATCGGACAAAGAGAAGTAATGATTCGGGTTATGATTAACCAAGTATATGGACTTGATTAACCTCGTGAGGATAGGTGCTCCTACCCCCAACCATGAGACCCTGGTGCATGGTGATTGGTATATGGACCAATTGTTTTTTTGGGTTATGATTAATCAAGGCAACGAGGGCCCTAATTAACCTCGTGAGGATGGCCATGCCCATCCCCAACCATGAGACCCTTAGAGAATTTGGTGTGGATAACCAAAAATAAGAGAGAGCGGAGGCGTTGTTGTTTTTATATTAGTGTGAGAGCGGAGTGTACAATCGTGTAATAAACAAACAAGCGGATAATGTAATAGCGGATAATAAAAGAAAATAAATTAACACACAATACAAATCGGAATTTAAATAATTATTAGTATAGATATTTTTTTACTTGATGAAAAAATCAACTAACAATTTAATTGATAATTCAACAAATAAAAAACTATCATACGCCAAACATTATTTAATACATCATTGTATATAAAAAAAACTTGCATAATAATTGAATTTAAAGAGAAAAGTTTTAGGAATGGGCCTGTTTGAAGCTTTAAACTGGAGGGTGTGAGTAGCAATCTGAGCCCAAGCCCAAAAACAATGCTGCTGGATCCTATGTGGGTGCTTCCATGAATCATATGGTGGTCTGCCATTCTGGATCGCTGGATCTGGACTCTGGCAGATCTGATGGGTAAAGCAGGAGGGTGCAGAATAGATACAATACACATGCCTTCACCAAATTCGTAATGAACCAAACAGGTGGTGACAAGTGTCACCACCTGGACTAACCAACAAAGCCAAGCATTTTTCTAACTAGTACTAATCTAGACCCACTTTTATGCTATAAATTATATAAATATGTGACATTAATTTCAAAATAGGTAAAAACTAATACTAATGTAAAATGGAAAATAAAAATCAGTTTTTTAATACTAAAAACTAGACTAGTTTTAATATTACCTAAAACCTATTTTTAACTTAAACAAAAGAATTAAATTAAATAAGTTTAACTAACATTAGTTTTAAATCAATTTTTTTTATGAAATAAAAGCATAATCAGTTTTTTAGCTAAAACTAAAACAGTTTGTAATCTAAGATTAATTTTATAAAATAAAAAAAACAACAATCAGTTTTTCTTTAAACTAAAAAAAAGAAAGTATTTTATTAAGTTGGGTTATATTTTAATTAAACTTAATGTTATAAAAAGAAAGAAATTAACATTTAAATATAAAACAAAACAACAATGCAAAAGAGGAAAAAACCTGTCTCACTCTCATCTATCACGATTTATTCACTCTCTTTTGGTCCTTCATGAACCCTAACGCCGCTCACCTCACGATCTCCTGCGATCTCTCTCTCAAAACGCGCCGCGATTCTCACGGCGGTCCTCTCATCGTCCTCACCGTGTTCGCTCTGACCCTCACCGCCGATCTCTCATCTCTCTCTCGGCCTTCTGTTGTTAACGATTTCTGATCGCCGTTCCATCTCATCTCTCTCACACGAATTGCTCTGTTTATGTTATTGCATGTTATGATTTTCTGGTTTTTGAAAGAAACTGTCTGGTTTTGTGTTTTACAGATCCGACATGGCAAGGGGAAGGAAAACCTAGATCTCTAAACAATGATGATGACAGTAACGATGCAAAAAAAATGCAAAAACGGAGACGAGGAAGGGAGAAGGATGGCGACACATTAGGTCCGCAACCTCCTCTCTTCTCTGCTAAACCGGTAATAGCTTTCCAATCTCTTCTTTCTCGTGGCTATCTCGAATTTCTGAAGGGGGTTTTAGTTGGGAAATGATGAGTTTAGTATGTGTTTCTGATTGTTTTGATTGTTCTGGGTTTATGGTTGTATGATGTTTACGGCTTATGTTTGAATATTCTGTTAGGGTTTTTTTTGAAATCAATCGCTGCCCCTCGGTTACTGTGCGTCTTCTCTTTATACTGTCCTACGATTAGGGTTTTAGTCTTTGGGAACAGGGCCCTTTGCAAAAATCCGAAAAATGGGCTTTTGGTACTATGCTCTTTTTGATCTGTTGGTCCGTCACGAATAAGCCAGCCTTGTTCCTTCTGTACTAGATTTTAGCAACAATTCATTTGATGGGCTGAAACTGATTTGAAACTATGTTGGGCTGCTGTTGTCTTTTTCTGATTTCTGATTACAGGACAGTATGGCATTGTACCTGCAGCAGCTTTAGTGGTGATGATGTTGCTGAACCACACCCCCCTTTTGTGAACCAACATGAGTTGTGATTTGCAAAAGGGTGGTTTCTTGAACATGAATGATGAAACACTTTTTAACACAAACTGATCCCAAATAAAACTCCCTAATGATGAGATAACAAGCTGTTTTGGAAATTGTTTCTTGTCAATGTTGTCCAAATATTTGCTAATCCTATTCTTTTGCTTTGTTTCATGAACACGAGTAATGGCATGAGCTTTGGAGCGTGGTGAAGGAAAGTTTGGACAAGGAGGCAAGGTGTGGAAATGGAGCAAGAAGGCTTGGAGGCAAAGAAAACAACAAAGATTTCCAATAGAAGATAGGATTAGACATAACATGTGTAGTATCATGTTTGAACTCAAAACCGTAGCTTAAACTTGTAATCTTGGAATTTTGTATTAGAAGTTTTAGAATTTTGTAATATCACAATATTCGAATTACACTTTGTAGATTTCAATGACTTTGCAATCAAACATTTCACTGTTATTTTGAATAATAATATGATTCTTGAACGCAACATAGAACTTTGGTCATTCGAAAATTGCCTTGTGGTATTGTGAAACTTGTAGGGTTGAAAGAATGGTAAACAAGTTAGAATTTAGGAGATGAATCACTTAAATGCATCCTGTACCATATCCTTGGGCCATGGCATATGTAACAACGTTTGTAATTTTGAACAAATAGCTTGAAACTTCAAAAACTTCCTTGAAATGTATTTGGCTTAGAAATTTGCACCATGTACATGAATGAGTTTTGAGCAAAATAACTAATTTGAGTTCTTGATTTTGAATCTTAACATATCACCAATGCTATCTTCTTTGCCATAATACGCGTAAACGTTGGTTGGAAACCGAATTCACCGTGACTAACATTAGCGGTTAAGACACATCATGGTGAAATATCGACTAGAATACGTATTCAACTCCAATTTCAAACCAAATCGTAATTCCAGTACACAACCTTGAAACAAACGAGCAATAACATGGTTGCCATATAAAATTGTCAAGTATGTTCTTGATTCATGTTCTAAAAAAAATGAGGTCTTAAAAGAACTATGAATGGAATTTGAATATGTATTCAATTTTCTAAATCCTCCTTTGAACTCAATAATGCACATTATAAAAGCTTTGAGCTTGTGATCAAAAATCTCGAAATCCAAGTTATCTTGTAATCAAATTAATCCCATTTGAATTTCTCGGCCACAAAGTTTCCACTTTTATCCATTCACGTAGCAATTCGGAGCCTTTCGCTTCCTGAGACAAAAATTGAAACTCTAAGTTTCAAATAAAATTCTTGATTGAAAACCTTAGTCGACTTGTCGGTTTCATGATTCTTTTAAGAATTGAGCGATAGATTCCACTTGAAATTAATGGAATTATCACCGCTTCCAAATTGAACCATACTGTAGTAGAAAAAGGTTTGAAACCAAACGAATTTCAAAAAGAAACCCCTAATCTTCATCGAATGCCTTGAATCTCGTGAGCGATGGACGCAACTAGAAAAGATCTAAACACGTGGCAACTTGGACACCCTCAAATCTTGCAAACAAACCCTCTGAACGAATATTTCCACATACATTCACTGTTGCCAAGAGTGAACAAACCGACGAGCAAACCAAACGCACTAGAACTTGTATTGTTGACTAATAAACGGATAGTCACAATCCACCCTTCTACATCTTGAACAATGAACTCAAACAACAACAAAACCCAAACTCGTGGTGAATTGATCTCCGAATCGAGGTAGTGACTTTCAAAATAACCAGACTTGTAGCTCCATCAAGAAATACCATTCAATTCAACAATCGAACACCAAGCCCCAAACCGATAGATATGAACGGATAAGGTTTAATATTAAACCTCGTCGTTTTCAAATATCCCCAAATTGGTCGAAAACACCACGCCTTTTCTGCTCAACAGAGAATCTTTGGGAATCAACTCCAATCCGTAACCATAGAACCAGTGGTATGAATGCATGTGAGTGTCATAATAAATGCGAAGCCTAAACCAGATAAGATCGAGATAGGAGGGCAAATTTTGGGGTGCAACAGTTGCCCCTATTTAATCGTCTTAAACCTGAAAGTGAAATTGGCGCTAGCCTTTTGAACTTTCAAGGTAGAGGAAGATTAAATACTACAAGAACCCAAAAATTTGCGCTCCGAAGAACAAGTAGAAGTATTTTGCCTTCTTTTTTTTTTTGACGATTTTTGATTTTTCTATTTTTTTGTGATGATTTTTTTTGAACAGTGGGATTGGGAACAAAAGCTCTGGTATGTCAGGTAAGGATATTAAACATATACAGGAAAGAGACCGACCGAAGACGACTCTAACAAAGGTTTCAAAATATACATGCCCGGTAAGGATATTGAACACATATAGGGAGCATATGTCAGGTAAGGATATTAGACATATACTGGAAAGAGACCGACCGAAGACGACTCAAACAAAGGTTTCGAAATATACATGCCCGGTAAGGATATTGGACACATAAGGATCGAATATACATGTTCAGTAAGGATATTGAACACATATAGGGAGCATATGTCAGGTAAGGATATTAGACATACACTAGAAAGAGACCGACCGAAGACGACTCTAACAAAAGGTTTCGAAATATACATGCCCGGTAAGGATATTGAACACATATAGGTAGCATATGCCAGGTAAGGATATTAGACATACACCGGAAAGAGACCGACCGAAGACGACTCTAACAAGGGTTTCGAAATGTACATGCCCGGTAAGAATATTGGACACATAAAGATCGAATATACATGTTCGGTAAGGATATTGAACACATATAGGGAGCATATGTCAGGTAAGGATATTAGACATACACTAGAAAGAGACCGATCAAGACGACTCTAACAAAGGTTTCAAATATACATGCCCGGTAAGCATATTGACACATAAAGATCGAATATACATGTTCGGTAAGGATATTGACATATAGGGAGCATATGTCGTAAGGATATTAGACATAATCGAAAGAGACCAACCAAGACGACTCTAACAAAGGTTTCAAATATACGTGCTTGTAAGGATATTGGACACATAAAGATCGAATATACATGTTCGTAAGGATATTGAACACATATAGGAGCATATGTCGTAAGGATATTAGACATACACCGGAAAGAGACCGATCAAGACGACTCTAACAAAGGTTTCAAATATACGTGCCCTAAGGATATTGGACACATAAAGATCGAATATACATGTTCGGTAAGGATATTGAACACATATAGGGAGCATATGTCAGGTAAGGATATTAGACATACACCGGAAAGAGACCGACCGAAGACGACTCTAACAAAGGTTTCGAAATATACATGCCCGGTAAGGATATTGGACACATAAAGATCGAATATACATGTTCGGTAAGGATATTGAACACATATAGGGAGCATATGTCAGGTAAGGATATTAGACATACATCGGAAAGAGACCGACCGAAGACGACTCTAACAAAGGTTTCAAATATACGTGCCTTGTAAGGATATTGGACACATAAATATCGAATATACATGTTCGGTAAGGATATTGAACACATATAGGGAGCATATGTCGTAAGGATATTAGACATACATCGAAAGAGACCGATCAAGACGACTCTAACAAAGGTTTCAAATATACGTGCCGTAAGGATATTGGACACATAAAGATCGAATATACATCGGTAAGGATATTGAACACATATAGGAGCATATGTCGTAAGGATATTAGACATACAAAAGAGACCGATCAAGACGACTCTAACAAAGGTTTCAAATATACATGCCCGTAAGGATATTGGACACATAAAGATCGAATATACATGTTCGGTAAAGATATTGAACACATATAGGAGCATATGTCGTAAGGATATTAGACATACATCGGAAAGAGACCGATCAAGACGACTCTAACAAAGGTTTCAAATATACATGCCCGTAAGGATATTGGACACATAAAGATCGAATATACATGTTCGGTAAGGATATTGAACACATATAGGAGCATATGTCGTAAGGATATTAGACATACACCGGAAAGAGACCAATCAAGACGACTCTAACAAAGGTTTCAAATAATACATGCCCGGAAGGATATTGGACACATAAGGATCGAATATACATGTTCGTAAGGATATTGAACACAGCATATGTCGTAAGGATATTAGACATACACTAGAAAGAGACCGATCAAGACGACTCTAACAAAAGGTTTCAAATATACATGCCCGGAAGGATATTGAAACATATAGGTAGCATATGCCGTAAGGATATTAGACATACAAAGAAAGAGACCGATCAAGACGACTCTAACAAGGGTTTCAAAACATGCCCGTAAGAATATTGGACACATAAAGATCGAATATACATGTTCGTAAGGATATTGAACACATATATGTCGTAAGGATATTAGACATTAGAAAGAGACCGAATCAAGACGACTCTAACAAAGGTTTCAAATATACATGCCGTAAGCATATTGGACACATAAAGATCGAATATACATGTTCGTAAGGATATTGAACACATAGGAGCATATGTCGTAAGGATATTAGACATACAATCGGAAAGAGACCAACCAAGACGACTCTAACAAAGGTTTCAAATATATGCGGTAAGGATATTGGACACATAAAGATCGAATATACATGTTCGGTAAGGATATTGAACACATATAGGAGCATATGTCGTAAGGATATTAGACATACATCGAAAGAGACCGATCAAGACGACTCTAACAAAGGTTTCAAATATATGCCCGTAAGGATATTGACACATAAAGATCGAATATACATGTTCGGTAAGGATATTGAACACATATAGGGAGCATATGTCGTAAGGATATTAGACAATCGGAAAGAGACCAATCAAGACGACTCTAACAAAGGTTTCAAATATACATGCCCGTAAGGATATTGGACACATAAAGATCGAATATACATGTTCGGTAAGGATATTGAACACATATAGGAGCATATGTGAGGTAAGGATATTAGACATACATCGAACGAGACCGATCAAGACGACTCTAACAAAGGTTTCAAATATACGCCCGTAAGGATATTGGACACATAAAGATCGAATATACATGTTCGGTAAGGATATTGAACACATAGGGAGCATATGTCGTAAGGATATTAGACATACATCGGAAAGAGACCGATCAAGACGACTCTAACAAAGGTTTCAAATATACGTGCCCGTAAGGATATTGACACATAAAGATCGAATATACATGTTCGGTAAGGATATTGAACACATATAGGAGCATATGTCGTAAGGATATTAGACATACAACCGAAAGAGACCGATCAAGACGACTCTAACAAAGGTTTCAAATAATACATGCCCGTAAGGATATTGGACACATAAGATCGAATATACATGTTCGGTAAGGATATTGAACACATATAGGTAGCATATGTCGTAAGGATATTAGACATACACTAGAAAGAGACCAATCAAGACGACTCTAACAAAGGTTTCAAATATACATGCCCGTAAGGATATTGAACACATATAGGTAGCATATGCCGTAAGGATATTAGACATACACCGAAAGAGACCGATCAAGACGACTCTAACAAGGGTTTCAAATGTACATGCCCGTAAGAATATTGGACACATAAAGATCGAATATACATGTTCGGTAAGGATATTGAACACATATAGGAGCATATGTCGTAAGGATATTAGACATACACTAGAAAGAGACCAATCAAGACGACTCTAACAAAGGTTTCAAATATACATGCCGTAAGCATATTGGACACATAAAGATCGAATATACATGTTCGGTAAGGATATTGAACATATAGGAGCATATGTCGTAAGGATATTAGACATACCGAAAGAGACCAACCAAGACGACTCTAACAAAGGTTTCAAATATACGTGCCTGTAAGGATATTGGACACATAAAGATCGAATATACATGTTCGGTAAGGATATTGAACACATATGGAGCATATGTCGTAAGGATATTAGACATAATCGAAAGAGACCGATCAAGACGACTCTAACAAAGGTTTCAAATATACGCCCGTAAGGATATTGACACATAAAGATCGAATATACATGTTCGGTAAGGATATTGAACACATATAGGAGCATATGTCGTAAGGATATTAGACATACACGGAAAGAGACCGATCAAGACGACTCTAACAAAGGTTTCAAATATACATGCCCGGTAAGGATATTGGACACATAAAGATCGAATATACATGTTCGGTAAGGATATTGAACACATATAGGAGCATATGTCGTAAGGATATTAGACATACACCGAAAGAGACCGACCGAAGACGACTCTAACAAAGGTTTCGAAATAATACATGCCCGGTAAGGATATTGGACACATAAGGATCGAATATACATGTTCGGTAAGGATATTGAACACATATAGGTAGCATATGTCAGGTAAGGATATTAGACATACACTAGAAAGAGACCGACCGAAGACGACTCTAACAAAAGGTTTCGAAATATACATGCCCGGTAAGGATATTGAACACATATAGGTAGCATATGCCAGGTAAGGATATTAGACATACACCGGAAAGAGACCGACCGAAGACGACTCTAACAAGGGTTTCGAAATGTACATGCCCGGTAAGAATATTGGACACATAAAGATCGAATATACATGTTCGGTAAGGATATTGAACACATATAGGGAGCATATGTCAGGTAAGGATATTAGACATACACTAGAAAGAGACCGACCGAAGACGACTCTAACAAAGGTTTCGAAATATACATGCCCGGTAAGCATATTGGACACATAAAGATCGAATATACATGTTCGGTAAGGATATTGAACACATATAGCATATGTCGTAAGGATATTAGACATACATCGAAAGAGACCAATCAAGACGACTCTAACAAAGGTTTCAAATATACATGCCTGTAAGGATATTGGACACATAAAGATCGAATATACATGTTCGGTAAGGATATTGAACACATATAGAGCATATGTCGTAAGGATATTAGACATACATCGAAAGAGACCGATCAAGACGACTCTAACAAAGGTTTCAAATATACATGCCCGTAAGGATATTGGACACATAAAGATCGAATATACATGTTCGTAAGGATATTGAACACATATAGGAGCATATGTCGTAAGGATATTAGACATACATCGGAAAGAGACCGATCAAGACGACTCTAACAAAGGTTTCAAATATACATGCCCGTAAGGATATTGGACACATAAAGATCGAATATACATGTTCGGTAAGGATATTGAACACATATAGGAGCATATGTCGTAAGGATATTAGACATACATCGGAACGAGACCGATCAAGACGACTCTAACAAAGGTTTCAAATATACGTGCCCGTAAGGATATTGGACACATAAAGATCGAATATACATGTTCGGTAAGGATATTGAACACATAGGAGCATATGTCGTAAGGATATTAGACATACATCGGAAAGAGACCGATCAAGACGACTCTAACAAAGGTTTCAAATATACGTGCCCGTAAGGATATTGGACACATAAAGATCGAATATACATGTTCGGTAAGGATATTGAACACATATAGGAGCATATGTCGTAAGGATATTAGACATACACGGAAAGAGACCGATCAAGACGACTCTAACAAAGGTTTCAAATATACATGCCCGTAAGGATATTGGACACATAAAGATCGAATATACATGTTCGTAAAGATATTGAACACATATAGGAGCATATGTCGTAAGGATATTAGACATACATCGGAAAGAGACCGATCAAGACGACTCTAACAAAGGTTTCAAATATACATGCCCGTAAGGATATTGGACACATAAAGATCGAATATACATGTTCGGTAAGGATATTGAACACATATAAGGAGCATATGTCGTAAGGATATTAGACATACACGGAAAGAGACCGATCAAGACGACTCTAACAAAGGTTTCAAATAATACATGCCCGTAAGGATATTGGACACATAAGGATCGAATATACATGTTCGGTAAGGATATTGAACACATATAGGTAGCATATGTCGTAAGGATATTAGACATACACCGAAAGAGACCGATCAAGACGACTCTAACAAAGGTTTCAAATATACATGCCCGTAAGGATATTGGACACATAAAGATCGAATATACATGTTCGGTAAGGATATTGAACACATATAGGTAGCATATGTCGTAAGGATATTAGACATACACGGAAAGAGACCGATCAAGACGACTCTAACAAAGGTTTCAAATATACATGCCCGTAAGGATATTGGACACATAAATATCGAATATACATGTTCGGTAAGGATATTGAACACATATAGGTAGCATATGTCGTAAGGATATTAGACATACACCGAAAGAGACCGATCAAGACGACTCTAACAAAGGTTTCAAATATTCATGCCCAG
This sequence comes from Vicia sativa, assembly GCA_021764765.1. Lineage (NCBI taxonomy): Eukaryota > Viridiplantae > Streptophyta > Magnoliopsida > Fabales > Fabaceae > Vicia > Vicia sativa. The sequence goes on along the minus strand of CM038793.1, from coordinate 267,416,172 downwards.
AAGGATATTGGACACATAAAGATCGAATATACATGTTCGTAAGGATATTGAACACATATAGGAGCATATGTCGTAAGGATATTAGACATACGCAAGAAAGAGACCGATCGAAGACGACTCTAACAAAAGTTTCAAATATACATGCCCGTAAGGATATTGACACATAAAGATCGAATATACATGTTCGGTAAGGATATTGAACACATATAGGTAGCATATGTCGTAAGGATATTAGACATTTACCGGAAAGAGACCGATCAAGACGACTCTAACAAAGGTTTCAAATATACATGCCCGTAAGGATATTGGACACATAAAGATCGATATACATGTTCGATAAGGATATTGAACACATATAGGAGCATATGTCGTAAGGATATTAGACATACGCAAGAATGAGACCGATCGAGCGCACTCACCGGGGAAAGATATATGGAATGGTAAAATCGCCGATCAAGACGAATTCACGGGAAAGAGGCCAAACAAAGGGATCCTAGCAAGGATCGCCAACCACGTTGGACTTTAAAAGGTTGCAAATGTGCAAGAAATACAATATCCCTGCCAAAGGCGGGTGTAATTTTCAAGAGTGGCAATTATATGAATTACCACACACCAAGTATGGATACTCAAACAATTGAGAAGCAAGAAAGGCTAGACACCGACTCTTACTTCTAACGACAGAGGCAAACATGGGTAAGATAACCAACAATGAGAATTTGCAAAAGCAAGACGCTTGGTAAATATATTGAATTGAATGATGTAGAGATCGACACGGGTCAAAATGCATATCAACAACAACAACAAGAATTTTTGAGGAACCCCGATCGAATACCACTTGGGATTTTTATGGATAAACTTCTTCGAGACGCAAAAGGTACTAGAAACATTTTAACGCTTATGCTTAGATGCATGTTTGAGATTATTATTTTTGGCGAATGTCCATATCAATGGAAATGCTACGCATTTTTGAGGATGCTATGTAATGCAATGATGCATGTTTTAATGATTCATCCAGGACTAAAGGCAATTGTGAGCTGCCGAGGGAACATCAACCCTCCATGAATTGAATACAATCATCTGGTCTTCATCAAAGAGATGATAGTCTGGACCCTGATAGGGGATTGTGGAATAGAAGCATCAACTTTCAATGATCTACATCACTGGGGAAGTAACTCTTGGAGATTAACATTCATCTGGGATGATGATCTTGTTGCGTAGAGTTCCTGATTTCAATAACTCTGGAATACGAGCTCTTGCATAAGAGGAGTCGACAACATCTTCTGGAACAAGTGAGCTTTTGAAAGTGATCTTGCTGGTGTAAACCATTCTTTGCAATTTTCCCGCGACGACGAAAGAGTGATAACATTTGAGGGCACACATATGCCATAGATAACTCTTGTTGGAGAGAAAGAAACCTTGTCGGTGACCGATGCTTAGGCGCATCACGCTCTTCATTCTAAAATCTTTGGATGACAAAATCTTGATCTCTACTGAGGATGACAATCCTGACTTGAGTTGGAGATAATGATCCTTGGTTTCTGATGGAGAAAATGCCAACACAGACTTAGATCTCTGATGAGCTGAGGATGACGATCCTGACTTCCTGACATGTCATTCAAACTCAACAGTTCTTTAGCTTGCGCTTGGACTTGACCTGATTGTTTATGAGGTGCAGGAATGCCCCTGCATAATGTTTTGCCCTGGTCTGTAGGGATTTTGAAGAAAATAGCCTCGAGAAGGCTTCCTGAGATCCGTACCATCAAGATAAACTGCCCCAATGTTATAAACTTGGAAAACATTGCCCTTGACTAACCAAAGGTAAAGAGGGTTTCAACCTTGCTCGGATGAATACCCCTGATTACTCCTCTTTTTGAGAGATTTTCCGAATCTCGACATAAATGCCCCAGATTAACTGATCTTTGAAGATATCACCTACTCAGGGTGGTTAACTTACATCTTGAAAGTAGGCTACTTCACAACCTTACTTCTTGACTCAAACTGCTTTGTGGTTAATCAGATACTTGAAGCAATATGTCTTTCAAGACAATCAAATTATCCGTCCGATGCTCAATATGCAAGCTCACTTGATGTTTAAGCACTTATCCATATGCAAAGAATGTATTATTCTAAGAATGATAATTCTAATGCAAAGTTCATGTTCGTCTTGAAGTTTAAAAAATCTTTTATTGAAAAGATGTCGAAACATCGAATTTTTTTGTAAAAGAATGAGTGATACCAACTCAAATTTTTAGCAAGCCTCCTAGAGTCGTTATCGATTCTCGTAATGCTTTTGCTTTCAATTAACCCATGCTTCAATTAGGACTTTCAAGGGTTGTAACGTGGTCCGTTCACGGTTTTTAGAAAAAGATTTTAGGCTCAAAATATTTGGTGCCCTCCTATTCTCCGTGATGTTCTCCATTCCTATGTTCGATAACTTGTTGAGCATTCATCTCGAGAGAAGTTTATGATGCGGTTAAGGAACCATCGAGGTTTCTTGGACACGATACCACCACCTTTTGCTTTTGGTGTCCGACCACATGCCTTTGTTCTTTTGTTGAGGATTTATTTTGTTTTGTAATCCTTTCTTTTATATTTTTCTTTTGCCATTTTTGCCTAAGCGACTTATTATAAAGTTTCGACTTAGGTGCTTTTTTTCATCATTTTTATCACTTTTTGAACAAGTCGTGTGATCTTCCATCTTTGATTGATTGAGGTGATTGGATCGCTTGAATCCTTAGTGGATGAGAGATAACAATTGTGGTATCATCCGTTGATTTCTTGTGAGAGATAACCATTATGGTATCATTCTCTTCGATGCACATGATGATGAAGGTTGACCATTGTGGTTTTGACTTTCCTCGACCTTTGAAGGATAACCATTGTTGTATCCTGGATGTGCACTGGATGAGTTTTGAACGCCGATCGATTAATCGAACATTACCCCGCCTGGTTTTAAGAAAATGAGGGTTTTTTCCAATAAAAGAAACTCCTACTGAGGCTCAAAAGGGTTAACGAGGGTTTCACAACCTTATATCTCCTGTGTTGGGAATTTGAAACAAGGCCGTACATCGTTAGCGTGGTTTTTACCGAAAGCATAACGCTTGAGATTCTTAGTAAATTATTCGTCATCCTCCCTACAGAGGTGTTGCTTTATTAATAAGAGTTGAATATCAAGCATAGTAAAACAAATAAGAGTGATAGCGAATGGATCAATTCAAGACAAACATATTCAATGCATTATGATTAGTATTCAGAATGAGCAAGTTTTGCATACAAGACAAGATCGAACAAAACATGAAAGATTACAAATGAGCATGCAAGATAAAACTAGAAATTCCATGTTGAGGAGACTGTCTCCGTATGGATTTCTTGCTTTTAAGATGCAGTCGTATGCGTTCTCTCGAGTCAAAAGAGAGTTCAATTAATGCGTAGGCCCTCCGAATGAATGTGATTGCTTTGGAATCAATGAGTTTCGAACGTGCCTTTAAAAAGATTACATCCTTCAATTGTATGGCCAGTGCCCTAATGGAACTCACAATGGCATCAAGATCATATCCCAAGGATACGGAAAAGGAGGTGTCCCGAGCTCCTTTAACTCCACCAAAGAGTGTTGGAGTAGGTGAGATAGCAACTCACGTGAGGCATAGGGATTGATCATGCACTTTTCTTGGCCTTATCGATTCTTTCCACCTCGTTGTTGACGATTTTGTTGATAAGTTTGTTGTAGAGGAGCCGCTCGCTGTTGGGAGCATATTGAACGGTGTTTGATGTTGCAACACGATTTGTGGAGCACATGATTTGAATTAGCTTTTGTCACTTGATTACGATCTGAAATGGAGGGTAAACAGGAGCTTCTTCCTCATCCTCGAAAATTGTACTTGCCTCTTGATCGATTTGCTCTAGAAATTCGTAAATAATAGCAACATTCGACTATTACCCATCTTGAGACCACACTCAATTGCTCCCTACAACAACCTGTGTGAAAATGTAGAAGTACATCCATCAACCGATAGGGACCCTGAAGGTATTGGAGAACATCTCAATGAGTTCTCGCTCCAAAAGAGGATGTTGAACTTTAGCAATTAATTTTCCATCTCTCGCATACTCTTTGAGAGATTCTTCATTTTGAGTTAAACCTTGAGTTGAATTCGTGGGAGCCATGTCCCTATTATAGTCATAGTGATTGACAAAAGCTTCACCAATTCCTTCCAAGTTTGGATGTGAGTTCGCTCAAGCCGAGTGTACCATTCGAGAGATGCTCCATCGAGGCTATCTTGAAAACGTGCATGAGGAGCTTGTCATTTTCCATAGGGAGCCATCTTATTGCAGAGGCTTTGATGTGAGTAATCGGACAAGAGGTACCCTTATACTTCTCGAAAGTGGGGACTTTGAATTTTGCGTGAATTTTAATATCGTGCACCAGCACAAACTAGAGCGCCTAAACCAAGGGAATCACGACCTCAATAGCTTTCATCCTTTTCTCAAGGAGGTGAAGCTTTTCTCAAATTCGCTCTTCAATCGAAATCAAGGTGTCAAACGAAGACTCAAAGATGTCATCACAGTGAGGAGTTCCATTGACATGCATTTGAAAGTGTTTCTAACATTTTGATCTTGAAGGACCTCCATGTGGTTAAAATCAACACCGTGGATTAACATGATCAAGAGTAACAACTTTGGACCTCGAACAACTTGCTTTAACTCTTCTTGTCCAATGGAGAGGTTTTGGATAACCTCCATGAATTGATCCATCTGGGTATCTACATGAGTATTCATCGCAGCCCCACTTGCCTGAAGTTGATCCATGATGACGATGATGTCAGGAAATCAGTCTTGCAGTCTTGAGATTCGGATGAGAAGCCAGGTTGAAATGAGTCCTCTGGTTGAAATGCATGAAATGCATGATGATGCATGGATGATAAGAGAAATAAACTCTTTTGAGATGATTGATGCAAATGGAATGCAACATGATGATAATAACAGGTTCACAGAGACGTGAATCAGGGATGATATTGGTAATTAGAACAACTTATTTAGGTGGGCTCCTATAATAGGACAGCTCTAGGCTTCTACCCAATACCCCCGAACAAGGTGGTTCTAATGTTTTTGCTAAATGTTTCTTGGAGTCTCAGATCCCCTTTTAACAAACACTATCATCGCGCGAGAGGCCTACATGGCGATAGTATTTGTAAAAGTATACCCCAAGAAACGGCTCTTAACAGGATGCTCAAATCCAAAATTTGAGCGCTTGGTCTTGGTTAGACAACATGAACAAACTTAGAGTTATAGGTCATTTGTCCAAAGATTGATGTCCTGCTAACGGGCCAACAACCTCCTTAAAACAACCAACTCTAAGCCGAGTCTTCGCCGCCAACAAGACAATGGAGTCAAGTGGACCTAGGCTACGCAACCCTCTATTCCTAAAAGGTGACCTAGAAGGTAGTGGGCTTATCTATGTAACAATGCCCATGAATTCCCATCACAATAATATATCAAAATAATATACATAAAGTGTAAGGAGAATAATAATCAATAAACAATAGATAAGCATAAAGAAGAAAGCGATAAACAAACACACAAACATGTGAAGAACTAAACTAGGGTTGACTCGCTTAGTCAAAAAAAGTTTTTAAAATGTCCCTAATCAAGCAACTCGATTTTCAAAAATCATTTAAAATGAATTTTCAAAAACAATGAAATCGCCACCTAATTTTATTTGTTCTAGAAAGAACGGGGAAATATAGATAAAACCCACAAAATCGGATAAGGCGGTCTACAAGACCAAAAGCATGGATTCGGGAGTCGGTTACGCAAGAGGAAGGTATTAGCACCTCTTACGTCCATCGTACTCGATGGGACCCATTTAGTTCAAAATGTGTTTGTGTGTGTGTAATCGCTAATTTCTAAATTATGAATAAATAAAAAGAAAATGGATTTGTTTGTTATTATTTTGAGTTTGACACGGTTTCAAACCGCGGCTCACGTATTCCCTCGCAATGGGAAAGTCAAACTCCGTAGTTCTTGTTGAAAATGTCTTGAATTGGTTGTATTGATTTTAATTGAAAATGTTTTTAATTTTGATAATCGCATATGAGCGAAAAAGGGTTTGAATGGGTTGAATTGATTTTAATGGTAGATGACAAGTACCAAAACGTGGATATCCTCTAACGATTCGATACTCGAGATTGGTGATTGAGGTCAACCGATCTTCTCTCATCCAAAATCTTTATTATGAAAAGGGTGAGGTGAAACAAAGTTCACTTTTTATTATGTTATGGAATAAAGTATTTAAGTCATTGGGTTACCTCTAATGGCCCAAATATTTACATTTTAATTAAATCGTCGGCTAACCTCTCGACAATTTAATTAAACTCCATATCACTATGTTTTTGTTTGGTTTTTGTAGAAAATTGATTTTGAAAACAAATTCAATTAATTAATTTAATATGAAAGTGTTTTAAATGTTCATGTATGGAATAAAGTATTCGAGTCATTGGGTTTCTCTAATGGCCCAAATATTTTACATTTTAATTAAATCGTGCTAACCTCTAACAATTTAATTAAGTACCATAACACTATTTTTGAAAATTGCGGCGTTGGACGTAGAGAAATGATATTTCGGGTTATGATTAACCAAGTATATGGACTTGATTAACCTCGTGAGGATAGGTGCTCCTACCCCCAACCATGAGACCCTGGTGCATGGTGATTGGTATATGGACCAATTGTTTTTTTGGGTTATGATTAATCAAGGCAACGAGGGCCCTAATTAACCTCGTGAGGATGGCCATGCCCATCCCCAACCATGAGACCCTTAGAGAATTTGGTGTGGATAACCAAAAATAAGAGAGAGCGGAGGCGTTGTTGTTTTTATATTAGTGTGAGAGCGGAGTGTACAATCGTGTAATAAACAAACAAGCGGATAATGTAATAGCGGATAATAAAAGAAAATAAATTAACACACAATACAAATCGGAATTTAAATAATTATTAGTATAGATATTTTTTTACTTGATGAAAAAATCAACTAACAATTTAATTGATAATTCAACAAATAAAAAACTATCATACGCCAAACATTATTTAATACATCATTGTATATAAAAAAAACTTGCATAATAATTGAATTTAAAGAGAAAAGTTTTAGGAATGGGCCTGTTTGAAGCTTTAAACTGGGAGGGTGTGAGTAGCAATCTGAGCCCAAGCCCAAAAACAATGCTGCTGGATCCTGTGTGGGTGCTTCCATGAATCATATGGTGGTCTGCCATTCTGGATCGCTGGATCTGGACTCTGGCAGATCTGATGGCTAAAGCAGGAGGGTGCAGAATAGATACAATACACATGCCTTCACCAAATTCGTAATGAACCAAACAGGTGGTGACAAGTGTCACCACCTGGACTAACCAACAAAGCCAAGCATTTTTCTAACTAGTACTAATCTAGACCCACTTTTATGCTATAAATTATATAAATATGTGACATTAATTTCAAAATAGGTAAAAACTAATACTAATGTAAAATGGAAAATAAAAATCAGTTTTTTAATACTAAAAACTAGACTAGTTTTAATATTACCTAAAACCTATTTTTAACTTAAACAAAAGAATTAAATTAAATAAGTTTAACTAACATTAGTTTTAAATCAATTTTTTTTATGAAATAAAAGCATAATCAGTTTTTTAGCTAAAACTAAAACAGTTTGTAATCTAAGATTAATTTTATAAAATAAAAAAAACAACAATCAGTTTTTCTTTAAACTAAAAAAAAGAAAGTATTTTATTAAGTTGGGTTATATTTTAATTAAACTTAATGTTATAAAAAGAAAGAAATTAACATTTAAATATAAAACAAAACAACAATGCAAAAGAGGAAAAAACCTGTCTTACTCTCATCTATCACGATTTATTCACTCTCTTTTGGTCCTTCATGAACCCTAACGCCGCTCACCTCACGATCTCCTGCGATCTCTCTCTCAAAACGCGCCGCGATTCTCACGGCGGTCCTCTCATCGTCCTCACCGTGTTCGCTCTGACCCTCACCGCCGATCTCTCATCTCTCTCTCGGCCTTCTGTTGTTAACGATTTCGATCGCTGCCCATCTCATCTCTCTCACACGAATTGCTCTGTTTATGTTATTGCATGTTATGATTTTCTGGTTTTTGAAAGAAACTGTCTGGTTTTGTGTTTTACAGATCCGACATGGCAAGGGGAAGGAAAACCTAGATCTCTAAACAATGATGATGACAGTAACGATGCAAAAAAAATGCAAAAACGGAGACGAGGAAGGGAGAAGGATGGCGACACATTAGGTCCGCAACCTCCTCTCTTCTCTGCTAAACCGGTAATAGCTTTCCAATCTCTTCTTTCTCGTGGCTATCTCGAATTTCAAGGGGTTTTAGTTGGGAAATGATGAGTTTAGTATGTGTTTCGATTGTTTTGATTGTTTCGGGTTTATGGTTGTATGATGTTTACGGCTTATGTTTGAATATTCGTTAGGGTTTTTTGAAATCAATCGCTGCCTCTACATCGTAGGCTTCTCTTTATACGCCCTACGATTAGGGTTTTAGTCTTTGGGAACAGGCCCTTTGCAAAATCCGAAAATGGGCTTTGGTACTATGCTCTTTTGATCTTGGTCCGTCACGAATAAGCCACCTTGTTCCTTCCGTACTAGATTTTAGCAACAATTCATTTGATGGGCTGAAACCGATTTGAAACTATGTTTCGTTGTCTTTTTCTCGATTTCGATTACAGACAAGATGGCATTGTACTGCAGCTTTTAGTGGTGATGATGTTGTTGAACCACACCCCTTTGTGAACCAACATGAGTTGTGATTTGCAAAAGGGTGGTTTCTTGAACATGAATGATGAAACACTTTTAACACAAACCGATCCCAAATAAAACTCCCTAATGATGAGATAATGTTTTGGAAATTGTTTCTTGTCAATGTTGTCCAAATATTTGCTAATCCTATTCTTTTGCTTTGTTTCATGAACACGAGTAATGGCATGAGCTTTGAGCGTGGTGAAGGAAAGTTTTGGACAGGAGGCAAGGTGTGGAAATGGAGCAAGAAGGCTTGGAGGCAAAGAAAACAACAAAGATTTCCAATAGAAGATAGGATTAGGACATAACATGTGTAGTATCATGTTTGAACTCAAAACCGTAGCTTAAACTTGTAATCTTGGAATTCTTGTATTAGAAGTTTTAGAATTTTGTAATATCACAATATTCGAATTACACTTTGTAGATTTCAATGACTTTGCAATCAAACATTTCACTCGTTATTTTGAATAATAATATGATTCTTGAACGCAACATAGAACTTTGGTCATTCGAAAATTGCCTTGTGGTATTGTGAAACTTGTAGGGTTGAAAGAATGGTAAACAAGTTAGAATTTAGGAGATGAATCACTTAAATGCATCTGTGTACCATATCCTTGGGCCATGGCATATGTAACAACGTTTGTAATTTTGAACAAATAGCTTGAAACTTCGAAAAACTTCCTTGAAATGTATTTGGCTTAGAAATTTGCACCATGTACATGAATGAGTTTTGAGCAAAATAACTAATTTGAGTTCTTGATTTTGAATCTTAACATATCACCAATGCTATCTTCTTTGCCATAATACGCGTAAACGTTGGTTGGAAACCGAATTCACCGTGACTAACATTAGCGGTTAAGACACATCATGGTGAAATATCGACTAGAATACGTATTCAACTCCAATTTCAAACCAAATCGTAATTCCAGTACACAACCTTGAAACAAACGAGCAATAACATGGTTGCCATATAAAATTGTCAAGTATGTTCTTGATTCATGTTCTAAAAAAAATGAGGTCTTAAAAGAACTATGAATGGAATTTGAATATGTATTCAATTTTCTAAATCCTCCTTTGAACTCAATAATGCACATTATAAAAGCTTTGAGCTTGTGATCAAAAATCTCGAAATCCAAGTTATCTTGTAATCAAATTAATCCCATTTGAATTTCTCGGCCACAAAGTTTCCACTTTTATCCATTCACGTAGCAATTCGAGCGCTTTCGAGACAAAAATTGAAACTCTAAGTTTCAAATAAAATTTTGATTGAAAACCTTAGTCGACTTGTCGGTTTCATGATTCTTTAAGAATTGAGCGATAGATTCCACTTGAAATTAATGGAATTATCACCGCTTCCAAATTGAACCATACTGTAGTAGAAAAAAGGTTTGAAACCAAACGAATTTCAAAAAGAAACCCCTAATCTTCATCGAATGCCTTGAATCTCGTGAGCGATGGACGCAACTAGAAAAGATCTAAACACGTGGCAACTTGGACACCCTCAAATCTTGCAAACAAACCCTCTGAACGAATATTTCCACATACATTCACTGTTGCCAAGAGTGAACAAAACTGACGAGCAAACCAAACGCACTAGAACTTGTATTGTTGACCAATAAACGGATAGTCACAATCCACCCTTCTACATCTTGAACAATGAACTCGAAACAACAACAAAACCCAAACTCGTGGTGAATTGATCTCCTGAATCGGGAGGTAGTGACTTTCAAAATAACCAGACTTACGTAGCTCCATCAAGAACAGTCCATTCAATTCAACAATCGAACACCAAGCCCCGAAAACCGATAGATATGAACGGATAAGGTTTAATATTAAACCTCGTCGTTTTCAAATATCCCCAAATTGGTCGAAAACACCACGCCTTTTCTGCTCAACAGAGAATCTTTGGGAATCAACTCCAATCCGTAACCATAGAACCAGTGGTATGAATGCATGTGAGTGTCATAATAAATGCGAAGCCTAAACCAGATAAGATCGAGATAGGAGGGCAAATTTTGGGGTGCAACAGTTGCCCCTATTTAATCGTCTTAAACCTGAAAGTGAAATTGGCGCTAGCCTTTTGAACTTTCAAGGTAGAGGAAGATTAAATACTACAAGAACCCAAAAATTTGCGCTCCGAAGAACAAGTAGAAGTATTTTGCCTTCTTTTTTTTTTTGACGATTTTTGATTTTTCTATTTTTTTGTGATGATTTTTTTTGAACAGTGGGATTGGGAACAAAAGCTCTGGTATGTCAGGTAAGGATATTAAACATATACAGGAAAGAGACCGACCGAAGACGACTCTAACAAAGGTTTCAAAATATACATGCCCGGTAAGGATATTGAACACATATAGGGAGCATATGTCAGGTAAGGATATTAGACATATACTGGAAAGAGACCGACCGAAGACGACTCAAACAAAGGTTTCGAAATATACATGCCCGGTAAGGATATTCGACACATAAGGATCGAATATACATGTTCGGTAAGGATATTGAACACATATAGGGAGCATATGTCAGGTAAGGATATTAGACATACACTAGAAAGAGACCGACCGAAGACGACTCTAACAAAAGGTTTCGAAATATACATGCCCGGTAAGGATATTGAACACATATAGGTAGCATATGCCAGGTAAGGATATTAGACATACACCGGAAAGAGACCGACCGAAGACGACTCTAACAAGGGTTTCGAAATGTACATGCCCGGTAAGAATATTGGACACATAAAGATCGAATATACATGTTCGGTAAGGATATTGAACACATATAGGGAGCATATGTCAGGTAAGGATATTAGACATACACTAGAAAGAGACCGATCAAGACGACTCTAACAAAGGTTTCAAATATACATGAAGCATATTGGACACATAAAGATCGAATATACATGTTCGGTAAGGATATTGAACACATATAGGAGCATATGTCGTAAGGATATTAGACATACATCGGAAAGAGACCAACCAAGACGACTCTAACAAAGGTTTCAAATATACGTGTCTTGAAGGATATTGGACACATAAAGATCGAATATACATGTTCGGTAAGGATATTGAACACATATAGGAGCATATGTCGTAAGGATATTAGACATACACCGAAAGAGACCGATCAAGACGACTCTAACAAAGGTTTCAAATATACGTGTCGTAAGGATATTGGACACATAAAGATCGAATATACATGTTCGGTAAGGATATTGAACATATAGGGAGCATATGTCGTAAGGATATTAGACATACGAAAGAGACCGATCAAGACGACTCTAACAAAGGTTTCAAATATACATGCCCAGTAAGGATATTTGACACATAAAGATCGAATATACATGTTCGGTAAGGATATTGAACACATATGGAGCATATGTCGTAAGGATATTAGACATACATGAAAGAGATCAAGACGACTCTAACAAAGGTTTCAAATATACGTTAAGGATATTGGACACATAAAGATCGAATATACATGTTCGGTAAGGATATTGAACACATATAGGAGCATATGTCGTAAGGATATTAGACATACACGGAAAGAGACCGATCAAGACGACTCTAACAAAGGTTTCAAATATACCGCCCGTAAGGATATTGACACATAAAGATCGAATATACATGTTCGGTAAGGATATTGAACACATATAGGAGCATATGTCGTAAGGATATTAGACATAATCGAAAGAGACCGATCAAGACGACTCTAACAAAGGTTTCAAATATACATGCCCTAAGGATATTGGACACATAAAGATCGAATATACATGTTCGGTAAGGATATTGAACAGGAGCATATGTCGTAAGGATATTACATCGGAAAGAGACCGACAAGACGACTCTAACAAAGGTTTTGAAATATACGCCTGAAGGATATTGGACACATAAAGATCGAATATACATGTTCGGTAAGGATATTGAACACATATAGGAGCATATGTCGTAAGGATATTAGACATACACGGAAAGAGACCGATCAAGACGACTCTAACAAAGGTTTCAAATAATACATGCCCAAGGATATTGGACACATAAGGATCGAATATACATGTTCGGTAAGGATATTGAACACATATAGGAGCATATGTCGTAAGGATATTAGACATACACTAGAAAGAGACCCAATCAAGACGACTCTAACAAAAGGTTTCAAATATACATGCCCAAGGATATCCACATATAGGTATATATGCCGTAAGGATATTAGACATACACCGAAAGAGACCGATCAAGACGACTCTAACAAGGGTTTCAAATGTACATGTAAGAATATTGGACACATAAAGATCGAATATACATGTTCTAAGGATATTGAACACATATAGGGAGCATATGTCGTAAGGATATTAGACATACACTAGAAAGAGACCGATCAAGACGACTCTAACAAAGGTTTCAAATATACATGCCCGTAAGCATATTGGACACATAAAGATCGAATATACATGTTCGGTAAGGATATTGAACACATATAGGAGCATATGTCGTAAGGATATTAGACATACAATCGGAAAGAGACCAACCAAGACGACTCTAACAAAGGTTTCAAATATACGTGCCTAAGGATATTGGACACATAAAGATCGAATATACATGTTCGGTAAGGATATTGAACACATATAGGAGCATATGTCGTAAGGATATTAGACATACACCGAAAGAGACCAATCAAGACGACTCTAACAAAGGTTTCAAATATACGTGCCCGTAAGGATATTGGACACATAAAGATCGAATATACATGTTCGGTAAGGATATTGAACACATATAGAGCATATGTCGTAAGGATATTAGACATACACCGGAAAGAGACCGATCAAGACGACTCTAACAAAGGTTTCAAATATACATGCCCGTAAGGATATTGACACATAAAGATCGAATATACATGTTCGGTAAGGATATTGAACACATATAGGAGCATATGTCGTAAGGATATTAGACATACATCGAAAGAGACCGATCAAGACGACTCTAACAAAGGTTTCAAATATACGCCCGTAAGGATATTGGACACATAAAGATCGAATATACATGTTCGTAAGGATATTGAACACATATAGGAGCATATGTCGTAAGGATATTAGACATAATCGAAAGAGACCGATCAAGACGACTCTAACAAGGTTTCAAATATACCGCCTGTAAGGATATTGGACACATAAAGATCGAATATACATGTTCGGTAAGGATATTGAACACATATAGGAGCATATGTCGTAAGGATATTAGACATACATCGAAAGAGACCGATCAAGACGACTCTAACAAAGGTTTCAAATATACATGCCCGTAAGGATATTGGACACATAAAGATCGAATATACATGTTCGGTAAGGATATTGAACACATATGAGCATATGTCGTAAGGATATTAGACATACAACGAAAGAGACCGATCAAGACGACTCTAACAAAGGTTTCAAATATACATGCCCGTAAGGATATTGGACACATAAAGATCGAATATACATGTTCGGTAAGGATATTGAACACATATAGGAGCATATGTCGTAAGGATATTAGACATACACCGAAAGAGACCGATCAAGACGACTCTAACAAAGGTTTCAAATAATACATGCCCTAAGGATATTGGACACATAAGGATCGAATATACATGTTCGGTAAGGATATTGAACACATATAGGTAGCATATGTCGTAAGGATATTAGACATACACCGAAAGAGACCGATCAAGACGACTCTAACAAAGGTTTCAAATATACATGCCCGTAAGGATATTGGACACATAAAGATCGAATATACATGTTCGGTAAGGATATTGAACACATATAGGTAGCATATGTCGTAAGGATATTAGACATACACCGAAAGAGACCGATCAAGACGACTCTAACAAAGGTTTCGAAAATATACATGCCCGGTAAGGATATTGGACACATAAATATCGAATATACATGTTCGGTAAGGATATTGAACACATATAGGTAGCATATGTCAGGTAAGGATATTAGACATACACCGGAAAGAGACCGACCGAAGACGACTCTAACAAAGGTTTCGAAATATTCATGCCCAGTAAGGATATTGGACACATAAAGATCGAATATACATGTTCGGTAAGGATATTGAACACATATAGGGAGCATATGTCAGGTAAGGATATTAGACATACGCAAGAAAGAGACCGACCGAGGACGACTCTAACAAAAGTTTCGAAAATATACATGCCCGGTAAGGATATTGGACACATAAAGATCGAATATACATGTTCGGTAAGGATATTGAACACATATAGGTAGCATATGTCAGGTAAGGATATTAGACATTTACCGGAAAGAGACCGACCGAAGACGACTCTAACAAAGGTTTCGAAATATACATGCCCGGTAAGGATATTGGACACATAAAGATCGAATATACATGTTCGATAAGGATATTGAACACATATAGGGAGCATATGTCAGGTAAGGATATTAGACATACGCAAGAATGAGACCGACTGGAGCAGACTCACTGGGGGAAAGATATATGGAATGGTAAAATCGTCGATCGAAGACGAATTCACGGGGAAAGAGGCCAAACAAAGGGGATCCTAGCAAGGATCGCCCAACTACGTTGGACTTTAAAAGGTTGCAAATGTGCAAGAAATACAATATCCTCGTGCCAAAGGGTGTAATTCTTCAAGAGTGGCAATTATATGAATTACCACACACCAAGTATGGATACTCAAACAATTGAGAAGCAAGAAAGGCTAGACACCGACTCTTACTCGCGCTCTAACGACAGAGGCAAACATGGGTAAGATAACCAACAATGAGAATTTGCAAAAAGCAAGACGCTTGGTAAATATATTGAATTGAATGATGTAGGAGATCGACACGGGGTCAAAATGCGTATATCAACAACAACAACAAGAATTTTTGAGGAACCCCGATCGGGAATACCACTTGGGATTTTATGGATAAACTCTTCGAGACGAAAAGGTACTCGAGAAACATTTTAACTGCTTATGCTTAGATGCATGTTTGAGATTATTATTTTTGGCGTAATGCTCCATATCAATGGAAATGCTACGCATTTTTGAGGATGCTATGTAATGCAATGATGCATGTTTTAATGATTCATCCAGGACTAAAGGCAATTGTGAGCTGCCGAGGGAACATCAACCCTCCATGAATTGAATACAATCATCTGGTCTTCATCAAAGAGATGATAGTCTGGACCCTGATAGGGGGATTGTGGAATAGAAGCATCAACTTTCAATGATCTACATCACTGGGGAAGTAACTCTTGGAGATTAACATTCATCTGGGATGATGATCTTGTTGCGTAGAGTTCCTGATTTCAATAACTCTGGAATACGAGCTCTTGCATAAGAGGAGTCGACAACATCTTCTGGAACAAGTGAGCTTTTGAAAGTGATCTTGCTGGTGTAAACCATTCTTTGCGATTTTCCCGCGACGACGAAAGAGTGATAACATTTGAGGGCACACATATGCCATAGATAACTCTTGTTGGAGAGAAAGAAACCTTGTCGGTGACCGATGCTTAGGCGCATCACGCTCTTCATTCTAAAATCTTTGGATGACAAAATCTTGATCTCTACTGAGGATGACAATCCTGACTTGAGTTGGAGATAATGATCCTTGGTTTCTGATGGAGAAAATGCCAACACAGACTTAGATCTCTGATGAGCTGAGGATGACGATCCTGACTTCCTGACATGTCATTCAAACTCAACAGTTCTTTAGCTTGCGCTTGGACTTGACCTGATTGTTTATGAGGTGCAGGAATGCCCCTGCATAATGTTTTGCCCTGGTCTGTAGGGATTTTGAAGAAAATAGCCTCGAGAAGGCTTCCTGAGATCCGTACCATCAAGATAAACTGCCCCAATGTTATAAACTTGGAAAACATTGCCCTTGACTAACCAAAGGTAAAGAGGGTTTCAACCTTGCTCGGATGAATACCCCTGATTACTCCTCTTTTTGAGAGATTTTCCGAATCTCGACATAAATGCCCCAGATTAACTGATCTTTGAAGATATCACCTACTCAGGGTGGTTAACTTACATCTTGAAAGTAGGCTACTTCACAACCTTACTTCTTGACTCAAACTGCTTTGTGGTTAATCAGATACTTGAAGCAATATGTCTTTCAAGACAATCAAATTATCCGTCCGATGCTCAATATGCAAGCTCACTTGATGTTTAAGCACTTATCCATATGCAAAGAATGTATTATTCTAAGAATGATAATTCTAATGCAAAGTTCATGTTCGTCTTGAAGTTTAAAAAATCTTTTATTGAAAAGATGTCGAAACATCGAATTTTTTTGTAAAAGAATGAGTGATACCAACTCAAATTTTTAGCAAGCCTCCTAGGAGTCAGGTTACTGTATTCTCGTAACAGTTTTGCTTTCGAATTAACCCATGCTTCAATTAGGACTTTCAAGGGTTGTAACGTGGTCTGGTTCACGGGTTTTTAGAAAAAAGATTTTTAGGCTCAAAATATTTGGTGCCCTCCTATTCTCCGTGATGTTCTCCATTCCTATGTTCAGATAACTTGTTGCGAGCATTCATCTCTTGAGAGAAGTTTATGATGCGGTTAAGGAACCACTGAGGTTTCTTGGACACGACAGTCACTCACCTTTTGCTTTTGGTGTCTGACCACATGCCTTTGTTCTTTTGTTGAGGATTTATTTTGTTTTGTAATCCTTTTCTTTTTATATTTTTTTCTTTTGCCATTTTTGCCTAAGCGACTTATTATAAAGTTTCGACTTAGCAGGCTTTTTTTCATCATTTTTATCACTTTTTTTGAACAAGTCGTGTGATCTTCCATCTTTGATTGATTGGAGGTGATTGTGACTGCTTGAATCCTTAGTGGATGAGAGATAACAATTGTGGTATCGTCATCTGTTGATTTCTTGTGCGAGAGATAACCATTATGGTATCATTCTCTTTCGATGGACACTAATGATAGACGAAGGTTGACCATTGTGGTTTTGACTTTCCTCGACCTTTTGAAGGATAACCATTGTTGTATCCTTGGATGTGCACTCTGGATGAGTTTTGAACGCTCGATCAGATTAACTGAACATTACCCTGCCCCGGGTTTTTAAGAAAAATGAGGGTTTTTTTCTGAACAGAAAAGAAACTCCTACTTCGAGGCTCAAAAGGGTTAACGAGGGTTTCACAACCTTATATCTCCGGTGTTTGGGAATTTGAAACAAGGCCTGTACATCGTTAGCAGGGTTTTTACTCGAAAGCATAACGTTTGAGATTCTTAGTAAATTATTCGTCATCCTCCCTACAGAGGTGTTGCTTTATTAATAAGAGTTGAATATCAGAAGCATAGTAAAACAAATAAGAGTGATAGCGAATGGATCAATTCAAGACAAACATATTCAATGCATTATGATTAGTATTCAGAAATGAGCAAGTTTTGCATACAAGACAGTACTGAACAAAACATGAAAGATTACAAATGAGCATGCAAGATAAAACTAGAAATCTCCATGTTGAGGAGACTGGTCTCCGTATGGATTTCTTGCTTCAGAAGATGCACTTCGTAGTCGTGGCGTTCTCTGAGTCAAAAGAGAGTTCAATTAATGCGTAGGCCCTCTGGAATGAATGTGATTGCTTTGGAATCAATGAGTTTCTGAACCGTGCCTTTAAAAAGATTACATCCTTCAATTGTATGGCCAGGTGCCCCAGAATGGAACTCACAGTCGGCATCAAGATCATATCCCGAAGGATACGGAAAAGGAGGTGTCCCGAGCTCCTTTAACTCCACCAAAGAGTGTTGGAGTAGGTGAGATAGCAACTCACGGTGAGGCATAGGGATTGGATCATGCACTTTTCTTGGCCTTATCAGATTCTTTCCACCTCGTTGTTGACGATTTTGTTGATAAGTTTGTTGTAGAGGAGCGTTCTGCTGTTGGGGAGCATATTGAACGGGTGTTTGACAGACAGTTGCAACACAGATTTGTGGAGCACACAGATTTGAATTAGCTTTTGTCACTTGATTACGCATCTGAAATGGAGGGTAAACAGGAGCTTCTTCCTCATCCTCGAAAATTGTACTTGCCTCTTGATCGATTTGCTCTAGAAATTCAGAAATAATAGCAACATTCTGACTATTACCCATCTTGAGACCACACTCAATTCGTTCCCCTACAACAACCAGGTGTGAAAATGTAGAAGTACATCCATCAACCAGATAGGGACCCTGCAAGGTATTGGAGAACATCTCAATGAGTTCTCGTTCCAAAAGAGGATGTTGAACTTTAGCAGCTAATTCTCTCCATCTCTGTGCATACTCTTTGAGAGATTCTGCAGTCTTTTGAGTTAAACCTTGGGAGTTGAATTCTGGTGGGAGCCATGTCCCTATTATAGTCATAGTGATTGACAAAAGCTTCAGCCAATTCCTTCCAAGTTTGGATGTGAGTTCGTTCAAGCTGAGTGTACCATTTGAGAGATGCTCCATTGAGGCTATCTTGAAAAACGTGCATGAGGAGCTTGTCATTTTCCGCATAGGGAGCCATCTTATTGCAGTAGGCTTTGATGTGAGTAATCGGACAAGAGGTACCCTTATACTTCTCGAAAGTGGGGACTTTGAATTTTGCAGGAATTTTAATATCAGGCACCAGGCACAAACTAGGAGCGTCTAAACCAAGGGAATCACGACCCTCAATAGCTTTCATCCTTTTCTCAAGGAGGTGAAGCTTTTTCTCAAATTCAGGCTCTTCAATCGGAAATCTGAAGGTGTCAAACGAAGACTCAAAGATGTCATCACAGTGAGGAGTTCCATTGACATGCATTTGAACAGTGTTTCTAACATTTTGATCTTGAAGGACCTCCATGTGGTTAAAATCAACACCTGGTGGATTAACATGATCAGTAGTAACAACTTTGGACCTCTGAACAACTTGCTTTAACTCTTCTTGTCCAATGGAGAGGTTTTGGATAACCTCCATGAATTGATCCATCTGGGTATCTACATGAGTATTCATCGCAGCCCCACTTGCCTGAAGTTGATCCATGATGACGATGATGTCAGGAAATCAGTCTTGCAGTCTTGAGATTCGGATGAGAAGCCAGGTTGAAATGAGTCCTCTGGTTGAAATGCATGAAATGCATGATGATGCATGGATGATAAGAGAAATAAACTCTTTTGAGATGATTGATGCAAATGGAATGCAACATGATGATAATAACAGGTTCACAGAGACGTGAATCAGGGATGATATTGGTAATTAGAACAACTTATTTAGGTGGGCTCTATAATAGGACAGCTCTAGGCTTCTACCCAATACCCCCGAACAAGGTGGTTCTAATGTTTTTGCTAAATGTTTCTTGGAGTCTCAGATCCCCTTTTAACAAACACTATCATCGCGCGAGAGGCCTACATGGCGATAGTATTTGTAAAAGTATACCCCAAGAAACGGCTCTTAACAGGATGCTCGAAATCCAAAATTTGAGCGTTTGGTCTTGGTTAGGACAACATGAACAAACTTAGAGTTATAGGTCATTTGTCCAAAGATTGATGTCCTGCGCTAACGCGGGCCAACAACCTCCTTAAAACAACCAACTCTAAGCCGGAGTCTTCGCTTCGGGCCAACAAGACAATGGAGTCAAGTGGACCTAGGCTACGCAACCCCTCTATTCCTAAAAGGTGACCTAGAAGCCTGGGTAGTGGGCTTATCTATGTAACAATGCCCATGAATTCCCATCACAATAATATATCAAAATAATATACATAAAGTGTAAGGAGAATAATAATCAATAAACAATAGATAAGCATAAAGAAGAAAGCGATAAACAAACACACAAACATGTGAAGAACTAAACTAGGGTTGACTCGCTTAGTCAAAAAAAGTTTTTAAAATGTCCCCAGTGAAGTCGCCAACTGAAGCAACTCGATTTTCAAAAAATCATTTAAAATGAATTTTCAAAAACAATGAAATCGCCACCTAATTTTATTTGTTCTAGAAAGAACGGGGAAATATAGATAAAACCCACAAAATCGGATAAGGCGGTCTACAAGACCAAAAGCATGGATTCGGGAGTCGGTTACGCAAGAGGAAGGTATTAGCACCTCTTACGTCCATCGTACTCGATGGGACCCATTTAGTTCAAAATGTGTTTGTGTGTGTGTAATCGCTAATTTCTAAATTATGAATAAATAAAAAGAAAATGGATTTGTTTGTTATTATTTTGAGTTTGACACGGTTTCGAAACCGCGTGCCTACGTATTCCCTCGTGCAATGGGAAAGTCAAAACTCCGTAGTTCTTGTTGAAAAATGTCTTGAATTGGTTGTATTGATTTTAATTGAAAATGTTTTTAATTTTGATAATCGCATATGAGCGAAAAAAGGGTTTGAATGGGTTGAATTGATTTTAATGGTAGATGACAAGTACCAAAACGTCGGGATATCCTCTAACGATTCGATACTCGAGATTGGTGATTGAGGTCAACCGATCTTCTCTCATCCAAAATCTTTATTATGAAAAGGGTGAGGTGAAACAAAGTTCACTTTTTATTAAGTGTTATGGAATAAAGTATTTAAGTCATTGGGTTACCCTCTAATGGCCCAAATACTTTACATTTTAATTAAATCGTCGGGCGAACCTCTGACAATTTAATTAAACTCCATATCACTATGTTTTTGTTTGGTTTTTTTGTAGAAAAATTGATTTTGAAAACAAATTCAATTAATTAATTTAATATGAAAGTGTTTTAAATGTTCAAGTGTATGGAATAAAGTAGTCGAGTCATTGGGTTTCCCTCTAATGGCCCAAATACTTTACATTTTAATTAAATCGTTGGGCGAACCTCTAACAATTTAATTAAGTACCATAACACTATTTTTGAAAATTGCGGCGTTGGACGTAGAGAAATGATATTTCGGGTTATGATTAACCAAGTATATGGACTTGATTAACCTCGTGAGGATAGGTGCTCCTACCCCCAACCATGAGACCCTGGTGCATGGTGATTGGTATATGGACCAATTGTTTTTTTTTGGGTTATGATTAATCAAGGCAACGAGGGCCCTAATTAACCTCGTGAGGATGGCCATGCCCATCCCCAACCATGAGACCCTTAGAGAATTTGGTGTGGATAACCAAAAATAAGAGAGAGCGGAGGCGTTGTTGTTTTTATATTAGTGTGAGAGCGGAGTGTACAATCGTGTAATAAACAAACAAGCGGATAATGTAATAGCGGATAATAAAAGAAAATAAATTAACACACAATACAAATCGGAATTTAAATAATTATTAGTATAGATATTTTTTTACTTGATGAAAAAATCAACTAACAATTTAATTGATAATTCAACAAATAAAAAACTATCATACGCCAAACATTATTTAATACATCATTGTATATAAAAAAAACTTGCATAATAATTGAATTTAAAGAGAAAAGTTTTAGGAATGGGCCTGTTTGAAGCTTTAAACTGGAGGGTGTGAGTAGCAATCTGAGCCCAAGCCCAAAAACAATGCTGCTGGATCCTGTGTGGGTGCTTCCATGAATCATATGGTGGTCTGCCATTCCTGGATCGCTGGATCTGGACTCTGGCAGATCTGATGGGTAAAGCAGGAGGGTGCAGAATAGATACAATACACATGCCTTCACCAAATTCGTAATGAACCAAACAGGTGGTGACAAGTGTCACCACCTGGACTAACCAACAAAGCCAAGCATTTTTCTAACTAGTACTAATCTAGACCCACTTTTATGCTATAAATTATATAAATATGTGACATTAATTTCAAAATAGGTAAAAACTAATACTAATGTAAAATGGAAAACAAAAATCAGTTTTTTTTTACTAAAAACTAGACTAGTTTTAATATTACCTAAAACCTATTTTTAACTTAAACAAAAGAATTAAATTAAATAAGTTTAACTAACATTAGTTTTAAATCAATTTTTTTTATGAAATAAAAGCATAATCAGTTTTTTAGCTAAAACTAAAACAGTTTGTAATCTAAGATTAATTTTATAAAATAAAAAAAACAACAATCAGTTTTTCTTTAAACTAAAAAAAAGAAAGTATTTTATTAAGTTGGATTATATTTTAATTAAACTTAATGTTATAAAAAGAAAGAAATTAACATTTAAATATAAAACAAAACAACAATGCAAAAGAGGAAAAAACCTGTCTCACTATCATCTATCACGATTTATTCACTCTCTTTTGGTCCTTCATGAACCCTAACGCCGCTCACCTCACGATCTCCTGCGATCTCTCTCTCAAAATGCGCCGCGATTCTCACGGCGGTCCTCTCATCGTCCTCACCGTGTTCGCTCTGACCCTCACCGCCGATCTCTCATCTCTCTCTCGGCCTTCTGTTGTTAACGATTTCTGATCGCCGTTCCATCTCATCTCTCTCACACGAATTGCTCTGTTTATGTTATTGCATGTTATGATTTTCTGGTTTTTGAAAGAAACTGTCTGGTTTTGTGTTTTACAGATCCGACATGGCAAGGGGAAGGAAAACCTAGATCTCTAAACAATGATGATGACAGTAACGATGCAAAAAAAAATGCAAAAACGGAGACGAGGAAGGGAGAAGGATGGCGACACATTAGGTCTGCAACCTCCTCTCTTCTCTGCTAAACCGGTAATACCTTTCCAATCTCTTCTTTCTCGTGGCTATCTCGAATTTCTGAAGGGGGTTTTAGTTGGGAAATGATGAGTTTAGTATGTGTTTCTAATTATTTTGATTGTTCTGGGTTTATGGTTGTATGATGTTTACGGCTTATGTTTGAATATTCTGTTAGGGTTTTTTTTGAAATCAATCGCTGCCCCCTCGGTTACTGTGCGTCTTCTCTTTATACTGTCCTACGATTAGGGTTTTAGTCTTTGGGAACAGGGCCCTTTGCAAAAATCCGAAAAATGGGCTTTTGGTACTATGCTCTTTTTGATCTGTTGGTCCGTCACGAATAAGCCAGCCTTGTTCCTTCTGTACTAGATTTTAGCAACAATTCATTTGATGGGCTGAAACTGATTTGAAACTATGTTGGGCTGCTGTTGTCTTTTTCTGATTTCTGATTACAGGACAGTATGGCATTGTACCTGCAGCAGCTTTAGTGGTGATGATGTTGCTGAACCACACCCCCCTTTTGTGAACCAACATGAGTTGTGATTTGCAAAAGGGTGGTTTCTTGAACATGAATGATGAAACACTTTTTAACACAAACTGATCCCAAATAAAACTCCATAATGATGAGATAACAAGCTGTTTTGGAAATTGTTTCTTGTCAATGCTGTCCAAATATTTGCTAATCCTATTCTTTTGCTTTGTTTCATGAACACGAGTAATGGCATGAGCTTTGGAGCGTGGTGAAGGAAAGTTTCGGACAAGGAGGCAAGGTGTGGAAATGGAGCAAGAAGGCTTGGAGGCAAAGAAAACAACAAAGATTTCCAATAGAAGATAGGATTAGGACATAACATGTGTAGTATCATGTTTGAACTCAAAACCGTAGCTTAAACTTGTAATCTTGGAATTCTTGTATTAGAAGTTTTAGAATTTTGTAATATCACAATATTCGAATTACACTTTGTAGATTTCAATGACTTTGCAATCAAACATTTCACTCGTTATTTTGAATAATAATATGATTCTTGAACGCAACATAGAACTTTGGTCATTCGAAAATTGCCTTGTGGTATTGTGAAACTTGTAGGGTTGAAAGAATGGTAAACAAGTTAGAATTTAGGAGATGAATCACTTAAATGCATTTGTGTACCATATCCTTGGGCCATGGCATATGTAACAACGTTTGTAATTTTGAACAAATAGCTTGAAACTTCGAAAAACTTCCTTGAAATGTATTTGGCTTAGAAATTTGCACCATGTACATGAATGAGTTTTGAGCAAAATAACTAATTTGAGTTCTTGATTTTGAATCTTAACATATCACCAATGCTATCTTCTTTGCCATAATACGCGTAAACGTTGGTTGGAAACCGAATTCACCGTGACTAACATTAGCGGTTAAGACACATCATGGTGAAATATCGACTAGAATACGTATTCAACTCCAATTTCAAACCAAATCGTAATTCCAGTACACAACCTTGAAACAAACGAGCAATAACATGGTTGCCATATAAAATTGTCAAGTATGTTCTTGATTCATGTTCTAAAAAAAATGAGGTCTTAAAAGAACTATGAATGGAATTTGAATATGTATTCAATTTTCTAAATCCTCCTTTGAACTCAATAATGCACATTATAAAAGCTTTGAGCTTGTGATCAAAAATCTCGAAATCCAAGTTATCTTGTAATCAAATTAATCCCATTTGAATTTCCCGGCCACAAAGTTTCCACTTTTATCCATTCACGTAGCACCGGAGCCTTTCGCTTCCTGAGACAAAAATTGAAACTCTAAGTTTCAAATAAAATTCTTGATTGAAAACCTTAGTCGACTTGTCGGTTTCATGATTCTTTTAAGAATTGAGCGATAGATTCCACTTGAAATTAATGGAATTATCACTGCGTTTCCAAATTGAACCATACTCGGTAGTAGAAAAAAAAGGTTTGAAACCAAACGAATTTCAAAAAGAAACCCCTAATCTTCATCGAATGCCTTGAATCTCGTGAGCGATGGACGCAACTAGAAAAGATCTAAACACGTGGCAACTTGGACACCCTCAAATCTTGCAAACAAACCCTCTGAACGAATATTTCCACATACATTCACTGTTGCCAAGAGTGAACAAAACTGACGAGCAAACCAAACGCACTAGAACTTGTATTGTTGACCAATAAACGGATAGTCACAATCCACCCTTCTACATCTTGAACAATGAACTCGAAACAACAACAAAACCCAAACTCGTGGTGAATTGATCTCTTGAATCGGGAGGTAGTGACTTTCAAAATAACCAGACTTCCGTAGCTCCATCAAGAACAGTCCATTCAATTCAACAATCGAACACCAAGCCCCGAAAACCGATAGATATGAACGGATAAGGTTTAATATTAAACCTCGTCGTTTTCAAATATCCCCAAATTGGTCGAAAACACCACGCCTTTTCTGCTCAACAGAGAATCTTTGGGAATCAACTCCAATCCGTAACCATAGAACCAGTGGTATGAATGCATGTGAGTGTCATAATAAATGCGAAGCCTAAACCAGATAAGATCGAGATAGGAGGGCAAATTTTGGGGTGCAACACGTCCCTTATTTATTTTACACTACGGTTTACAAACCGTGGGTATAAATTAACCGTCGTTTATTCATTATGAACAACACTTATAAACTGTGGCAATAATATAACCGTCGCTTATTTATTTTTTGCTACGGTTATTTATGTGCGGCTATAACTCATTTAAAAGACAACACTTACGAACTGCAGCCTGTTATTAAAGACTACGGTTTTGATATTTTTAAATTTGAATTTAACTAATTTGCTTTAAACTAACATGTATATGACGGGGATCGAACCCTTGTTCTTGAAGTGGTTTAATTTTATTTTTAATTTTAATTTTATTATTTATTTAATAGTGCTTTAGTAAAAATGAAAAAAGCAATATAACTGAAACGTAAAACCTAAGACTCAAACACAAGTTCTTTACTTCAATAGTTTGATGCCTTACCATTAATTCAAATCCAACTTTCTATTAGAAATGCATCCTTAAATATATTTATATATAAAGTTTGTACTTTTCAGAAATTAATAAAAACAAAACATAAAAACAGTTTGTTAAAATTGGGTGTTTAAAACCCTAAATATTTTTTTCTTCTCTCCGCTTCTCTCTGCACATGGTGCGATTTTCTCTTCTCTCTGCAAGAGCTGCGATTTTCTCTTCTCTCTGCACAAATACGGAGTTGCGATTTCTCCACTTTCACGCCGAGGACTACCTTACTTCGGCATAACTCGAAGAACTTGTTGCTCTCACCTCTGAAATGTAAGCTTTTCAGTCATGTTTCCTATACAATATTCAATCTCTCATGTTCATATTGCTTCTCTCTAAAGTGTTCAATCTCAATTTGATTTGGATTTCAATTTCACTCACCCTAGTTTTTCAATTTCGATTTTAGCCTCCTCAAGAAAAGGTATTTCACTTACTATCTGAAATTGAAAGGGTTTGTGTGTTGCTTTGATTCCTATTATTCCTCTGTATTATGAGTCTTCACCTTAATAAAACAAGCTTTCTGAATCAATATTATTGTTTTTAAGAAATATTTGACACTAGTTAAAGCAAATAAATATTTAAACTATACCGAAAATTGGTGATTTGTTATGTATGTGTATAAGCTTTGAAAAATAAAGTATCTTTATTTGTAAAGTATTTAGTGTAGTAGATATTACACTTATACATATAGCAGTTATGGTAGTTAATGAATTAGGCTTTAACTTTGTACAACAACAAAAATTCTATGCACTCTCTTGTGTATCACGGTGAGATATGAAAAGGACAAGGTTTTTCATTTTGGCCACATATGAATTTGATTGATGATAACTAGTCATAGTTCTAAAAATACCAGTAAACTGGTGAGGCAAAGAGTTTTGTTCTTTATACTTTCTTTTCTTCACTTATTACAATATGAGAAATTTTCCAAATTTGAAGCATGAGTTTTTTTACAAGTCTTTTTTTGACAAATTAAAATATTCATTCAAATTAGTTTAAGACATAAAAGTGAACATAAGTTCGGTTAAGTTAACTCAATGGATAACTTTAAAGAGACATTTGATTGAAGGGGTGTGAATTTGAAGCTCTGATATTTTAATCATTTTACCTTTGAAAAATTAAATTTAATCCATTAAAATATTAGATAAAAAAACAGCATATCTACTTCAAAATTGTTGGAACAAAGAATAAGTTTGGGTGGTGAATTACTAGATCAAATGAAAAATATTAGAGAGTAATTTGGAGTTGAGGAAAATACTAAAATGACATTAGTGAAGGACGGGCAACAAATGAAGTTGTTTCACCACTACCAAGAGGTTGTATAGAATTATGTTTTGGTGATAAACTTGCTTAAACCAATCATAAAACTTTTATAAACTCTCTTCTGTAGATTTGACCAACTTAGTAGCAAATTTGGAGCCATCTCCATACATATCCTTAAAAGTCAACCCGATATAACTCAACCTATATCTTGGATAAAAAAATAATACCAATATATATCATCTTGTTCATCTTATAAACATTCCCCTAATATTTGTAATACTTTTCCATTATTTCCCCAACCACAGTAGGAAAAACATCAGTTAAGTTCATAGTAACTTTCTTCGGCTCTAAATAGATGACACACTTGGTGAAAATCAGTATGCAAACTCATATTTTAAGAGATGGAGAAAACCTTAGTTGCTTCATATAATAACTTTAGAAAAGTTGAAAAACCATAGCAGTGTCCCAATCACCGCTACTAGAGGGGCTGGTTTTTCCAAAGAACTCCATAATGCATGTTGCTGCCACTCTAATATATATAATATAATACTATTTTTTTCAAATATTTATATAGCTAAATATTTGTATATAACATAAATGTATGGTGCTGTCATTTTTTGATATATAATAAAATATCAATTATTATTTTGTGATATATACTTATTATTTTGTTTAGCTAAATATTTGTATACCTAATATGTTTATAATGTTTAGTGACTTGTACTATTTTTTAGATGTTGTTCATTGGTATGGGTTCAAATTAGGCAGACGTGAACTAGGGGTGTTACTTTATTTTTTATTTTTTTTGGTTGTGTTTTTATTAAAGGTATGGACAAAGCATGGACTAAACTCCCAAGACATTGTAAAACATATAGGAAAGGTGTTGATTCTTTTTTAGATTTTGCGTATACCAAAGGAAGACCTCAAGGAATTGAAATTTCTTGTCCTTGTGCTCATTGTGCGAATTGTAAATGGGAAAGAAGACACGTGGTTCACGATCATTTAATAGCAGGTTTCGTAGAAGGATATGATATTTGGGTAAACCATGGAGAGGATATACCATCGCCTATGAAAATTGACAAGGACGCAAATGAGCAAGAGAACTCACTTGATGACATTGGTGGCTTATTGTATGACACATTTAGAAACGTGGTTGAAGCAGAAGAAAGTAGTGAAGCTCCCAATGAGGATGCGAGAAAGTTCTACAAGTTGATTAATGAGGCGAAACAAGAGCTATACCCCGGATGTGAAAGCTTCTCTACTCTATCATTCATAATTCGACTTTACTTGTTGAAGTGTCTGCATGGATGGAGCAATGCATCATTCACTTCCTTTTAGAATTATTGAAAGAAGCGATTCCAGAATTAAACATTCCTGACTCTTTTAACAAAACAAAGGCGATGATTAGTGATTTAGGTCTGGATTACAAAAAAATTCACGCATGTCCAAATGATTGCATGTTATATTGGAATGAACATGAGAATGATAGCTCTTGCAATATTTGTAAGGCTTCACGATGGAAGGAGTTTCCTCAAGTAGAGAGTGAGTCTTCTGAGCATGCGAAATATGATCATAAAGTCCCTGCTAAGGTTTTGAGACATTTTCCATTGATTCCGCGATTTCAAAGGTTATTTATGTGTTCAAAGACGGCAAAGGAAATGAGGTGGCATGAAGAAGAACGCTCAAACGATGGAAAATTAAGGCATCCTGCGGATGGACAAGCATGGAAGGATTTTGATAGACTTCATTATGATTTTGCTTCTGAGCCTCGTAACATAAGACTTGGCTTATCAAGTGACGGCTTCAATCCTTTCCGGACCATGAGCTTATCACACAAGACATGGCTCGTCATGATGGTAGTATACAACTACCCACCTTGGTTGTCAATGAAATCGAATATACAATGTTGTCATTGTTGATTTGCCACAATCACGGGAATGACATCGATGTGTACCTTCAACCATTAATTGAGGAGTTAAAGGAGTTATGGGAATTAGGAGTAGACACATATGATGCCTCAAAAATCAAACATTTAAACTTCGCAAGACTCCTATGGACAATTAGTGATTATCCCGGTATGCTATGTTATCAGGTTGGAGCACCAAAGGAAAGTTTGCATGTGCATGTTGCAATCATGACACTACGTCATCATATTTAAGAAATAGCCACAAGATGTGCTACATGGGTCATCGGGTCTTTTTACCAATGAGTCATGCTTGGAGGTCAAATAAACGGTCCTTTAATGGAGAGAAAGAACTTAGGTCTGCACCTTCTTTGTTAAAAGGAACAAAAATTATGGAAACCTTGAAAGATTTTGTGAATGAGTTTGGTAAAAAAAAGAAGAAGAAAAAAAGAGATGGTCCATGGAAGAAGAAATCAATATTTTTTGAGTTACCTTATTGGGCTGAAAATACATTACGTCATAATCTTGATGTGATGCACATTGAAAAAAATATTTTTGATAATATTATTGGGACTCTTTTAGACATACCAGGGAAGACAAAAGATCACATTAATGCTCGTTATGATTTGAAAGAAATGGGAATAAGAAAGAAGCTTCATCCAAAAGAGATTGGTGGAGGTCGTGCAGAGATTGCAAAATCTTGTTTTTCAATGAGTGCACGTGAAAAGACTATTTTTTGTGGTGTTTTGAAGGATGCCAAATTACCAGATGGGACTGCATCAAATATTTCAAAGTGTGTGCAAGTTAGTAGTAAAAAAGTGTTTGGCTACAAGAGTCATGACGCACATTTCATGTTACATTACTTACTACAAGTAGCAGTAAGAGGCACCTTGCCAAATGCAGTGGCTGAACCTCTAATTCGCTTAGGGTCATTTTTCCGGTCTCTATGTAAAAAAGTTATCCAAGAGCAAGATTTGAATTTCTTAGAAGATGAGATTGCAGATATCCTCTGTCAAATGGAGATGATTTTTCCACCAAGTTTTTTTGATATAATGGTTCACTTGCCTATTCATTTGGCAAATGAAGTTAGATTGGATGGTCCAGTTCAATTTCGTTGGATGTATCCCACTGAAAGAAACTTATGTAAACTTAAAAGTTATGTTCGTAATAGAGCTCATCCCGAAGGATCTATTGCTGAGGCATATTTGGCTGAAGAAGCTTTAACTTTTTGCTCAAGATATTTGCATGACAATGTCGACACAAGGTTGAATAGAAAGAGTCGAAATTATGACAATAGTGACTTGTGTGATGTGGATTTAAGTGATTACTTTTCATGTATCGGTCGTTCTTTAGGTGGGAAGAAAAATGGTAAACCATTTTTTCTAGATTCAACTACAAAAACCCAAGCCCATCGATACCTTTTATTCAATTGTGATGAAGTTAGCACATTCATCAGGTACCATAATATATTAAGTTCATTTATAAAACACACACACATTAGTATTATTTTCTAATATATAATAAGTTTTCTTTGTAGGGAGCATGATGATATTGTCAATAGTCAAACTAAAAGACGTAGGTGGGTTAAGGCCAAAACCCAAAGTCACAATTTTAGTGAATGGTTTAAAACTAGAGCCTTGAAAGATGATGTTTCAATTCAGCTGAAAGATTTCTCTAGAGGTCCATGTGATACAGCAAAGAGGTTTTCAGGCTACCTCATCAATGGATATAGATTCCATACTATGAAACGAGATG
Source organism: Vicia sativa (assembly GCA_021764765.1). Lineage (NCBI taxonomy): Eukaryota > Viridiplantae > Streptophyta > Magnoliopsida > Fabales > Fabaceae > Vicia > Vicia sativa. Next base: position 267,384,813 of record CM038793.1, on the reverse strand, counting down.
CAAGACGCAAAACTCAAAATTCAAGTGTAACTTTGGTTTCATTGACTCCAAGTTTTGCAAGCTCAAAGGATGAAAATCCTAAGATGGAAGCTGTAACTTATTATGGAGCAATTAGAGATATAATTGAGTTAGACTATTACGCTCAATTAAACTTTGTGTTGTTTAAATGTGATTGGTTCGAGGTAGAAGAAGACAAATACGGGCTTACTTGTGTATATTTCAATAAGAAATGTTACCAAAATGATCCTTTTGTTCTACCTTCTCAAGTGCATCAATGTTTTTATGTCCAAGATCCACTTGATGAAAGTAGGAAGTATGTCATGAAAACAGATCCTAGAGATTTGTATAGTATGGGTGAACTATCAGATTCAATGCTCCAAGAAGCGTGTCAAAGTGATCCTTTTGATGGCGAACTTAATTGGGTTAGAGAAGATATACCTGGAACAATTGTTGATAAGCCTCCATCTGTTATGCAAGAAGCAAGATACGAAGATGATTCTGATTTTGATAATACTTTGTTGGACTAGTACAGTGATGGAGATTAACCTTTTGAGAAGACTTCCCAATTATTTTTTGTTAACTCAATACTTTAATGTAACATGAGTTATCTTTTGATTATATTCTAAAAGAAATCCTTATCTCCAAACAATATTTACTATATGCGAAATCTTCTGTTACATCCTTCCATGTTTGACATATTTAATTTTTAATGCATATATTGATTTATTTTTATTTTACCTTTTAAATTTATGCAACTTTTTAGCATAATCTAATTTGATGGTGTTATATATGCATTCTTATAGTCAGGGTGGTAAGTTTTTATTTTAGAATCTAACATTGTTATTTCTTTATTTGTTTCTTTATTTTGATATTTCCACCCTATATAACTTTTATGGTTTTATGAGTATTCTTCCTTATTTCTTTCTCTAAATTTTTTTGTGCTTAAATATCTTGCAGTACAAATGAACAAGGAAGAAAACAAGCAAAACATGAAGTGTCATGTGAAGGGTCAGAGAGGTGGTTCCAGTTTTGAGTTACCACAAGTCAAATCAAGCTTTGAATTGGCAAGGGAATTAAACATCAAACTGGAGGAGAGAAAGGCCAAACCTGGTAAAATATCTGCACCCATAAAAGAAGTTGAAGCTCTTAGGAACAAAAAAAATCAGCCATCAACTACTTCACAATTCAAGCTGTCTATGTTTGCAACAACTTCCAACAAAGAGCCTGAGCCAAAGAAAAATGTTTCAGATAATGCAAGTAGGACTAAGCTTCCTAACATTCATGCTGAAAAAAGTATAGAGAGGGAAGTATCTTTAAAGCAAAACAAAGGATTGAAGATTCCAGATCCAAAAGATCAATCTTTGGCTTCTAAAATCAAAAACTCAAAAGGACAATCTTTGTCTCAAGGTAGAACACCTATGCATATACATATTCGTAATCCAAATAGGCAATCCATGAAAAAGGTGGCAATTGAAATGGAGCTGGAAAGACAACAAATTGTAGAAAACAAATGTTGAAAATGACATTACAAGGTCAAGGGAACAATCTAGGAGAATGGTTGTTGAAAATGACACTTCAAGGTTGAAGGAAAACATGAAAGTAACAAAAGAATCAACCACGATAATGAAAAATTGGAAATGACATTTCAAGGAAAATGATCAACAAAAGAAAATGCCGTGGTCAAGAGGAATCAAGGGCTAGGGAACAAAGTGGTCGCAAGAAGACAAAAGAAGTGCTTTGTGCCAATCAATGTCAATCGGTGAATTTCTTAAACAAAATGGAAGAGATGTTGAAAAAGAGATGGAAAATGTAATTGAAGATGAGGAAAACATTGTTTTGGAAGAACATGAGGAAGACGGGGAGACAAATGGTAATGTTTCATTTATTTAAGACCAAGAAAATAGTTAGTTATTAATTTCTTTTATTAGTCATATGTGTGTGTCATAAGTGATGATTTACATTACATTATATTGTTTGATTTCAAAATAGGGACAACTAAGAAAAGAACACGGGGACCAATGCGTTGTTTACAAATATATGCAAGAGATGTCAAAGACACAAGAAGTTACTCTAGATGAATTTGGAGAGCCAATTGGACCGATCGACCAAACTGCTTCCGACTTAGGCAATTTCCTTGGAACAATAGCAAGGAATGCAAATTTTTGTCCATTGATCTATACAAATTTCAAAGAGTTGCTTAAAGTTGAAACAAATCCCGAGCTTGATAGTTATCGTCGTATTTGGAAATATATTAATGTATGAGAAGTAAAATTTCATATTTTTGAATGATCAAATATTTATCTATAATTGATGACAAACACTGTTTTATTTTTGCAGACAAAGTTCAACATTCCTGAGAGAGGACAAAAAATAGTATATTCTCGAATAAATGATGCTTGGAGACGCCACAAATACTTTATCAAGAAAAATCATTTTGAAAAGTACTCTAATATGAATGATAGATTAAAGTACCGTCCAAAGAGCATATCTGAAGATCATTTCAAGGAATTGCTAGTGTATTGGAGAAATAAGCATATTCAAGTAAGTTATTTATTTTGATATTATTTCTTAGTGTTTAGTGCATGCTTGATATCAACTGTGAGCCGCTAGATGTGATTTTGAGAAGAAGCCATAAGAAGTAAGAAAAAGTCTGGAAAATATATAAATAGTTGCTAGTATAGACATCTACAAATGCAATATGGCAATAGTAATATAATTATGTTTTGTACTTATAGCCAAATTGGTACATATTGTATATATAGATTATGTTTTGTATTTATAGACTATGAAATACTCTGATTTGTACATATTGTTTTGTATATAGATTATGTTTTGTCTATAGATTATGAAATACTATGATATACTGTTTTGTACATATTGTTTTGTACATACTGTTTTGTACATATTGTTTTGTATATAGATTATGTTTTGTCTATAGATTATGAAATACTATTATATATTGTTTTGTACATACTGTTTTATACTTTATTATTTTTTGTATTGTAGGATATTAGCCGAAAGAATGCGATTAATAGGAGCAAGCAAAAGTATATGCACCCAGACCGATAAATTTTGCTAGAATTGTGCAAAATGGTATGATACTTGTGCGTGATTCTCACTATAATATTGTGTTTTTCAATCTCTTATCAAGTAGTATTTTTTATTATATGAATAACGATGCGGGAAAGGATGGACAAGAAGTCACTCAAGTGAGATGTTTATTGCAACACGAAAAAGTCGTAAGGGAAAACAAGTGGTCGAGAAACCCAATTTGCAATTGTAAGTTAAATTATAATATCCATTTTAATTGCACATGTAGTTTTTAATTTTGTTTAAAAGCGATAGTTTGTTATATTAGGATAAACTTCAAGAATCTCTTGAAAATTCAATTGAAGCTGGAACACAAACATTTCAATCACTGTTTGGGAAAGAAAAACCCGGTAGAGTGAGGTGTTATGGAAGAACTGTCACACCATCATTGTTGAAAAAAAATGAAGAAATTTCTTTAATCAAAAAGCAATATGATGGTCAAATTTCTCACATGTCGCAAAAGATGGGGGCAATGGAGGCACTTTTGAAAAGCATGTATATGCAACAAAATCCACATTTAACTGAAGATGAAGTAGATGCTAAGATGAGAGAAGCTTTGCACGGTGATAATATTCCAACACCACGTTCATCGACCTCAACCTACGCTCCTGCTCGTCCAAAGGTACTACAATTGACACTAATCAAAATCACATCAACCTATGCTCCTGTTAACATCAAATTTATACTATTTATGTTCATCTTTTTATTTAGTGCCCTCGATGTTGTCATGAGAAGGTTATCATGCCATTTTATTTATTAGTTCATTATTAACCTTTGATGTTGTCATGATGCAATGTGGAAAATAATAGCATGCTGCTATGTTGTTTGGAATAGTAAAAAATTATTATTAATTAACAAAGTTAGGATCCCTTACAAAATATTTTATGTCTATACTTTGAAATAATGTGTTGTTAATGTTGTTTAAAAGTGTGGTATGCTTTTAGTGTATATTAATTTTATAAATTGTTTTTTTTTTCATATTTAATTTACAGGGTAAGAAATGAAGATGGTCCTCATGAAGATGAACAAGATGATGATATCCAAGATGATGATGATCTTCATTATGATCAAGATGACGACGATCTCCAATATGATCAAGATGATGATCTTCAATATGATGAAGTTGACGGTTCTCAAGATGGTGATTCTCAATACAATGAATATGATGAAGACCGTCATTGATTCAAATATGGACAATTATGTTTTGTTTTATGGAGTTACATAGCAACTAATTAGTTTAATACATTTCAAAGAGTTTGGATTTATTCGAAAATATTTGTTCTTAAATTTCAAAGAGTTTGGATTTATTTTAGAAATATTTATTACATTTCAAAGAGTTTATTACACTTCATCTATTATATATGTGTTATTTATCATTTAAATAATAATATTGACTTATAATCTATAAGAATGAAATGAAGGTGTATGGCTTAAATGTATCACCATGTAAATGAAATGAATAAGAATTTTTAATATTTTAAGTTTAAAGTTCAACATAGAAATAATATTTTATATTATTTTTTAATTCATAGGCAACAGTTTTTAAGTGTTGCAACAACAAAACCGTGGACTTTTCCTAGTGGTTAAGTGTCTATTAGCTACGGTTTTCATTTGCTGCTTTCTACAAACCGCTGCATATTCATCTTTAGGGGACGGTTATTTTGGGTAGCAACGTGAAAACCGCGGCTTAAAACTTCAATAAAAACCGTCGACGTTTCACGATTTCGCGACGGTGTTTTGAATCTGTGGGTAAAAGTACAAAAACCGCGCTCTAAAGGAATAGACTACGGCCGTTTATTCCACACTTGATAAACCGACCCCTAAACCCTTAGGCTACGGTTATTCCACATTAGGCTGCGGTTTTGAATGGTTGCCGAAAGTCATTTTTGTTGTAGTGATATGAAAAAATAATGCTTTAGTTTAGTAGTTATATGGATTTCACAATACAATGATCTTTAACCTTTATTTTCTTTGACATAGTTATCGCAGTAGATGACCTAGCAACCTCAAAACCTAGGAACTATTTGAGATTGTCAAGGTCTTTAATGGTGAAATTTGTGTCCACTATTGATTTGATATAATTGATTCTAGCAATAGCATATCCTCTAAGAATAAGGTCATCAACATAACATAGAAAACATAGATAAGAATAGTGGTAAAAGAATTAAGAAAATTCTTAGTAAATAATATTCAGATTTCGATGGATGAAATCGTAAGGTAAAAGATGGAATTATGTTTTTTATTCCATTGATAGATAGCTTGCTTTAAGCCAAATAAAGATTTGTTTGATTTAGAAACCGTATTATTCAAAACATTTATGTCAGATGTGTTGGAAGAGTTATTCTATGTCAGATGTGTTGGAAGAGTTATTCTTTGTGGCGGAGCAAGATTGTTACTCAACACAAGATGTGTCGAATTAGGTGTGTCGAAACAGTTGTTACCCACATATTTGATTTAGTTTTAGATTTAGATCTAAAATAGATAGATCTTATTTTGAGCATTTATAGTTTTAGGTTTTGGTTTAAAGAGTAATCTAACCTAAATTTATATATAAATGGAGTAATCTCTATTTTTGTAATCAATTCATTCATTCACAGTATTTGCATTTGCAAGTGAATAATAAAGTTTTCTATAGTTTGTGGGCAGAGAAAAGCTCTGCGGAAAATCGTTGTCTTCTTTACTTTCTATCTTTTGTATATTTCATCATTTTGTGTGGTGATAACAATCTTGTTCATCAGGATTTATAGGATTTCATCATAGATTTTGTTAGATTTTCAACACCTGGTATCAAAAGCTCTGGTTAAGCGATCAAGGAAAAAAGAATAAAATCAATGACGATGAATTATGCGAATGAAAAGTTTTCATCGAACCTCTCAATTCTTAAAGGTGATAACTATGAGAATTGGTGTAAACAGATGAAGGTTATATTCTATTTTTAAGGTTATTGGAAATTTGTTAAATATGGATTAGAACCACTTGATGAAAAGGCTTCAGAAGTAGATGAGGTAAAATATAAAGAATCGAAGAAGAAGAAGAAGAAGCAATATAAAGCTCTCTTTATAATTCACAAATGTGTCAGCCTAGATAATTTTGAAAAGGTTAGTGATGTTGAATCTACAAAAGAAGTCGGGAAATTCTGAAAAAATCATTTGGAGGCGCTGAGAAAGTGAAGGAGGTGGGGTTACAAACTCACAAAAGAACATATGAATTGTTTCAGAAGGAAGTGTCACAATGAAAAATCGAGAAAACCAAGCTATTGAGGAACTTTACTCACAATGACTTAAGAAGTCGCCACTGAACTTTATTGTTTCCAAGGAAAAGGAAAAATATCGAAACCCTATTGTTTTACATGCAATGCAAGAATTAAAGACAAAAGAAAAGCATAAGGAAGAGATCCAAGGTACGGAGGTCAGTTTATACAAAGGAAAGATGTTAGCACCCTATGTATCTATAGTACTCTATAGGAACCTTTTATATTGTTTATTTTTCTTAAAGTTGTTTGCTTGTAAAATGATTAAGGAGACGGGGGAAGAAAATATATTTTACTTATATTTTTGTTTGAAAAGACAAAGTCTTATACCTACGTACCAATTAAGAATCTAAACCTCGTAGTTCATGGAAAAAATAACAAAAGGGTCTGTTGTGGTTGATTTTAGGAGGAAAATATATTTAATCATCTTTAAGAGAGAAAGTTCAACTATTACCAACATAAGTACGAGAAGATGAATCTTACATTATCATGAAGGAAGAGTTACTAACTTGGATAAATAGATCAACAAGTTGACAACTAACGACTTCATGTAGAAAGAATCACATTTACTTCAATAATTACTATGGGGATAGGAGAATTATGTCTCAACTATAAAGAGTATTTAACGTCTAATCTGTTTGAGAAAAAAATTTAATTAAAAACCAAGTGGCAAAAAGGTTTCGATGAGGTTAAGTCACTTTTAGTCTTTTGAAATTGTTTTGATACGATTAAGTATATTTGAAGCATTTGATTAAAAAAAGGTTTGAAAATGCAATGACACAAAGTCAACAATATATTTTAAATATATTCTAAATATCTCGATAATACAAAGTCAACAATATCAACATTTTCCTTGGATTTTGGGCACAAGTATAACAAAGTACTTAAATAATTAAAAATGATATATACATCACAAGTGGTGAAACATAAAGGGGAAAATCAACATGTTTTGTCAAAGTAAAAGTCATGACTAGAGATAAACAAAACAAGTATAAATATGGTATCACTTAGGGTTAGTATGAGTTTATGAAGGAAATACATTCATAAGAGGAACTAATCTTAATACACATGGGATGGGAGAAAACTAAAGGGAACCTAAGAGGATGAAGCCTTTTTTAAGGTTATGGATTTGTCCGAATTTTATCTAAATGTAAGTTCTTAACCTAATAGAACATGTAAGTTTTTAAATAAAATTGAAAACTACTTAAAATCTAATGGAAAACCAAGTTTTAAGCTGTAACTATATACAAGAGTTATGTCATCAAATACTTATTAGGGAAATGGTGGAATTACTTTTAAAAAAACTAGTTTCAAAAGGTTTCAACAAAGAAATTAAAAAAAAAAAGTTTTTTAAAACAACTAAAAAGTATTAGTTATGTTCTAATTAAAAAAAAGGTAAAATAAATTATATGTTTTGAGATTTTTTTCATATTCATAAAATAGGGTAGATAAATAAATAGTGTTAAAAATAATCAACTAAAAAAGAGTTGTTTTGATAGGTTAAAAAATTTAATAAGTGTGATAAAAAAAAAAAAAAACAAGTGCTAAAAACTTGTATTGTGGCAAGGGGACTTGAACCCATGCCCTCAATGTAACAGGTTAAAAACTTAACCACTAGGACATGTGCTTTTGGTGTAAAATAACCACCTTTGAAAAAATATATTTTTAAAGCGCTTCAAAAATCTCAAAGTACGAAAAATGCAAAAGGGGATTCTCATTGGTTCAAACTCGCATCCTTAAGGTGAAAGTGATATGAGTACGCCCATTTCTGCCACTGGGGTGGTTGTTTTATCTGGTTATTATACAACAACCACTAAATATATTTTAAAACGTTTTTAAAAAATATGAAGATGAAACTTCATCTTCTTCGCGCGGACAACATCACCATCACCATTGTTCAAAATTTGAAAACCTATTATTTCTCAACCATTTTAAAAAGCGAAAACATCAAAGTTTCTTAGAATTTCACCACGGATTCAACCATACCATTAATTATTATTAACACTCAAAGATTAACAAGAATTTTTCAAATCCCAAATATAACCTAAAAAAATCATAGCTTCGATTCTCACTCCACAAGAAAAATTAATAAAAACTAAAGACATGGTTAGCTACAGGGCAAAGATATCTACATTTCTTGTTCATAAATCTAACACAAATTATGCTTGTATAGAGATTTATAAATTTAAGAACCTTACCTATTAGAAAATAGTCCAATGCTTTATTGAGCACTTTCAGATGTGAAATGATGATCAAATAAGCTTTCGTGAATCTCCAAGAACCTATCCCAACTCTTACTTTGCTTTAAAAGTCATTGAAACTTCCCAACAAAGTCAATGTGCAAGCTTCATATTTTAAGGGGTGTATGAATGATTAGTTTACACAAAACTTGCAAGGATGGAGAGTTTCGAAGAAATGGACTTTGAAGCTCAACAATGAAGTTTTTGTGCAATTCTGATATTGATAGATATTTGAGATGTTTAGATAGCTGTAAATTGGTGTCTATGAAGTGTAAATATGGTCTCTATTTATAAATTAACCATGATACTTAGGTCTGATCAATTGCTTGCACAAAATTTTAAAACTTGGTGGTGAAGAAAAGTGGTACATTCATGTAGCAAGGAAAAAGGACAAGGCATGGCTTGGGGAAGAGACTCTGTTTCCTTGTTTCATGTAGAATGTGATCAGAAGTAAGCAAGGCATGGGCTCAAGGAATGACTTTGTATAAATACTTGCTTTATGAAAATGGAAGTGTTCACATTATGCTAAAAATGGCTTGTAATCCAACTTTGATTGTCCATCTTCAAAAATTCGAAACTCCCAACTCATGTGAGATAAATTCATGCTCTTGGACATTTTAGAAAACTTGCAACCATATCTAAAATTTTCATGTTGAACACTTTTATTTAATAAACTTGGATCATAGTGAAAATGACCATGAAGTTGGCTACCTTTTAGGTCAAACATTATTTTTTGGTTTTTTTTTCTAAGTGTTGAAAAAGTATCATACTTTCATGAACTCATATCTCTTGATTTAAGCACATTTTCGAGATCAACCCTCATTGGCAAATTTATATAATTTTGCATTCTCTACCTCTTTCATGTTAGAAGTTTTCTTTAAATCAGCTTGGATCATGGTGTAACTTGATCATAAAGTTAGGTCTTTTTAAGCACAAAAATACTTAAATTTTTCAAAGTGTTGGAAAATCCTCCACTTTGAATTTTGTTGACTTTTCTTATTTTCTTGATTCTTGATAATCAATATTGACAAATTTGAATACCTTGACAATTCTTGACTTTTGAAGTTCAATTTTGACCAAAAAGTCCAAGTTTGACTTTTGATCATTCAATCCAATCTTCCACTATCAAGCCATCGTTTTCTACGAAAATGTCCTAAGCCATGTAATTAGGTCAAGATATTGCATTTCAGTTCCTCGAATAATTCTCCAAGCCATTGTTAGTTCATGCACTGAGCCATAAGTCAATAACTCACTTGCTTCAGTCAAAATCCTAATTTGGTCAAGACAGTTGCCTAATGAAATTTCTTGATCCAACCTACGTAACACAATGAGCAAACACACAACTATTTTGTTATTATTGTTAGAGATGCAATGATGCATACTAAGAGGGATATTAGGTCAAAAATAATGGTACAACATATGTCCCTATTTAAGTTTCTTCTATCCGGAGATGTGAAGATCGTAGTCTTCGTCTCGACACGATATGAGATACTTAAATACAAAATGCACAATTTTTGGCCCTAAGATGCAATAAAAGACAACATGCTTATATGAAGACAAGAAATAAAAAGGAATCCTTCGAAGGTACAACAAAAACCTCGTTGGGGATAAAAGGAAAAACAATCCCAAGAAAAATAGACTGAATGGGGAGAAGATTAATTCAAACTCAAAGAGAAAAGAGAACTTAACTCTATTGAAGGAACAGTCCCAAGCAGAGAAGAAAAATGATAATGTAATCAAAATGAATAAAGAATAGTTTTGTACCCCAATTTTTGCCCATAAGATTCTCTAATACTTCATACCATTACATTGTACAAAGATCACAAATGGTCTCTCTCTCTTGTCTCCTATCTTTGGGTTTGCCCATAGGAGATCACCAAGCACCTTGTGAATGTGTTTATTTCTTGTGTGTAATGATTGATACTTGGCTAACAATTATATGGGTACACTTTTCTCTCTAAATGTTGTAGGTGAATGGTGCACAAGTTTCTTATTCGAGGAGTCAATAGGTTCATGTGTTTATTTTCATGCCTTCTCTCCTCAATTTTCAAGATTTTGAAAGTATTGTTTCTCATTGAAGACTTCTCTTGTCATCTACCATGGTTTCTCATCTTGAGTTTATGATTCATGTGTGAAGAAGATCATAAAATTTGAAGATTTCCCCATGCTATGGCCATCTATCTTGAGGTTAGGGTTTTGGACTCCTGAGGACCATATCTCGATGTTTGTAAGAAGTTTATGGATGATTTCAAAGTCATTTGATTCTTAAAAGTACTTTTAATATAAATATGCTTTGATCCAAGTTTTCAATTGATGAGAAGATTGTTTTTGAGGTCTATGATTGTCAACTCTCTAGATTGATGCTTCATATATCTTTTACATCCAAGGATCATAATTTGGTCATACCTTGTCTCCTTGAGCCAATTCTTTTTTCACAATGAATTTAAGGATGTCTAATACAACTTAATTCAATTGGTAGTAAAATAAAATGCTTGGAAATTTGCCTATGAGGTCAAAAGATTACAAGTCTTTGATGAATTTCTCAATTTTTGGTCAATCAACTTCAAGAGATCATATCTTGATCATCATTTATCACCTTGAGGTCATTCTTTTTTCACAACAATCTTGAAGATGTGAACTTTATCTCCATACAAGTTTTTAAGATTGAAAGTGTTTGGAAGTTACTTGGAGAAGTCAAAAGAGTATAGGTCATTTCATGATTTTTCATCAACTTCACAAGGCCATAACTTTCTCAATTTTTGGATTTTTTGGGTGATTCTTTTTACAAAATGCCATTCAAGAGGTCTAATTGAAAACCAAAAGCAAGTTTTGAGTGGAAGGCCAGGTTTGGATTGAAAACATTATAAGTCATTTTTTGCCAAATGAAAAAGTCAGTTTGTTTTTGGTGATTTCAAATGATCATAACTTTTAGCTCAAGATGTCAAATGCTACCTTTTCAAGTGCATTGTAAAGTTTGTAATCTCAGTTTTCCATAGAGTCCAAGAGTGCATCATAAAGGTCATTAAGTAATGAGAACCATGGTTGCAAAGAGGGCATCGTGAAACTAATTTTTTTGCTAGAAGTCATAATTTGTTTTCAATAATGTGGCTTCTAATGACCAAATTGATGCACGTTTTGACTTAAACATGATTAACCAAGTTTCCAAGTTTGATTAGAAGGATAAAACGCACGATTTGGATGAGTTTTGATAACTTGCAAGTCACACTTTGCTCATGATGCAAATGTGCCCGATTTCGCTCCAAATTGCATCATACTCCCTCTCTTTTCATCCCATTCACTTATTCTATAAATACGTAAGTCATTCCACTCATTCATCAAGCTTTGATAGCCAGAAAATTGCTGCCAAACTCTCTCCAAACCTCACATGTCTGCAACTTTGAATTTGTGTTTAAACCACTTCCAGTATGAAATTAATCATTGATTCTTCTTCCTTGGACCTCCCTGAAGCTAATAGAACAAGAATCGTGCCTTGAAGCTCTCTGAATCGTGTCATCCAAGTCCAGTTTCAAAGCTCTGAAAGTGAACTTCGTTCCGGTAGGAATCTTCATCGAATCGTGTTAAATCAAATTCTATTGTATTCTCCTCATATCCCTGATCCTTGTGATCTTTACCGTTTGTGTTTTCATCAAGTATTGACTGAGAATTTCATCAAACAAGTGCTCGTTAATATTTGAGTTTTTTTCCAAATTTCTCTTCACTCAGTGTAAATAAATTATTCGCGAGCATGTGGTTGAGATCATGTTGAAGAAGCGAATCCAAGGATACCACTTATGTGCATTGATTTTACAGTTTGAGAATCATGTATGGATGATGGCTGGAGGTTGAAGACGCCCTACGTGTTTGTCTTCAACCAATGAGGGCTTGACATGTAATTTTTTTGAATTCAATCCGGTGTCTTTTCTTTACAATGCGTGTGTGATAGAAGCCCTTGGATCTGATTACTTTTGTGAGTCAAACTCCATCCAACGCGTGATATCTTTCCCCGTTTTATTTTTTAATTTTACTTTTGATCTAGTGTGAAAATCAAGAAGGTCCATATCAAGCACAGCGCGCCATGTCCATTGGATATGATTACTAACGCGTTTTGACTGTGATCTAATGGTCCATATTATTTGGCTTTTATTTTTATTTTTTGATTTTTATATTTTAAATGTTTTAAACTTCCAAAAATCATATAAAATCCATTTTTGACTCAAAAACTATGAAAAAAATTCACAAAAATATTTTGAAATATTATCTTTCTGACTTTTATTTTTTCATAATTTTATTTTCAGATTTGATATTTTTTATGATTTTTCCCTTCTATTTGATGTTTTCAATTGTTTTAAAATACTTTTTGAGATTTTAAAATTCTGGAAAATTTATGGAAGGATCCAATGGTCATTTGACAAATATTGGTGACCTCATTTTCTTTTTATTTCTGATTTTTCTATTTTTTTGTCACTTTTGGTTTATTTCACCATTTTTCCCTTATTTTAAAAATAGTTTTGTATAATAAAAAATTCTGAAAAAATTTGTCAACACTTGTTGACCTCTATTTGACCTTAGCCAATTTTCTTGGAATTTTATTTTTGGTGAAAAAATACTATTTATGTATTTCGTCAATAAAATCTAATTAAATGACCTAATTTCAAATTATGTTTTATCCATCATTTAAATTACTTTTAATTCCTTTTTATTTTGCTGATTTTTGAATTTAATTTGGAGTCACAAATTTTCTCAACATCAATGCAAGTTGGGTGTTGATAGGTCTCTTGACCAAATTCACCAAGAGAGTTGATTGATTTTGACAAAGTTAGACCGAATAAATTCATTTGATGCAAAATAAATTTAGACACAATGAATTAGGTGGTGTGTTGAAAGTAATTCGATTGTGTCAAAACTATGTATGTGTGTCGAAGGAAGGATGCCCAGTAGAAGGAGCTTGTGTGTCGAAGCAAGCTGCACACAGATTATATTTGTTTTAGATTTAAATAGATTTGATTTAAGTCTAGAATATAATTTATTTGATTTAGTTCCAAATAGATATTTTGTGCTTTTATAGTTTTGGGTTTTAGCTTATGGAGCAAGTTAACCTAAATCTATAAATAGACGGAGTAATCCCTATTTTTGTAATCAAGTTGTATTCACATAATTTTGCAGTTGTAAAGTGAGTAAGAAGTTTCCATAGTTTGTGGGCAGAGAGTTACTCTGCAGAAAATCATTCTTTTTTCTTCTTCATTTCTGTAATTGTTCATTGTCATTGTGTAGTGATATCAATCTTGTTTATCAAAATTGATTGAAATTCATCATAGATTTTGATGGATTTCCAACAATAATTATATAGATCTTCAGCACGTAATAATATGAACTCGCCAATATTAATGGAGCCTCCAAATTATAATTCGATATGCCGTAAGAAATTTACGTTTTAAAAGTGGGCTAAAATTGTTGGATCATGATAGTTGTGAATTCTTATGACCTAATTCACGTGATTTTTTATTTTATTACAAAAATAATCACCAGGAAGTTTGGACTTAGAACAAATGGTATGTGGTTTAATTATTAACTTTTGTAAATGGGAAAAATCATGATAGAGGTAAGAATCAACATATTATCCGTCAAAGACTAATCATACAATGAAAATTTCATATCTATAACTTTAGTTAATTCAAAAACAAAATTGAAACAAAATTTTAAAAAACAAATAAAAGATGGATGTGGGGACAAATTGCTCTTAACAAAGAAACCAAAATACATATAATTGTTAGCACATGACATTAGTTTTCCTTTAAGAGTTGATGAATTAAATAAAAGGAATGGAAACATACATAACTTTATATTTTATGATTGCGTCCAAGCTTAAGTCCTTGTTAGTGGTACATTGTTGGTCTCTAGTTGGCACAATTTGGTTTCCACCAGTTGTACTTAGTCTTGGACTTTCCCTATCCTATCCCCCTCTTTCGTCGTCTTCAAACTGGATTCGTTAAACCCATGTTTGTGTCAACATCAACCACTGCAATTCTCCTAACTCCTAGGCTACTAGCTAAGTCCCACACACTTAATGCACCAATTATTTAAAAGAATTAGTGTAAATGAAAAAAGTAATATCATAAAACATAAATATATAATAATAATTATGAGAGTATTTGAATGAGATAGTAAAAGATTTTCTTCAGCATGATTAAATGTTTTGGATTGGAACTCAACTTTAAAATCGTAATAATGTTAAATTTTTTAGAAGAAAAAACTTTTTTTGTTCACTGTCGTCTTTCTAATTTAAAAGATTAATATATACAATTACTTTAAAAAAAATTATTTGTATAAGAAAATTATAATAAGTATATAAGAGTAACTTTGCATTGACTCAAAAAATAAATTAAGGGACTTTAAGCACATACAACAGAGAATTAGTCTAATAAAATATTATTACAAGTAGTTAAATAAAATATTTATTTATTTTATTTTATTCAAAAATGTAAGAATATGAATATTTAAATTTATAATAATAATAATAATAATAATAATAATAATAATGTATACAAGAATTTTATTTTATTTTATTTTAATATAAAGAAAAAAGTAAAGACCGACCAAACATTAAATTCCCGAACATGCAATCTGTCTACATGTGAAAACCACTCATCCATCATCGCATTTAAATGTTTTATCTTTTTCAAAGATAATTGATTGATAAACAAATGAATTATTTTCATGTATATAAAAGAATAATCATAGAAGCAATAATACTAGTGTTCAGTTGTCAGTCACATTGCATGCGTAAGGGAATAAAAAAGTGTATGTACGAAATTGGAAATGGCAAGAATAACTTGTTTATTACAAGTTTTAGACCAAAGGGGATTCACTGTTTTATTGGGTTTCTCTGCAAATGTACTTAAAATATCTATATGTCCATATGCATCTTTGAGAGTACAAGCTTTTGGTTTAAAGAATTTGTTACACATAAATTAACTAAAGCATATTCATTTGGATATTTACTTTATTGGTTTTTGACACTCAAAACCAAGTTAGTGATTTTTTTATTAGTAAAAGATGTGATAATGTGATTTTCTTTATTGATTATTATATGAAGTGGTATCAAATGGTCCGACAAGCTTTAAAATTTAGTGGTAAAATTGATCAAATTTGTTAGACATGTCTATTTTATTGATTTTTTTTTTATATGTAAAAAATTTAGACATGTATTCTATGTCAATTCGTCATACTTTGTTTTCTTACAAACGTGTATATTATATGAAACTTACAATTTTTAGAATTGATGAATGCATAAATTATTGGATCTATTCCATTTTACTTTTTTTTTATAGTAAATCAAAATTTTAGATTAGCACACTTTATTATATCGTTCATCTGTTTTGTTTTTATCTTTTGTAAAATATATTTAAACGAGATGAACATATCTATTTTTATCATATTCATTTTCTTTGAAATATTAGAATTTATTAGGTTTTGTTCATAAATATTATAAATTCTATTAATATAGAAATTAAGAACAGAAGCTTAAATAAAATCTTTAAACTCATATTTGAATACAATTATGAGAATGAAAGCGGAAGTGTACCTGAATTTACCATTGAGAATCACTGAAGGTTTGTGGGTATTTGATCTTCCAATTTGTAGAGTTCCTTATGGCTCCTTAATTCTCCTCTGATGAGGATGAAGAGAGAATTCCTAATAAGCAGTTTTCCTCATTGTTTATAAATGGGGACCATAACCCCTATAAATAACCTTAGGGTTATTTCCTAGTATTCAATATTCTAATTTGGCCCCTCATCAAATTAGATATTGACTTATGGTGTCTACACAATAACTTGACCTTTCATGACATCTATGCTTTTAGCCACAAACTTAACATTATATTAATTAAACCCTTTAAGTCTTGACTAATTAAAATAATGTCCCTAACACCTTAAATATTACATTTGTGACCCAAGATTCTAACAATCTCCCACTGGTCACATATGTAATCATATATATATGTGTTAGACTTTATGAGCTCAAAATTCACCATTATATTCCTTAAGCATATTCAAATTATCTCGTTCATTAATCATGTCACTATTTAGAACCAAAGTAATTTTCGTTATAGCAATCATAACTAAACCCGTTAATGATCACCAATAGTGAGACAACTAAATGACATAGATCCATCATGAAATGTGTAGCATGAAAATCACATGAAGTTGGTCTGTATATATCGATTTTCAACTGGTCCAATTTTACTTTAGTGAGATCATTCAACAACTTTATTGTACAAAATGTATACTGTTGAATATCAAACCTTATTATTTTGGAAAATATCCAAAATCATAGTATGCATACATAATACCAAAATATAGAACATAAAATTCATAATTTAATAACTCCCACTAAACCAAAGACTCCTCTAACAGTAAAACACCAACGCGAGCAGTGTGCTCATGAAAGACCTTGGGTGAAAGACCTTTTGTAAGAGCATCTACTATCGTGGAGTTAGTTCCTAAGTGTTTTATATAAATCTGTCCACTTTGTGCCATTTTATTTAACAACTAGGAACTTGATGTTAATCTGTTTTAACTTGGTCGAGCTCCTATTATTTTACAGGAAGACTAATTTATTTTCACAGCATAACTTAAGTGGTTTTTCAATTCTTTCATATATGTGAGTATATAATTTTTTGTTCTATTTAAATACCTTATAACCTTTTGGGTGCTTTCCAATGATCCATTCCTGGATTGCTCAAATATCTGCTTAACATCCATTGAAGAATGTCGTCTTAACATCCATTTGATGGATTTCCATATCATAATGTGCAACAAGAGCCATGATTGTCCTAAAAGAGTCTTTCGATAAAATCGGAGAGAAAGTCTCTTTAAATTCAATCCCTTCCTTTTGAGTATAACCCTTAACCATAAGACAAACTTTATACCTTTTCACATTACCGTTAGAATCCTGTTTGGTCTTAAAAGTTCATTTGCAACCAATGGATTTCACACCTTCTAGTAATGAGACAAGTTTCCAAAACTTTATCGTCTTGCATGGACTTTATACTCCTACTTTATAGCTTCAATCCACTTACCATTATTTTTCTCATGTTTTTGAAGAAATACTAAGTAATCATCCCGAATAGCATTTCTCCTTTCTTTAATGGGTCTCGACAAATGTAAAGGTTCTTGTAACAGTTAAACTTGAAGATTTTGAGTTTGTTCTTCATGAATTACCAAATCATATTGAGTAGGAGAAAAATCAACAATGTCTTGTGGAGGTTCCATACTTGCTTGATCAAAAGCAACTGAATGAATCGATTCTTGAATTTTTATCAATTCTTCCTCTAAAACAAAGTCTCTAACCTTATTCTTCTCCCAAACTCAATATTCTCATAAATGTGATTGTTCCCGTCTCAAAAATTGAATTTAAATTGGGATCATAAAATTTGTAGCCCCTACATCTTTAAGAAGAACCAATAAATAATTGCTCATTATTCGAGAGTCCATTATTCAAAAGTTTGACGTAGGAAGCCAAGCAAATATAGATTATTATGCATGGCGAACCAATTCCAGCAATATTTAAAAGACAAATTAAACATATTATTCCTAAATGAACAAAAAAAACCTGATTTTTCCAAATAAGAAATCGAAATTAACTTCCGTATAAATGACGGAACCACATAAGTGTCTTTTAAATCCAAATAAAATTTAGTACATATTAATAATCTAAAAAGTCATATAGCTTCCACCTCCACTGACTTGCCATCTCCCACATAGATGTATCTTTCAACATCATTTGGCTTTCGATAAAAAGTCTTTAAAATATCGGTGGTAAAATTGATTAAATTTGTTAGACATGTCTATTTTATCGATATTCTTTTTATAATATGTAAAAAATTTAGACATGTATTCTATGTCAATTCGCCATACTTTGTTTTCTTACAAACGTGTACATTATATGAATTTTACAATTTTTAGAATTTATGATTGCACAAATTTATTGGATCTATTCCATATTGCCTTTTTTTAAGCAAATCAATAATATAGATTAGCACACTTTATTATATCGTTCATCTGATTTTTTTTTTATAACAAATTTAAACGAGATGAACATGTCTATTTTTATCATATTTATGAATTGAAGGTAATGATAAAAAATGATAATTTTGTAAAAAAAAATTAAAGTGAGAAACTGAAATGAAAAGCTAGACAATAGGATTAATTAAATCTAATATTATTTAGAAGCACTAATGGTTGCCTAAGATGTAACTGAGTCCATGACTAGAATCAAGAAACAGTTGCACTTGCCTTTTTGTTCACATTTATATATATAAATTTTTTATTGTTTTAACCAATTGGCAAACTTCTACATGATTTGGATACCTTGTATTCATACAAAAATATATATAAACATATTGACTTCATTTCCTCAGCAACAATACGGGCAATTTACGTCAAAGTTTGGGTACAAGATGGACCAGTAATTGAACTATTTTGTTAATACTCCATTGATGCCCCCACAATAGTTTGGTTTATCTTTTGTTTGCATTAAGTGAAGTTTTGCATGTTCTCCCATTCCCCACTACAGCATGTGGCCATCACATGCCATCAAATAAGGAACTAATCCTTTTATCCAAATAGTAACTTACATTTGCCTCTGAATTTGCAGATCAATCAGCATTGGGGTTCTTCCATTCACAAAAGTCACTTTATTATATATCTATCATTGTTGACCCCAAGGAGATAATGTAACATGAAAATACAAAGACTACAAAATTGTTCTTATATTACTTATAGTTTTACTTTAAATAAGTGTCAATAATACAATACAATATTCTGAAATTGGAGGTGTTCTCCTTACATTATTTTATTTATATATTATTTCTGACCCGGGTTTTAATAAGATTTATTAGAGGCAATTTAAAGGGATTTTTTCCAATTCGCAGGGTCTCTTAATGTTGATTGAAAATTAGATTTGATTGTCTAAATCTTAGCCATGATATCCCTAATCAGTCATACAGCGTTTTGTATTATATCTCAAGAATATACTACTCTGCCTTAAATTTTGGTCGGCATAATCTATTAGACTCATTCGATAGTTTAACTTGACATTTTTCTTCTAGACAAATCATTAATTAAGGTGAGCTCCACTGAATTTGGGTTGAATCTGGTCCATTCAAGAATTCGGCCTAAAGAACTAGACATGCATAGCCTCTCAAGCATGAGTTATTCAAGAGGAAAATGTTTTTCTATGAGATACCAAGAAATAGGACATATACAAATTCCCTCAAGGATGAGTCATGTGGGTAAAATGCTCTCTCGAGACAGGCTAGTGATTATGCGACATACCTCTATGGATTCTCTTTTTCAGGGGAGCTTGCTCTAATTTTATTAGATCATGGTTGACCAATGTGTGTTGGTCGCTAGAATGTTCCACTTCTACTAGTTGTGATTATGGCCAAGTGTCTTAGAAATAAGAGTCACTCATAACTTATCCCTACTTCATACAGCCTTAATAAGGTAGCCTTAAATGCATCCATTATTTTGTATTTCACTCAAATCCTATAAACAGGCTTCACCGTTTTTCACTAATCAGGGCTCCTTTGCGCCAATCATAGTATATGTTACCTTACAAATTTTTAGATATTACCAGTGTGCCATTCTCCCTCTTGAGTCTTTAACCTTCAACAGTCGCTCACGATACCAGATAACTCCTTATTTCTTATGTGTTTTCCTTTCTTCTTTCATGGTATTTATTCAAGAGTGTGATTCATTTGGGAGGTTCATAGAGGCCTGAAATGATTTTGAGATGTGCAAATTGTGGACTAAATTTCTGTAAATATTAAAACAGGGTACACTAATATTAAATTGGTGGTACATAGAAATGGATATCTTTCGTAGTTGTGAGTGTTCTTATCATGATAGTTCAAGGAAATAATCTTCTAGTGAAAGAGACACTGACATAATATCTTCTTCCTCAAGTCCGGTTAATACATCCATATCTATCAGAATCTCTAATCAGGGGCTCCTTTTGTGAAAATTCCATGGATATTGATTCGATCAGTTTTGAAGATGATTAGATACAAGCCTTCTGCCTTGATCGAAATTTGTCCAATACTTCAAATGAAGTTGATGTGATATTGGAACCATATTTTCTAAGAAAGAAGATATACATGCGGTAGCCTAGGGGGTAGACGGAAAATACTTGTATTTATATATTGAAGTGATAAATGATGTTGGAGTTGGTATCCCATTTACCATCCTGCATTTTGAATCCTAAAGGTTGTCAAATTTCCCCCTTCCTAACACTATTTGAACATCTGCGCATTTATCCGAAGTTTCGAGATTTTATGTTAGGGTCTCAATAATACTCTTCAGACATGCATATTTTTCTTTCGATGAGATAAAAGGGGTTAACATGGGTGAATGGGTCTCTATGAGTATCATACATATGTGGAACCTTTTCTCCCCTGACAATTCCAAGTACAAAACACTAGAACAACAAGTTTATCCAGGTTATGAGCACTGCACAATGTCTTGAGGTCAAGTATGAAGAAGACGAGAATCATATGTTCTATGTGTATTAGACGGGTGAGCCCCTCGCTATCATGGGTTACGACCCATCGAATTTGAAATTTTGGAAAACCAGACTTCAGATGTTCTATGACATTTTAGACATCTGAATATGACTTAAACACACAAGCCAGACATAAACACATACAAAACAATACTGAAAAGTAAACAGCACACCAGAATTATTAACCCAGTTCATAGCAACTCTCCTACATCTGGGGGCGTACCAAGCCAAGGATAAAGTCCACTATAATGGTATCAATTCGAAGCTAAACTAGTCCCAAGTTTACAACTTCTCACTTAATCACTACCCGTGCTAAATTTCTATCTAAGACTCGCCTAGATATGAGGCCTTCCTGAATCCCTCATCAATCGTAGACAACGGTTGGATACAAACACATGAAGATACACTTCCATGACACAAAATGGAAAACTCACTTCCATGATAATACATATCCAAGACTCTTGACTAAGAGCACAACTTGGAGTTTCTTACAAGCTTCCTCCAAGAATAATACTCAATTCATTACCTAAAGACATCTGAGTGAGAACAACAGTCCAACTCACATGTCGAGTGGATCACCATCTCCGCTAGAGAGTGGCACAAAGACTCATCCCTAATGATTACATCGTTTCTAATTTCGATTGGTACCTTTGTTTGGTTACAAAGCTTCTATTTATAACCTAAGTCCCAATTGGATTTGGGATTCTAATCACAACATATCAGCTATTACAAATCAGCATAAACGTTTGCTACAAACAAGGTCTTCAATCATTAGTTTCCTAAAATATCTCCATATTTAGAAACTGTATAATCTTCAATATTCTAACTTGATTATTCTTGACCTTTAAAATAACACCACATAGGATAATATGATATCCTAAAATATATCATGTCATTCTGACTTAACATAATAGACAGATCACTTCAGCTCAGGTGCAATGTCGAATGAACTTGTATAGGACATATTTCTGACATGTTTTGTTAGAACATAGTTTGGTTCTAATCATATCTTAGAATTTTGATGATAACAAGTTAAATAAATTTTGTATAATAGATATGATACTATGATGTATATTGTTTTCATTTTAGATGATATTCTAACTCAAGCATTCAAGAATATAGAAATATCAAATTATGTTGAGTAAACAAGTAATAGAAGTTCTAATGAAGAATGGAACTTCTGGACATGCACGCAGGAAAGAAACTTCGAAAGGAAGCTTGCTAACGCAACTTCTAAAAGAAGAACCAAAGAAACCTCTGATTAGAAGATACGTTGAACAAGGCTTACAGAAGATCATGATCTATCTATACGTCATCTTCTAAGACAAAGTCTGCTACAGTAACGTTAGGCTATGACGGCTGAAGTACTTGAGTGGTTCACTTTCTATGTTCATCGAGAAAACAAGACATACAAAAGGCTGCAACAGAAAAATTCTAGAAGTTATATAAAGAGCAATATTCAAAGAAGCAAATAACAATTTTTTAGAAAGTGAACTTACGCTGCCAAAATCAAAACCTTATTCTGTTAAGTTTAATTTTCAGTTTTGAGCTTAAACATCTTGTGTAAAAATCACTTTTGTGGTAAAGCTTGTTAAAAGCAACTATATACACTTTGTTAGAAGTTCTTGTATAATAGTTCCTTGAGAGACCAATTGGGTCAGATTTCTCAAGAGGGCCAGGACTAGTTAAGTCTTAGAGGTGTTAGTCACTTGCAGTTGGCTTGTGCATTATTGTTAGTCACAACAGTTTGTTGTGCAATTGTAATCTTTTGATTATAGTGGATTAAGTCCTCGTTGGGAGAGGCAAAATCACTTTGACGGATGGACTGGAGTAGTTTGAGTTTCAAACGAACCAGGATAAAAATCATTGTGTGATTTGTTTGTAGTTAAGTAAAAGAAAAATTTAAAAGGGAAAAACTTATTCAACCCCCCCTCTTCCAAGTGTTTTCTAAGCCTTCAATTGGCATCAGAGCTCTTGGTTCTGGGTGTAAACACATAACCGTGTCAGAAAAGATCCAGAAGGAAAACACAAACATGGCAACATATCATAACAACAACAACACTAAACCTCCAATGTTTGATGGAGAAGATTTTGAGTACTGGAAGGATAGGTTAGAAAGTTTTATTCTAGGCTATGACCCTGATCTTTGGGATATGATCTTGAATGGCTACAAACACCTAGTAGACGAGGACGGAAACAAGATAGATAGAGAAGCAATGGATAAAACACAGAAAACAGATTTTAAGAATCATCACAAAGCAAGAAATATTTTGTTGAATGCCATTTCAACAATGGAGTACGAAAATATTACCAACAAAGACACATCACATGATATTTTTGAGCCACTCAAAATGTCACATGAAGGAAATGCTCAAGTCAAAGAAACTAAAGCTCTGGCTCTCATCTAGAAGTATGAGGCATTTAAAATGGAGGAAAATGAGTCAATTGAGGCAATGTTCTCAAGATTTCAAACTTTAACTGCTAGCCTGAGAGTTCTAGATAAAGGATACACCAAGGAAGATTATGTAAAGAAAATCACCAGAAGCTTACCCAGAAGATGGGCGCCAATGGTCACTACTTTCAAAGTCTCAAAAGATTTGAACGTTATATCCTTAGAAGAACTTATCAGCGCGCTTAGAAGTCATGAAATAGAGCTGGATGAATATGAGCCTCAGAAGGAAGGTAAGTCTGTTTCTTTGAAATCTACAAAAAATATGATATTAATGCGTTTCAGGATGAAGATGGAAGCTCTGAAGATTCAGAATTAGAGGAAGATGAGCTATTTCTGCTTTCTAGAAGGATAAATCAAATGTGGAAGCGTAGGCAAAAGAAATTCAGAAACCACAGAAGATCAGAAGATAGAAGAGAATCTTTTGAACACAAAAAGTTTAGTAAAAGAAACGTCGCCTGCTATGAATGAAAAGAACCAAGACATTAGAAGTGATTGTCCCAAGCTGCAGAGAGAAAATCCAAATAGGAGGTTTGAAAAGAAGAAAGGAATGATGGCCACCTGGGATGACTCGGAATCTTCTGAAGCTGAATCTAACTCAAAAGATGAGCATGCCAACCTAGATTTTATGGCCACAACAGTAGATGACTCAGGCTCTAAATCAGAACCTGAAGAGGTAATTTCTGAATTTACTATAGCTGAATTGGTAGATAGTTTGTCAGAACTTGTGGAAAACCATAGTCAACTCAGATCAAATACAAGAAACTTAAAAAGAGTCTTGTATCTGAAATTGAGCAACTTAAAGCAAAAAATGTTGAACTAAAAGAAAATAGTATTAAACTCAAAAATGATTGCCAAAAAGTTCAAAAAATATCTAGTTCAGATTAAGCTTCTAGTTCAAAAGATATTCTTAAAGAATATGACTATAACTTTCAAAAATTTCTCACTAAAAGCATAGATAGAATCAAAATAGGTTCAATGATCTATGGAGTTAGTGGAAACAACAGAATAGGTATTGGATATGAAACTCCCAAAGGGAAAGAAGTATATCAACCTAAGCCTGTTGATGAAATGACTATCACATATAAACCACTACACAAACAATTTAGTTATGGTCACACACAAGATATAAAATACACATCTTATTCTGAAAGTTTTCATGTTAAACCAAGGTTCAAACATAACCTTAGAAACTCTAACCAGAAAGGACCCAAAAAGATATGGGTACCTAAGGAGAAAATAATTTATGTTGCAGATGTCCTTAACAGTGAAGTTGAAACACCAATCATGGTACCTGGACTCTGGATGCTCACGACATATGATAGGAATAAGGTCTATGTTCCAAAGCCGGGAACTTAAATTTGGAGGTGAAGTAAAGTTTGGAGGTAACCAGAAAGGAAGAATCATTGGTTTTGGAACCATTGGAAACGGTAACCTCCCATCTATTTTTAATGTTCTGTTAGTAGAAGTATTAGCGCATAACTTACTGTCCATAAGTAAATTAAGTGACAATGGTTATGAAATTATCTTTAATCGAAATTCATGTATAGCTGTAAGTCAAAAAGATGGGTCAATCCTCTTTTCTAGAAAGAGAAAGAATAATGGGTCTGGAACAGAAGATTGGGACATGTTAGCATGGGAAAAAGTTCTCAAATTAACAAACTCAATCTGGTCAGAGGACTTCCTAATTTGAAGTTCAACTCAGAAGTTCTGTGTGAAGCATGTCAGAAGGGGAAATTTTCAAAACCCTCTTTCAAATAAAAAAAAGTTATTTCTTCCTCTAGGCCATTAGAACTTCTACATATTGATCTATTTGGACCAGTGAAAACTACATCCATTAGAGACAAGAAGTATGGATTGGTCATTGTAGATGACTACAACAGATGAACATGGGTAAAGTTCTTAAACACAAGGATGAGTGTCATTCTGTGTTCTTTGACTTATGTAACCAAGTTCAGAATGAAAAGGAGTTTAGAATCATAAAGGTCAGAAGTGATCGTGGTGGAGAATTTGAAAACCAATTTTTTGAAAAATATTTTAAAGAACATGGAATTTCTCATGATTTCTCGTGTCCTAGAACTCCCCAACAAAATGGAGTTGTAGAGCGAAAGAATAGAACTTTGCAAGAAATGGCCAGAACTATGATCAATGAAACCAATATGGCTACACACTTCTGGGCAGAAGTAGTGAACACAACATGTTATATTCAAAATAGAGTTTCTATAAGACCTATTCTTGAAAAGACTCCCTATGAATTGTGGAAGAACAGAAAGCCCAACATTTCATATTTTCATCCATTTGGATGCACTTGCTATATTCTAAACACTAAAGAACATCTGAACAAGTTTGATTCTAAAGAACAAAAGTGTATTCTGCTTGGATACTCTGAATGCTCAAAAGGCTATAGAGTGTACAATACAGAAACTCTGATTGTTGAAGAATCAATCAAAGTAAGATTTGATGATAATCTTGGCCATCAAAAGCCAAAGCAAATTGAAAATTCTGCAGGTACAGAAGTTCATCTAACAAACTCTAAAGGGACAAAAAAAAGGACAACTCAGAAGATCCGGCTGTTGAAGATGTTATGGACAACTTAAGATTTCTGAAGAACCCTCACAGAAAAGATTTCCAAGAATCACATCAGCACATTCAGAAGATGTTATCATTGGTAAGAAAGATGATCCTATCAGAACAAGATCTTCTCTAAGAAACAATGAAGAATCACAGTTTGGTCTGGTGTCGCTGGTTGAACCTAACTAAATAGATGAAGCTCTTCAAGACAATGATTGGATTATTGCCTAAAGGATGTGTGGGATCTAGTTCCTAAGCCTAAAGGATTTAAAATTATTGGAACAAAGTGGGTACTCATAAATAAGTTAAATGAGCAAGGAGAAATTGTCAGAAACAATGCACGATTGGTTGCACAAGGGTATAGTCAACAAGAAGGTATTGATTATAATGAATCATTTGCTCCAGTCCCCAGGTTAGAATCTATTAGACTATTAATTTCTTTTGCTGTTCAAAATAATATTACTTCATATCAAATGGATGTTAAGAGTGCATTTTTAAATGGTTATGTATAAGAAGAAGTTTATGTCCATCAACCTCCTGGTTTTGAAGATTCAAAATTTCTAGAACATGTTTCTAAACTCAAAAAATCTTTGTATGGGTTAAAACAAGCTCCTAGAGCTTGGTATGAGCGCTTAAGCAATTTTCTTTTAGAAAAGAATTTTACCAGAGGGAAAGTGGACACAACTTTATTTAGAAAGACATTTAAAAATGATATTCTGATTTGCCAAATTTACGTAGATGATATTATTTTTGGAACTTCTAATGTTTCTCTTGGAAGAGAATTTGCTAAGTCTATACAGGTAGAATTTGAGATGAGTATGATGGGAGAACTAAAATTATTTCTTGGAATTCAAATCAATCAATGTTCAAAAGGTACATACATACATCAAACTAAGTACGTTAAAGAACTTCTAAATAAATTCTAATTATCATAAAGTAAGGAAGCAAATACCCTAATGCATCCTACATGCATTTTGGGAAAATATGAGGTAAGTAAGAAGGTAGATCAGAAACTCTATAGAGGTATGATTGGATCTCTCCTTTATCTAACTGAATTTAGGCCAAATATTCTATTTAGCATTTGTTTGTGTTCAAGATTTTAGTCAGATCCCAG
This sequence comes from Vicia sativa, assembly GCA_021764765.1. Taxonomy (NCBI): domain Eukaryota; kingdom Viridiplantae; phylum Streptophyta; class Magnoliopsida; order Fabales; family Fabaceae; genus Vicia; species Vicia sativa. Next base: position 267,357,535 of record CM038793.1, on the reverse strand, counting down.
AGAATCTCACTTAATAGCTGTTAAGCGAATTCTAAGGTATCTGAAAGGTACTACTAATGTTGGACTATGTTACAGAAAATACAAAGACTTTCAATTAGTAGGTTATTGTGACGCTGACTTTGCTGGAGACAGAGTAGAACGAAAAAGCACCTCTGGAAGTTGTCAATTCCTTGATGAAAATCTGATCTCATGGTAGAGCAAGAAGCAAGCCACAATTGCACTTTCAACCACTGAAGCAAAATATGTAGTTGCTGCTGGCTGTAGCACTCAGACGCTCTGGATGAAGAGTCAACTAGAAAACTATCATCTGTATGAGTGTAACATTCCTATCTTCTGTGATAACACTTCTTCCATTTGCCTCTCTAAAAATCCAATTTTACATTCTAAGGCAAAACATATTGAAATAAAATATTATTTCATAAGGGACTATATTCAAAAAGGAATTTTGAGTCTAAACTTTGTAGATACAGACCATCAATGGGCTGATATTTTCACTAAACCTCTTTCTAAATATATATTTAAATATATTTTGAAAAATATAAGTATGGAATCATGCCCTGAATGAAATTTCTGTTTGTTTTCAATATGGTCAGAAGTTCCATTTTTTTTAAAATGACCGTTCTAATTAACATCTCTTCAGAAGTAAGAAGAGAAGTCCAATTAGAAGACATACATGGAAGTTCTGAAATATTTTTCAAATGTTACATTACAAGTATGGTTCAGAAGTTCACTATATCAAACAGCTATAAAGCCTTTAACCTAGAAGTTGAACACATGTTCATAACTTCTGATAGGTTTCACACATGTGTGCTAGCTATTGACACAAAGTTCCTAGGTAATCGTTGAAATCTCATAAAATCTCAAGAAATCCCTCTATTGTTAGACACCATTTAATGCGTATGATGATTAATTTGATTTTAATTTTATTTTAATTTCATTTTAAACCTTTCATTTGCATGCGTTTCTGCTATAAATACTCTTTCAAAATACTTTTCTCTCTTTTCACTCTTAAGAACGTTTATGCATTTCTGTCTTTTCTTCTCCCTTTTCAAACACCCTAAACCCAGATTTTCTAAAATGGCTTCATCTTCTCGCTCTGAATCCACCATTCCCAACAACCCAGAAATCATCAACTCAAAAACTCATGTTTCTAACCCTTCAGAAACCACAGTTCAGCCAATTCCTCAACCATCTGAAAGATATGTCATCCCTAAAAGAACAACCCTAATTCCTGTTGAGAAATTGGAAGTAGTGTGCGAACTGATAATTGACCTTGTCAATATAAAAGATAATGGCTACAATTTGTTTCCAGCAGTGGAATTTCAAGGATGGAGGACTTTCTTTGATCGTCTTGTTGGACCAGTTTTTCCAAACCTTGTCAAGGAATTTTGGATTCATGTTGTTGTTACCCCCAAAGCAATTCTTTCTTTCGTAATGGGAAAGGAAATTCTATCACTGAAAATGTTATTAGAAGATTGCTAAGTCTAGAAGGAGAAGGTAAAATTTGTGTCCCAGAAGGAAGACTTGATGTTGATTCTGTAAATGCTGAAATATTTACTTCTAGAAAAGCTTCAACAAAGATTAAGGATTTTAAGGATGTCTACAAGATCTGGGCAAATATTTTTCATGGTTGAATCCATCACAGAAAGGAAACAAGCTCCCCATACTACAGTATTGCAGATCAGTAATATTTACTGTATTGTGTAGGAACAAATGTCAAGGTGGATTTGCCTAATCTTCTGTTCAGACACCTCTGGATGCATGTCAAGGAAACAAGAGAAGTAGAACGAACTAGAAATCCCAAGGCCAAGAGAAATTGGATTCCTATGGTTATGCTGTGTTAGACGGTGTGGCAAGTGATCGAGAGGGGGATGAATAGATCACCTCCTTTTTCTTTACGAATTAAAGAATTTTATCAGAGTTTCAATCAAACGTGCGAAAACTACAAAAGGTCCTGAATTGACTTCCGTCTATTCTGAACCGACTACAAGAAAACCGGACATGCGATAGATTGCTGGGTTTTAATTGAGATGAGAATGACGAAGTAACACACCACTTAATATGGATAAATGCACTGATCACAAAAACTCTTTCCAATGAAATAAACTTGAGCTAATACTTTTACCAAACAATTGGTAGATGCTAAGCAATGATAAAAAATAATGGAGTTTATGTAAAGATTATTTTCCAGCCTTGTATCAATGCACATAAAGGTTGATCACCAATTGAATCACAAACGTATTGTAAATGTAAAGAGATAGAGATAAAGAATACGATACTCGAAGCGATTTGGTAAGGAAGTTCCCACGATCGCCTCGCTGGTATCGCTCTCTCTCAATTTCCAAATTGGAATTGAGAACTTCTATATCAATATGTTGAAAAATGTTTACATGGTTGCAATAAAAAGACAGAAAAATGAATCCTGCAGATCTTCTTTGTCATACCCCAAAATTTTCCCTCCTACTTCTCAAGATATTTCATACACCTATACTCAAGGATTCCTCAAGGGTTGATCAGACAAACCCTCTCCTAGACAATCAACCCAAACTAGGGTTTGGAAATTCTCAGATCAAGATGGACTTCCAACATCTCCAATGGTCTTCATGCCTCCTCATATGCTTCAAAGATTCTCCATGTCAAGTTTCAAGCCTCACAAGTCAAGTTTCCTCAGACAATTGCTCGATGGTTGAAAATCACAGATTGGACAAAAGTCAATCGTGGTCAACATACAGTCAAACTTCATAAATTTTGGTCAACATCCTCATTTTGAAGTTACATTCATCATTTGATCAAGGGTTGATCATGATTCATCAAGAAAACTCAAGATTTTCTCAAAAGTCAAACTTTCTAAATTAGGGTTTCTCAGTGAAAAGTCAACCAAACTTTGACTGAGCATAACTTCTTCATACTTTCTCAAAATTTTTTCCACCACCTCTCATTTTGAAGGAAATTCAATTCTCTATAACTTCATGTCTCACAAGAATGTTCAAAAAATGCTTCATTTGGAAGGTATAGATCAAAACATTACAGGTCCTTTTCAAAGTCAACAAAACGTCAACTTTTTGTTTTGAAGATATATTGAGCATGGAAACTCCAATTGAGATGAAACCAAAGAGGTTGGTTAGAGGACTCTTATAGCTTTCTAAAAAGTCCAAGAAAACTCAAAAATGTGGAAAATTGAGCAAAATACACCATTCACAAGTTGGGTATTTTTGGACAATTGCACAAAAGGAGATATTTGTCAAAATGCAATTTTTTCCAAATGGGCCTATAATTTTATGATTCAAACTTGATCATAATATTATTTGTGACCTATTGATGCTTGGCCATGACAATTTTCTATTTTATTGATTTATTTTTGAATTTTAAAACCATTTAATTCAAAATTAAATTATATAAAATATGAAAACAAGATATTTTTTCAAAAGGAGTGAATTTCTATCAAACTTAAGGTCCAAGATAGCCCATGGAACATGCCAAATTCGTGCTAGCTCTCACATTGAAGAGAAAATCAAATTTTTTCCAAAATTTGATTTTATTTGAAAAGAAATAAATGCACATTCAAGATGCAATCTTTTTTCACTCTCTTTGCCATCCCAAATCACTCTATAAATACCCAGCATTACACACATCAAAGGAGACGAAACCCTAGCTCAAAGCATAACCCTTATTTTGCCAAAAAATTTCTCAAAGTTGTAAAATTCGAATTTTACTTTGCAGCCTCTTTCAACCTCTCTCAACCATCAAAACGTGTTCCTGAGGTAAGTTTGAGTAAGTATACATCATTATCAATGATCAAAACAGCCTGAATCGATGCATACATGTTCATACATATTCAAAACTTTCTTGATTTTGCATTTTTATTATCTGCTTGTTTTAATTGATTCTAATGATTTCAATGTGCTCATGAGATGCTAAGGGATCGATCTGGGCAATCGTTTGTGAGTTTGAACGTCGGAAACACGAGTTGCCATACTTAGGGTTTTTAGAACTGTTAGCTTCAAATCTCAAATTGCAGGGCGATTCAAGGAAAACTGAGGCCACCATTGGATTCGCAGACCCCGATTTAGGGGGGGGGTAGCCTTAATCCCAGCCTTCGAATTCGTGTATTTTGCAAGTTCAGGGATCGTGGTCGCCGGAGAAGACGATCGGAGCTAGGGCTCCGGCGTCGTTGACATTCTTTGACCGGCGAGGAGCTGGCGTGGCGCGATGGAGCGATTTGATTCGTTCATGCGTAAGTGATCGGCCCGCTAGTCGATCGCTTGAAGTCAAAACAATGACACGCGTATCATTCATATTCAATTGATTTTGGTTTTACAAACACCAAATGCAATGTGGCGCAGTGGTTAAGGCTTTGGTTTGAGAAGATTCCCCAAGAGGTCTCCAGTTCGAACCACACCAGGACCGGTTTTCTTTTTCTTTTTTACAAAACTTCACACTTTTCATATTTTTTCTATTTTATTTACTTTTAATATTTTCATTCAATTTAATTTATCTTTCATAATTTTTATCATGCATTAAAAAACACCAAAAATATTTTTCTTTTTTGCATTATTTTCAGAAAATGTTTATTTAATTTATAAAATTAAAAATATTATTTTTGCATGCATATTTGATTTAATTTCAATTTAATCATTTAAATCACTTTTAATTGATTTTTAATTATTAAATTAACTCCAAAAAATCCCAAAAACTTATTTTAGCATATTAATGTTATTTCCAGCATGAAAACATTTTTCTCATTCAAAAATTATTATTTTTACTAACATTTTCCTCTTATTCAATTTCCTCGTATCTCCCGATTTTTCATCTGTTCACAGGTTATACCGTTTCGGACAATTTTTATCGTTTTCTTTTCATATTATGTAATTCCCTATGGGATGTAATAGTTTAATTAGGACTTTTATTTTCCGCACTTTAACTTATGTATCTGCCCCAAAGCCATGTAATAGCGTAGAATTTATCTTTCCGCACTTTATATTTCCGCAATTTAATTTCTGCACCCTATAAACTGTTAGTAATTAGGCATGTATGGCAAGACTAAAATCGGACATAGCTCACTCATAACTTCAAGACAAAATATCTGAAATCAACACACTCTTTTCACACATGCACCCCTTAGGGTAATTCTCTCTCGTTGCCTTTACGAATACAAATGGTCATGTCCCTCGAACGTAGAGGTATTCTAGCACCGTTGCCTTCAAAACAAATCATCATAGTCCCTTCGATACAAAGATCATAAGACCCACGATGTCGCCTCCGAATACATGATCTTGACCCTCGATTGTTTCCTATGAAAAATGATGATAGTCCCTTCAAATGTGCTAGGATACTTCCTACAAGTTGCCTTCTATGACCATACGATGTCCCTTCGAATGTCCCGCTTACATCCAACGGATAGGGTTACCTACCAACTAATGGTATGGATAGCACTATTCTAAAGGAATGTAAAATAACACGAAAACGACCAATTTTGAGTAGGTAATAAGACTTTTAGTTGCTTGCTCTATCAAAATACTTTTCACACCTCACACTTTTGTCAAAGTTCAAACTTTTTTTTCAAACAAAACATTTCCGAACACTTTGTATACATTCCTACATGAATCATTACAAAGTCAAAGCGAAATTCCTTTTTCAAAACATTTTTCAAACACACAGAAAGCACATTTTTTCAAAAGTGATCTAAGAGCAACTAAGAGCCCGTAGATAACTACGGATGGAAAGGGTGCTAATACCTTCCCTTTTCATAACCTTCTCACTTACTCAGAATCTAACGAAGGTCTTTTTCTGTACTTTTTACCTTCCCTTAATTGGATAAAAGAAAAGTCGGTGGCGACTCTTGCTATCCGCACATTTGCGATACAAAAACCTACAAAGTCAGTTCACCGTATAACATTCTTCTTCTAGTATCAACCTCCTCTTGATTTGAGCAGATCAAGAACACTCTTGCAAAATTCACAGACAATTCACCACTTCCACGACCCATTTGCGAAATCACCCCGCTCTCCAAACCCTTTGCTATGGCTGAATCTGCTCTGTGCAATTGTGACTAACAAACCTACAAGACACCTCCGTACTTGCTGGACAAACCAACTGGTTTTTCCTCGAAACCCCCTTCGAATCTGCAACTCATCTAGATCACAGATCGTACCGCTGAACGTTATCTCTTTGATCTCTTGATGCAACGAACAATGATGATTATGTGTCAATGTTCTTGAAACAAGATGATTGAGAAGATGATGAAGATGAATTCTCTTTCAGATTTCTATGCTCAGAGAATATTTGGATGCGCACAAAAATTGCTTGTTGTAACAACAAGTATTTTTGTAAAACTGCAAAACTGTCTTATATATGGAAACCTCAAAAGTTAGTTGAAAAACATACTTATGTGTCAATACAAAATCTTATGCATCGGCATAAGTGGCTTGATGCATTGATACAAGTGGTTTTGTATCGATGCATACTGTGTTGAAATTAGTTCCAGAGAGTTAAATTGAGTATGAGTTGATGCAAATTTCGTATGCATCGATACAAGACCCTTCATGTATTGATACAAGTCATTTTGCATCAATGCATACAGTAATGGAATGGTTTCCAGAAGGTTGAGTTGCGTATGCGTCGATGCAAAATACTTATATGTCGATACATGACACCTATGTATTTATACAAAGGATTATGCATCAATGCATACTGCTATTTAAAATGATTCCAGAAAACTAATTAAAGCATGAGTCGATGCATGGCACAGATGAATCGATGCATGTGAGTCATGTATTGATACAAGCACTTATGTATCGATGCAAGATCAAAAATCTAGAGCCTCAATTCTTATATGAGTCGATGCAAAACACGTATGCGTCGATGCATACAGTGTAAAATTCTATTTTCCAGAAATAAGAGTTGGTATGCATCGACACAAATGATTTTGCATTGATACAAGCACCAAATGTAATCAATCCCAATTTATATATATATATATATATATATATATATATATATATATATATATATATATATATATATATATATATATATATATATGCCGATACAAAACTTTATGAGTCGACTCATATTAATGGAAAATTGTTTTATGTATTGATGCATTGATTTTTGTATTGACTCAAAAGGTTATGCATTGATGCATGCCTTCTTGTATTGATGGAAAATTGTTTTATGTATTGATGCATTGATTTTTGTATTGACTCAAAAGGTTATGCATTGATGCATGACTTCTTGTATTGACTCAAAAACTCAAAAGGTTATGTATTGATGCATGCAATCATGGCAAGGCAATCACACATGTATATTGACACAATTAGACAATCAAGCATATATATTTGTCATCATTCAAAACAATATTGCTCACAAACTCCCCCTTTTTGATGATGGCAAATTTTTGCAAGATATATGTTGATTAATAATTGTGTGCAGAGTTGCACCCCCTGAGTTTATGCATAAATTCTGATCATAACTAACATCTGCCTGTTTTCTCCCCCTTTGTCAACACCAAAAAGAGAGAAATACTAAAAGCAAGAGAATACAATAGACAACAGTGTGGATTAGCAGAAAGGCAAGCACAACATTTATGATATAGAGAAAGTTAATCACATAGATTGACAAGATATAGGGAAATCACTTAAATTCACTCACATAGAGTGCAAGAATGTAAGTAAACAACATTCTAATGGTACAAAACAGCTAGTACAATGATGAAGTAGACAATGAAAACAATACAAATGTTGGAATTGAAATTCTAATGGGCTGATGGGTCAACCCAAAACAACTATGAGTCGACACAAGAGTTTTTGAAATTTGTTTTGGATCGATGCAAAACACGGATGTGTTGATGCATACTGAAAGCATTTAGGAAATTTAAAAATGTCAAAAGTTTGGGTCGATGCATACGATGCATGTGTCGATCAGAGCAGATTATGCATCGATACATGCCATTTTGTGTCGACCACTATTTGGTGAAACTGAGTTCTAATTTGAATTTCAGAGTCAGTATCCCATTTTGACCCAAATATGAATGAATGTCAGTGCAGAATGGATTAGTAATGAGTGATTATGTAGAATGGTAATGTAATGAGGATGATAATGATGATATTCCAACAATTTATGTAAAGTCAAGCATACAAATGATCATTTAAGGAACATATTGCACATACACAAGGTTAATGAATGTTAATAGAGTATGTAAGGGAACACTATTACCTGATTTGATGAACTTTTTGAATATACAGGTACAAGAGCTAAACTACATCTTAACAGCATGGTGATATATATATACATAAGTAGGTACATGCATGCTTAAGACATTACGTGAGAAAGATCCAAGATCCCTAACTCACGATGAATGTTGAAGAAGGATTCCGTTGATAATGGTTTGGTGAAAATGTCAACAAGTTGACTTTTAGTGTCCACATGCTCAAACACAACGTCTTCTTTTTCAACATGATCACGAAGAAAGTGATGCCTAATCTCTATGTGTTTAGTTCTAGAATGTAAAACAGGATTCTTGGTTAGGTTAATAGCACTAGTGTTGGCACATTTTATTGGAATACGTTTCAATTGAATATCAAAATCTTGCAGTTGTTGTTTTAGCCACAAAATCTGGGCGCAACAACTACCAGCTGCGACGTATTCAGCCTCAGCAGTTGACAATGCAACAGAGACCTGCTTTTTGCTATGCCAACTGACTAGGGAGTTTGAAAATAGGTGACATGTGCCACTAGTACTCTTCCTATCTGTTTTGCAGCCAGCAAAGTCAGAGTCAGATTATCTGACTAAGCTACAATTGCTTCCTTTGGAATACCAAAGCCCATATTTAGATGTTCCATGAAGGTATCTAAGTATGCGCTTGACATCTTTCAAGTGTGATTCCTTAGGATTCAATTGATATCATGCGCACAAACAGACACTAAACATAATGTCAGGCCTAGATGCAGTAAGATATAAGAGAGATCCAATCATACCTCTATACTTCTTGATATCTACACTCTTACCATGTTCATCTTTATCCAAGTTCCCATTTATAGCCATGGGGGTATTGATGGACTTTGAGTCATTCATTCCAAATCGCTTGCTGCAGTTTGACATTGGTGCCCTCATCAAGTTGTTTTACTTGTAGACCAAGGAAGAAATTCAACTCTCCCATAAGACTTATCTCAAATTCCCCCTGCATGACTTTTGAACCAAGTGAAGGTTAGTTGAACCAAAAATTATATCATCTACATATACTTGAACTAAAAGAATGTGCTTTCCTTTACGTTTAATGAAGAGAGTGGTATCCACTTTACCTCTTGAATATCCATGATCAAGCAGAAATTTGTTGAGTCTTTCATACCAAACCCGAGGGGCTTGATTAAGACTATACAAAGCTCGTTTTAGTTTGTAAACATAATCTGGATATTCATCGTTCTCAAAACCAGGAGGTTGTGAGACATACACTTCTTCATTTATGACACCGTTTAGAAAAGCACTCTTTACATCCATTTGATAAAGTTTGAAATTTTTAGAGCAAGCATAAGCTAGCAAAAGACGTATAGCTTCAAGACGAGCAACTGGAGCATAAGTTTCTTCATAGTCTATGCCCTCCTCTTGGCTATACCCTTTTGCTACTAAGCGAGCTTTATTTCTAGTTATCACTCCGTTTTCATCAAGTTTGTTTCTAAAAACCCATTTAGTGCCAATGATATGATGATCTCGCGGACGAGGAACAAGTTCCCAAACGTCATTTCTTTTAAATTGATTTAGCTCATCTTGCATGGCCATTAGCCAAATTCATCAATCAAGGCCTCTTTGGCATTCTTAGGTTCTACTTGTGAAACAAATGCAAAGTGATAACAGAAATTACTTATCTTAGAACGAGTCATCACTCCCTTTGTAATGTCCCCCAATATGTTTTCAATTGGATGATCTTTTGAGGATTTCCAGGCTGGTGGAAGACTCTCTACTTCTGTTGTTCCTTCTTCTACTGCATCTTCATCTTTGTCTACTGGTTTGGATTGATTAATTTCCACTGCATCTTCCTTGAGTATGTCTTCTGAAGATATACCTGCGTCATCAAAAGAAATACCTTTTCCGACATTCTTCGGACAAGACTCATCAAAAGAAACATGGACAGACTCTTCAACAGTAAGTAAATGTTTATTATACACACTATATGCTTTACTTGATTGTGAGTAACCAAGGAAAATACCTTCATCTACTTTTGCATTAAACTTCCCAAGATTCTCTTTGCCATTATTCAAAGCAAAACATGTACAACCGAATACGTGAAGATGTGATAAGTTTGGCTTTCTTCCTCTCAAGAGCTCATAAGGAGTTTTGTCCAAAATGGGATGAATTAATATCCTATTTAAGACATAACAGGATGTGCTAATCGCATCAGCCCAAAAGTATTTTGGTAATCTGCCTTCATTGAGCATTGTTTTAGCCAACTCCTCTAAAACACGATTTTTTCGCTCCACAACTCCATTTTGCCGTGGAGTTCGAGGAGCAGAAAAGTTATGCTTAATGCCATGCTTATCATAGTACTTATCAAAGAGACTGTTTTGAAATTCACCTCCATGATCGCTTCGAATTGTAATTATTTTTAACTCCATTTTATTTTGGGACAGTTTCGCAAAACTTTTAAAAGCAGGAAAAGTTTCATCTTTGCTATGAAGGAATATTATCCAAGTGAATCTAGAATAGTCGTCAACTATTACAAAACCATAGTAGTTTCCACCTAGGCTCTTTGTTCTTGAGGGTCCAAAGAGGTCCATATGGAGAAGGTCGTGAAGTAGAAACAACATTTTGGATTTGAAAGACACCTCGCTTGCTTTCCCATTTGACATGCGTCGCATAGGTGGTCTTTTGAAAACTTTATTTTTGGAAGACCGACTACTAGATCTTTGGATACAACCTTATTTAACAAATCGAAATTAACATGCGCTATACGTCTATGCCAAAGCCAAGAATCATCGTTCAAGGTGACTAAACATTTATTGCTTGTTAATGGTACATCAAAAAGATCAAACATATAGATGTTGTTTACTCTAATTCCTTTAAACATAATATTCTGCTCAGTATTTTCAATAATGCAACAGGTTTCTGTGAAGGCTACCTTATAACCCTTGTCGCACAATTGACTTATACTTAATAGATTATGTTTAAGACCCTCTACAAGGTGGACATCGAAATAGTAGTGGTAGACCTACACTACCTTTGCCGAGTATTGCTCCTTTGTTATTGTCTCCATAAGTAACATAACCTTTCTTCTTTGTTTTGAAGTCAATGAAGAGTGATATGTCACCTGTCATGTGCCTTGAACATCCGCTGTCCAGAAACCATTATCTATCTACGGATGCAAGACATTCAATCTGCAATATCAAAAGAGAGAGGTAGGTACCCAATTTTCATTGGGTCCATGTGGGTAAGTGGTAACATGGTTGCCTTTAGGCCTCCATGGATAAATGCCTTTAGGAACAAGGAATCTCCTAAACTTGCATTTCTCGATGGTGTGACCTTTATGACAACAGTAATGACATACTATATGATGATGAACCTGTTTGCTTTTGCTAATTGAGTCCATTGGAGTCTTTTCTACAAAAGAATATTTGGCATAGGGTGGATTCATTGATTTCTTAAAAATCCTAGGATCAATAGCATAAGTAATTTTGGGTTGAAAATCTTTTCCAATTTGACATTAAGAGTCTTAACCTCTTTTGCCAAATGTGACAAACTCCACATTAATAGCAATACATCCACTTACATCAATATCTTTTGAACTTGCTGCAATACTAGCCTTTAGACATTCTAAATCTTTTCACTTTATACACTTTACCTTCCAAATGAGAAAAGATTTTTGTTGGAGGATAAGTTTAAAGGCGTCTTTCTTGTGCAAAAGCTATTTTCAGTTCAGAGAAAGACAAAGAATCAAAATTATTGTAATATGCTTTTCTTACTTTATTCACTTGGTTTTTCTTCTTGTGGATGGACTGGTTATTAATGTGAGTCATGAGGCACAGATTAGCAGTCTCGTCGTTGTAACTTGAGCCTTTATCGCTTGATGATTCGCTGTCCTTTTTGGTAAATTTCTTTGGTGGTGCCTTTCCTCTGTCCTTTTTGTTCATAGGAAATTCTGTTTTGTAATGTCCAGATTTCCCACAATTGAAGCATGATCCCTTCCCTTTATATTTCTTACTTTCCTCCTGCTTTGACTCCATGGATTTTCTCCTGAATTTAGACAGATTTTTGTCGGAGTGAGTTATTCCATTCTTTCGAATAAATCTATTGTATCTTCGAACAAACAGTCCCATTTCCTCATCATCTGAATCTTCGTCACTACTTGAGTCATCATCATTTTGCTCTATTTTTGAGGACTTAGAGCTAGAAGCCTTAAGATCAATAGGCTTCTTCTCACTCTCCTTGTCTCTATTCTTCTCCTTCTTATTCTTGTTCTCATACTTTTCAAGATTTTCCAGTTGTTGCTGATGTTCTTCCAGCTTACCAAACAGAGTTGGAATGGTGAGCGTTGTGAGGTCGTTGGCTTCCTTAATTGCTGTAACTTTTGGTAGCCATTCCCTGCTAAGATATCTCAGAATTTTATTAGTGGCAATTTCATTGGAAACAGGTTTTCCAAGTGCATTTAAATGACCAGTGAGATGAACGAATCTCTTTTGCGTGTCAAAAATAGTTTCTCCTTGTTTCATGCGAAAGAGCTCAAACTCTTGGTTGAGTGTGTTAATTCGAGATTGCTTAACATCATTCGTGCCCTCATGAGAAACCTCTAAAGCATCCCACATTTCTTTAGTTGTCGTGCAATGAGATGCCCAATAATACTCATTAACACCAAGTGTTGAAATTATCATATTTCGGCCTCCCCAATCGCTAGACCATTTTTTCTCATCTTTTTCATCCCAATTGTCCTCAGGTTTAGGCACAATGGCACCTGCAGCATTCGTCATGGTAATTTGAAAAGGTCCATTCTGAATGGCAGTCCATACAATCCTATCTATGGAGTTTATTTGAACTCGCATGCAGTCTTTCCAATAGCCATAGTTTTCACCGTTAAAAACAAGAGCTCTAGTGTACGCCCCCTTAGGTTCAGAAGTCATATCGTTAGAAGCAGGCACAAAGCACCAGCGAACCGGTGCTCTGATACCACTTGTTAGACGGTGTGGCAAGTGATCGAGAGGGGGGGTGAATAGATCACCTCCTTTTTCTTTACGAATTAAAGAATTTTATCAGAGTTTCAATCAAACGTGTGGAAACTACCAAAGGTCCTGAATTGACTTCCGTCTATTCTGAACCGACTATAAGAAAACCGGACATACCATAGATTTATGGGTTTTAATTGAGATGAGAATGACGAAGTAACACACCACTTAATATGGATAAATGCACTGATCACAAAAACTCTTTCCAATGAAATAAACTTGAGCTAATACTTTTATCAAACAATTGGTAGATGCTAAGCAATGATCAAAGGCAATGGAATTTATGTAAAGGTTATTTTCCAGCCTTGTATCAATGCACAGAAAGGTTGATCACCAATTGAATCAAAAACGTATTGTAAACGTAAAGAGATAGAGATAAAGAATATGATACTCGGAGCGATTTGGTAAGGAAGTTCCCCACGATCGTCCTCGCGTGTGGGTACGTCTCCCTCTCAATTTCCAAATTGGAATTGAGAACTTCTATATCAATATGTTGAAAAATGTTTACAAGGTTGCAATACAAAGACATAAAAACGAATCCTGCAGATCTTCTTCTTCTTGTATCAACCTCCTCTTGATTTGAGCAGATCAAGAACACTCTTGCAAAATTCACAGACAATTCACCACTTCCACGACCCGTTTGCAAAATCACCCCGATCTCCAAACCCTACGCTATGGCTGAATTTTCTCTGTGCAATTCTGACTAACAAACCTACAAGACACCTCCATTCTTGCTGGACAAAACAACTAGTTTTTCCTCAAAACCCCCTTCGAATCTGCAACTCAGCTAGATCACACATCGTACCGCTGAACGTTATCTCTTTGATCTCTTGATGCAACGAACAATGATGATTATGTGTCAATGTTCTTGAAACAAGATGATTGAGAAGATGATGAAGATGAAGTCTCTTTCAGATTTCTATGCTCAAAGAATATTTGGATGCTCACAAAAATTGCTTGTTGTAACAACCTGTATTTTTGTAAAACTGCAAAACTGTCTTATATATGGAAACATCAAAATTTAGTTGAAAAACAAACTTATGTGTCAATAAAAAATCTTATGCATCGACACAAGTGGCTTGATGCATTGATACAAGTGGTTTTGTATCGATGCATACTGTGTTGAAATTAATTCCAGAGAGTTAAATTGAGTATGAGTCGATGCAAATTTCGTATGCATCGATACAAGACCCTTCATGTATTGATACAAGTCATTTTGCATCAATGCATACAGTAATGGAATGGTTTCCAGAAGGTTGAGTTGCGTATGCGTCGATGCAAAATACTTATGTGTCGATACATGACACTTATGTATTGATACAAAGGATTATGCATCAATACATACTGCTATTTAAAATGATTCCAGAAAACTAATTAAAGCATGAGTAGATGCATGGCACAGATGAATTGATGCATGTGAGTTATGTATTGATACAAGCACTTATGTATCGATGCAAGATCAAAAATCCAGAGCCTCGATGAAAAACACGTATGCATCGATGCATACAGTGGAAAATTCTATTTTCCAAAAATAAGAATTGGTATGCATCGACACAAATGATTTTGTATTGATACAAGCACCAAACATAACTGAATCCCAATTTCTAATATATATATATATATATATATATATATATATATATATGTCGATACAAAACTTTATGAGTCGACTCATATTAATGGAAAATTGTTTTATATATTGATGCATTGATTTTTGTATTGACTCAAAAGGTTATGCATTGATGCATGCCTTCTTGTATTGATGGAAAATTGTTTTATGTATTGATGCATTAATTTTTGTATTGACTCAAAAGGTTATGCATTGATGCATGCCTTCTTGTATTGACTCAAAAACTCAAAAGGTTATGTATTGATGCATGCAATCATGTCAAGGCAAGCACACAGGTATATTGACACAATTAGACAATCAAGCATATATATTTGTCATCATTCAAAAAATATTGCTCACATGCTGATCTTAGACATTATGACTGAAAATGGTCTAATAGCACACCTCAAAGATGCCAAACTATTGAAAGAGTTGGATCATATTTGTGGAAAAGTCTGGACTGGAAAGAATCTAGTAAAGAGAAAGATAATTGATAAACTTCTTTCTAAACCTACTCCATTAGCCTGGGGCACTGTCACAAAGAGAAGAGTTCCTCTAGCAGAATTTCGTGCGTTCGACGCAGAAGATCACTAGATAACTATCCAGAACTACATAAGAAGCTGCAAAAGAAAAAGACTTCAAATTGATCCAGCTTTGCTGCTAGGAAGAAAAAAAGACCTTTAAAGTCTCAGAAGAAGAAAAAGAAGACAACCTCAGGTAAAACTTCTGATCCCATTTATTTTATCAATCCTGCTAATATAGTAACATCTGCTGCACAATCCTCTTCAACATTTGTTCCCCTAGCATCACAAACCACAAAACAAACTCTAGATACCATAGATGTAGACATAGATCTCATTGTCCCATCAGAAGCTCTAGAAACCAATCCCTGAATTGCTCAAGTTCTTTCAGATATAAATAACTTTGATTCCTTCAATATAGAACTTCTATCCTCAACTACTATCAAACAATCCACACCTTCTATCACTTCACAAAATGCTCCACATGATATTCCTGTCTCTGTTCCCAACCAACCTAATCCAAATGCACCATCATCTCAAACTTTTATTCCACACCCAAACATCAATGAAAGAAACTCAGATATTCCATCTTGGCTAATGGCTGGAATTAATGTTCCAGTGAACACACAATTTCCTTCATTCCCTCTACCCACTACAAATATTTTCTCTATTCTCAAGTCTCCCTAACACGTCACTACTTCATTTTTTGAACCAACCATTGGTCCTATCCGTATAGAACTTCCTCCACATCCCTCTGTAAAACTTCAACAAACTCCCTCATCTGACCAAACCACTATTTCTACATAACTTCCGCCAACTCCCTCATCAGAACACAACACCATACCTACAAAATTTCCACATCCTCACTCCCCAGAAACTATTGTCAGTCCAACCTTTGAACCTACTCTTGCCACACAAAACCTACCACCGGTCTCCACTCCAACACTTCCCTTTCCATAAAATATTCACTCCCCAAAATTTCTTAGAACCATAGTTGATCTCAACTCCCTGACCAAAAAGAAAGTTGTGCATACAGATGTTAGTATATGTTTGCAGAAGTTTGAAACAGAAATGATGAATTGGCTAGAACTGCTGAAGGAAGATTACGCCAGTAACTTGAGCCCCCATGCCTCAGCTGATCTATGGCAAACATTCAAAAGGAGATTCAACGCTAAATATCTAAAACCCAAAGAGTTATCTTACTCTCATGTTTATGAGAAATTCACTGAGTTTCTGAATGGTCTGAAGCAAGCAACTTACAATATTTGGAATGAAAAGCCACTTCTACAGTTTGACAATGCTCTATGGCAACCACCTGCTGACTATATGGATATTTCTTATGATGAATCTTCTAAATCAGAAGTTTCTGATCCAAACTCTACAGCATTGGTTCTGTACAAACCACCTCTCTTTCGTCCTAGAGATACAAGTAAAAAGGTGCTGAAACTTATGGTTGATCTAGACACACTCTTCTCAAGTACCTTATGTCCCAGATCTGCTGGTTTTACATCAAGGAATGTTTCTATTGAAAATACTGCTTCAACTTCTGAGGTACTAGAAACTCTGAAGGAGTAAAATAAGGAAAATGAAGTTGTCCGTGCACGTCTGGACAAACAAGATGAGAGGAATAAGGAAATCAAGACTTGGATGCAGAAGCAAGATAAATCTTCAAATGAAATCAAGAACCTTATACTTTCACTAGTTTCTCGTTCCACCTATACCTTCTGTTTTAATAAAACCTTCTTTGCATCATTGTTTTTTCCAAGTGTTTTGTTCCTTTTGTCCAACTTCTGTAACCGTGTTTTTTTAAGTTAATGATTATCAGAACTTTGCTTTACTTTACAATGTTTTTAAACTGAATTTTTGATTATGACAAAAAGGGGGAGAAAATTGAGACTTTGATCTGATTAATTAATAACATGTTATTGGGACAAAAGTGTCAAACATTTCTAACAAAAAAACATACAAGTGTCTTTTCTACTTTTGAAGTATACATGTTTAAACAAGCTCTGAACGAAGATGTTACAAAGACAAACTCAATTCTAAAGCCTCAAACTCTGATGATTCAAGCTTTGAAATGAAAACAAAACTCTGAAGTAAAAGGATCTCTAAAAATTCTGAAAGAACATGTCAAGGAAGTTCTACTATACTTAGTTTTCCTTAGTATTAATCTCAGGGGGAGATTGTCTATCACAGGGGGAGATATGTTTTTCATATATACAAACTTTTTAAATCAAAATCTAATATTTTTATCATCATCAAAAAGGGGGAGATTGTTATAACATAGTTTGGTTTTAATCAAAGCTTAGAGTTTTGATGATAACAAGTGAAATAAATTTTGTATAACAGATAATGATACTCTGATGTATAATGTTTTCATTTCAGATGATATTCTTACTCAAGCATTCAAGAATATAGAAATATCAAATTATGCTGAGTAAACAAGTAATAGAAGTTCCAATGAAGAATGGAACTTCTGGACACGCACATTGGAAAGCAACTTCTGAAGGAAGCTTGCTAACGCAACCTCTGAAAGAAGCACCAAAGAAACCTCTGTTTAGAAGATACTTTGAACAAGGCTTACAGAATATCATGATCTATCTATACTTCATCTTCTAAGACAAAGTCTGCTATAGTAACCTTACCCTACTAAGGCTAAGACGACTGAAGTACTTGAGTGGTTCAACTTTCTAGGTTCATTGGGAAAACAAGCACATGCAACTAAACAACCTTAATTATGTTTTCCAATAACCAAGACACGCAAAGGGCTGCAACGAAAAAATTCTAGAAGCTATATAAAGAACAACATTCAAAAAAGAAAATAACAATTTTTTTGAAAGTGAACTTACGCTGCCAAAGTCAAAACCTTATTCTGTTAAGTTTAATTTTCAATTTTGAGCATTAAAATCTTGTGTAAAAATCACTTTTGTGGTAAAGCTTGTTAGAAGAAACTATATACACTTTGTTAGAAGTTGTTGTATAATTGTTCCTTGAGAGACCAGTTGGGTCAGATTTCTCAAGAGGGCTAGGACTAGTTAAGTCATAGAGGTGTTAGTCGCTTGCAGTTGGCTTGTGCATTGTTGTTAGTCACAATAGTTAGTTGTGCAATTGTAATCTTTTGATTATAGTGGATTAAGTCCTCATTGAGAGAGGCAAAATCAGCTTGACGGGTGGACTGGAGTAGTTTGAGTTTCAAACAAACCAGGATAAAAATCATTGTGTGATTTGTTTGCAGTTAAGTAAAAGAAAATTTTAAAAGGGAAAAACTTTTTCAACCCCCCCCCCCTTCTAAGTGTTTTCTAAGCCTTCATGTTTCTCTGGATATTTAAACAATTCAACTTAACATGTCCTAACATAAGATAGGACTTCTTGATCAACTTGTTCCTGTTTGCAAGTTAACACATCATATCTAATATATTGCTGCTATATTTGTTTTACTAAAATTAATGCCAATCTAAAGAAAGAATTAACAATCTCCCCTTTTTGTAAATTTTGGCTAAAATAAATAACATAAATTACAACCCGGATTGCAGCAATAACAAAAAATACAATCCTTCAACACGAGTCTTAAGCAACTACTGATCATAGTAGGACGACAACATGGAGTCCAACTATATAAGCACAATAATGTTAGGACATCATGTTCAAAAAATTCTTCAAAAAGGCTCCATTTCAACGAAACAACTCAACACCAAAGAACATCAATCTCGGGATAAAGGATTAGAAAGTCCTGTAGTCATTTGGTGTACATGAGAAAGAAGATAGGAAACACTCCCCCTCAAACCTGCATGGATCTTAAAAGACAAAATGGTGGCATAAGATAATTATTAACCACTTTTTAATCAGCAGCCATCATTCGACCTAGACAAATCAACCACCGCCCATGGTAACTCAGAATACAGGTCATAATTGTGTTCATAACTCAGATCACAAGTTAGAAATCAATTCATCAGACACAAGATAGAACTTCCTATCTGACATCTTTGAAAAATACATGTGAGAACAGACTCCAAATTGTCCATATGAGAAAACCCTTTCTCCCTCTTTTGGCCAAAAATTGACAAAGAAAGCCTTCACAAAACCACACGCAAGCACAACTCATCCAAACCCAAACAAAAGCCATAAGACCTATGGAGACACCAACTTACAAGGTGAAAAAGGAAGGATAAACCTCTATAAATAGTTGAGTATTAACTTGGAAAATAATGATCCTTGATTGTAACATTGGTCTTAGTCAAAAGGAAAAAATATTTGAGGAGAAACTGCCACCAAAATCAATGTGCACCGTCCAAAATAGCTTTGAAAGAATTTATTAGCTCTGGACTATTTCTGCTGAAAAGACATAGTCCGTATACATGCACATGCACATGCACATGCACATTCAAACACACTTAATACACTCCATTATAACACATTTTTTATCACACCGTCCATAAAACTCTTAAGTTGATTACGCAAGAAACATGTCCTGAATAATGTCTTGACATCCAGTCACACATTGTCTTCTAACTCATTTATACCATCCATTGTCGCATTCCCAACATGTTTTTCTTTAAAGAAGTAAATACCTTTTTTAGAAATAAGTTTCTTTTAATCAAATGAAATGTAGTTTTAACTGGAAAATTAGACTTTAAAGGGTTCCCAGCGTTCCCTTAAACTCATAAACACCTTCAAAAATGTGTTTAAAAACACTTTTCTAAAAATACTAACTTCCCTAACTAATTAACAAAGCACTTTTCTGGTATTTATCAATTAAAAACTAAAATACCTTAATCTTTTGTACTGGATGGATTTATATCTTACTTGACATATAAATGGTTCTACTTTCGTAGCAACCGATCATATAAAGCTTATAAAAGTTGTTATAAAATTAAAACAGTCCCATAAGTATTTCTCAAAGAACAACGATTTAGAGTACTGTCCTCACATTCCAACACTTATAATTTATCTAGACATGATTATAACATATGACAAAATGACTTATTTAATCAAGGAATAAAATATAATAGACATAGAATGTAAGTTTGGAAACATGCAATCGATAAAAATTAAATTAAAGTGACTTAAGTGGAGATAAATAAAAATACGATAAGATAAAAGTAATGTGATTAAATAAAAACCATCTCCAAAGAGAAAATAATATGTTATAGGAAGTAAATCAACAAAAAGACTTGAATGCGACAAATAAAATGGTGGCACGATTAAACTTCTATAGGGGTTGCTCCAAACTCGATACAGACTCAATCGAAAATGATATGACTCTCCAGTGTGAAATGCTAAAGCTTACAAAATGCAACAATATATGGCTTAAGTTTGTACTCAGTTTGGGTAGGTGAAAAAAATGAAGCTTTACACCTATTTATAGAGTTCCAAAGTCCTAAAATGTCACAAGGGGGTTGTTGGATACATGGGAGAGAAAATAGTAGTGAATGGAGTGAATGGGAGACCAAGCCAATCCCATTTGTAACTGTTGTGTCTTTTCAAGGTATGGGGACCGCCACACCCTAATGAAAAATGCCATGCTCAGAAAATGGTCATGACTCGGTCTTTGTGACTGTTAGCGCGTGAACCACTCGTGGCCACCTCTATGTTGAATGTCATGCTGGTTTCCTTGAGTGTAAATTGCATTTTTCTTCTTTGTTTTTCATTTGAATTACTTTGTTTCTTCGCGAATGGCTCCCATATGATCAAACACCTTAAGCACTGAGAAATTACCAACATAATACAGGAAATGGAGATAAAACAACAATAAAATATATAAAAATCGAGTCAAATATATGATGCGTTTTGGTGTCATCAAGTATGATTTAGTTGGCCTTTTTCGCCTAATTGATAAGTGAAAATTGTAGGTATTTTTGTATATAGGTTTTGTTGCACTTATCAGTACTTTTTTTTAATATCGTTTGAATAATCTCCACTTTATTTGTGAATACATTTACTTTACGAATAATTGTGTTATTATGTAAATTTTGTAACGTCAAATAGTTTTAATGTCTTTTGTAGGTATTTTCGCATATTCAGAGCATTGAGGAATAAGGTGTCGAAGGAACAACTGTAGAGAAGCAATTTTGAGAAGAGTTTTGTTCAAGGAGGCTCGTTTAACACAGTAAATCTGCTAAGTGTGAGCCCGTTAAGTGTATTCTCTGGCGCGCTTTGCAATTTTGGGATTTTGGAAGAAGTTTTTTTAGCCTACTAAGTGCTGAGATTAGTTTTATAAAATAGTTTTTCATTCATTTCTAGGTTATATTTTTTGGGTATTTGTTCCTAACTCCATCAATCTTCATTCTTTGTAGATTAGAGCTTAGAAAAAACATTTGTGGCTTGTAATCGGATGATATGGGGTCGAGAACTTGGTTGATCATGATTAACATCGTGAAAGATTCAGTTTCTTCTCCTTTTCTTCTCTTTGCAACCATCATTTTTTTGGGCTTTTTTGTAAGTATGCTTTTTTAATGTGTATATTTATTACTCATGATGTTGTATGAAGCTTTATTTACAAATCAATGTCGGTGATTTCTTACTTTATTTGGATTTGAGTTGTTATAGACACATACTGCTTAGATTCGGATTTAGGATGAACATCTATTAAGTTTTGATTCTAGAGATAGATTTAGTCCTGGTATTCACGCGAGTATCGACTCTTAATGCCTTTGTGTTATTTGTGTTATGTTGAGAGAACATTGACGCGAGCGATACGGTTGATATCTCACTCTACGTTAGAGATAACCTCTGTGTGAGTGATACATGATGATATTGACAATTAGTTTAGGCTGATTACAACTGATTAGTAAGTTTAAGTATTTAACGAGTATATCAAAAGAAAACATGGGAGTTATATCGTCTCCGAAGAATGAATTTTTTTTCTGTTAATAACTTTAATTATGGTATTTACCTTTTATATAAACCAACCGAATTTAAGCTAGAACTCATAAACGTGAAAAATACTTACTTTTGCTTGCCGCTTTATCGCTTCAGCAAACTGGCGCTGTTTCCGGGGATTGGTGTTTTTATTGGATCACATCGCGATAGTTTCTTTATTTTTGAGTTTTGTAGGTATCATATATATTGTTTATTCTAACTTATTTATATTGATACTTTTATATGTTCACCATATTTGTGAATTTTACATACTTGTACATATATGTGTTTTTCGTTGTGTTCAAGTTTTTGTATATATTTGTTTCTCTTCACGTTTTCCAAAAGTGTGGTTAGATGCGTAGTTCTCGAAAGAGCTCGAAGAGATGAGAGCAAAGGCAGGAGTCAAAGAAATTTGGCTCATCCGAAGCACAAGTACAATATTTTTTTATTTCTTTTGTTTTTTGTTTGGACTCTAATTTTGGTACGATATCTTGAGGAATTTTGAGGTGATTTTTCAAGTTTGTACATTTCAATTTGCAGATGTATGGTAATGATAGTTTTTTAAGTTGGTAAGCTCCAAGTACTCATTTATAGCCTTCTAGAACATAGCATGTTTAAGAGACTTTTCTGTTTTACAAATTTGCATTTCATTTATTCTTTTGACATATTTGTTCATTCTTGAATCACGTTAGGACTAAACCCTTTTTGTGAAGTTTCTTTCCATTGTTAACTATATGCACGGGAGACCTACATTTGTTGTCTTAACTCAATTTTATTATATTTAATCTTGCATTTATGTTGATTTGTATGAAAGCATGAAATGATTAAGGCATTTTATCTAATTTTGAGAAAAATCACCCAACCAAAAGTAGTTCACCTTGTGTGTGATCGATCATTTGTGAACCCCTTTGAGCCTTTATGTTAGAATCCATCTTGGTATTGAATTATGAACTTATGCATTAGTAAGTAGTTCATCATGAATTCTAATTTTTTTCTTGGCAATTGACCCATAACCATGTATAGTGGTTGAAACTTTCCTTTCCTTAGATTGTTGGGAGCAATTTGTCACTATGTATGGTTGTGTTTAAGTTGGGGAGAATAACTTTTATTTGTTTGTAAGTTGATTGGTATAGGTTGAAAATAAAATGGTGGGAGTAGATAAAGAAAAGAAAAAGTAATGAAAAAGAAAAGAAAAAGAAAGATAAAAAGAAAATAAAAAGGAAGAGAAAAAGAAAAGAAAAAGGAAAAAAAAGTAAAAAGTTTTGAAAAAGAAAAAGGAAAAAAAAGAAAAAAGTTTTGAAAAATAAAGAAAAAAATGTATCAAATAATTTTTTTTATGTTGGAGTATCATTTGGGAATGTTGAAAAAGTTGATTGAGCGATGTTTAAGACTTTGTGAATAGATCACTCTCATTGAATTTGGAATTAAGTTTGTTTCAATTACCTTTAGATATTGACCCTTACTTGATACCCAAGCCACACTACAAACCTTTTGAGCCCTTGTGATTTTTCTTTTGTGCTTTTCAATGTGACTTGTTTTGATGAATGCATTATTTAGTTAGTGTTAGCAAGCTTAAGAAATAGATTTTCATTCATTTCTAGGTTAAGTTTTTTGGATATTTGTTCCCTACTTGTTCCCTACTTCATCAATCTTCATTCTTTGTAGCTTAGAGCTTAAAAAACAATATTTATGACCTATAATCAGATGATCAAAGGTCAGGAGCTTGGTTGATCATGATTGACCCCGCAAAAGATTTGGTTTATTCTCCTTTTCTTCTCTTTGCAACCATCATTTTTTGGGGTTTTGTTTGTAATTATTCATTACTCATCGTGTTGTATGAACCTTTTTTTAAAGGTTGAAGTTCTATTTAATGGAGAAACATGTTGTGTTGAAAAGTTTCAACATCTGGAACAGCATCTTATATGAGATGTCAAGACATCAAGACATCACACTACAGAAACTGTTAAGTTTGTTATAGTTTTGTTTTAATGAAAGCAGAATATTCTAGAAAGCGCTGCTAAAGGCATCACTTTAGACATCACTTTCTAAAAGCGCTACTAAAGGCATTACTCTAGAAAGCATTGCTAAAGACCAAAGCGCTGCTAAAGGGTATACGTTAGACAACACTTTCCAAAATCGTTGCTAAAGGCATTATTCTAAAAGCACTGCTAAAGGTAATACCTATGCCAGCGCTTTTAGAAAGCGCTGCCTTAGGTGATTAAAATTTTTCTAAAATTCCTAAATTAATCAGAAAACCCTCACGCTGCTAAATTTCATTCTTCGAATTCTCAAACACAAACCCTCGGCGACGACGGCTAACCACCAGAAAGTGAAGAAGGAGAACTCAACATCTTCAATAGAAACATTCCACCGTCACCACCGCCACCATAGGTAACTCACGTTGTCCCTTCATCTTCTTTCGCCGTATTTTCGGACTCCATTAATGAACTGGTTCGTTCCCTCTAGGTTTTGCTTTTGTGGCTCGGATTTTCATCTGGTTCTGCCATTGAACCAAAGGTTTGAGTTGTTGTTTTACTTCTGCTTTTGTGGCTCGGTGTTTCATCTGGTTCTGCCATTGTTGTTTCAGTTCTTGTTTCTGCCATTCTTGTTTCTACCATGAATGTTTCTACCATTTTTGTTTCTGCCGCTGTATTGTTGTTTCAGTTCTTGTTTCTTCCACGAATGATTCTGCCATGAATGTTTTTTCCATTCTTGTTTCTGCAACTATTTGTGAAGTGTAAAGTTTAATTCTTGTTTCTACAATTCTTGTCTGCCACTATTTCTGCCATAGCTTATTATCAATTTCTGTAGTACTTGATTGTTAGGAACTAGCATATATGTGCATAGATTACTGATTACACGTAAAAACTCCTCATTTTTCCTATATTTCACACAGATATAACTACAGTAAGTTTGTAAAATCCAACTAACTTCATTATTGGCTCCAACTACATTTTCACTTGAATATTAACCTATAAAAATAGAGGAGATACTCCCAAGCTAGCCCTCGAAGTTAGAATACATGAATTCAACCAAATATTTTCGTAACAATTTTATCGCATCGAGCATTGTCTAGTAAAGAAACACCACCACAAAGATCTCATCTATATAGATAAGACATAAGAATTGTTCTATTCCCCTCCGAGAAAACTATTACCAAACACATACAAGGAACCCCCCCCCCCCATATTAGGATTATTGAATTTGAATTCTCTGTCATCAAATGAGACTACACAGAGATGTATTTATAATGTTTTTACAATGAATACCATTTCATGTGATTGTTAACTCCAATCTCATTAGCAACAAATGCCGTAAATTAATTTTACATGTGACTAATTATAAAAAGCATGTGATTCATTCTAACCAAGAGAGTTATTATGACCCAAAAATATGAGTTTTTCATTCATGCAAAGACCTTTATTTATTTATTGAATTTTCATATGCCAGGAATATCTTTACTAGGGGGTAATTGTGAAGAGTGAAGTTCGGATCGTTTCCAAAAATCTTACGGTGTGTAGTTTCAGAAGTTGTTGCCTTCTCTACAGGTAATTAGTTGTTCTTTTGCTATAGTTGTTCTTTTGCTCTAATGTGTACTATTGTATTTGTGTTTGCTTGCTCCAGATCCATTATGTGTATACTTTGCATTTTGACAGAAACTCGTTATACCGTTTTGTGCCCTAATTAGTGTTTTTGTTTAGCTTACTAAATAGTAAAACCATGGATAAAA
Organism: Vicia sativa; assembly: GCA_021764765.1. Taxonomy (NCBI): domain Eukaryota; kingdom Viridiplantae; phylum Streptophyta; class Magnoliopsida; order Fabales; family Fabaceae; genus Vicia; species Vicia sativa. Next base: position 267,331,612 of record CM038793.1, on the reverse strand, counting down.
AATGGATATGTGTCGATCGATTGTCAAAAGAGTACGAGAATGGGGTATTAGTGTTTGTTAAGTTTGCTGTTGAACATGCTGAAGACCTTACTAGAATGAAATGTCTTTGCTTGGGTTGTTGTTATGTGGGTCGGGTTGATTGCGAGATGGAATTGAATTTATCGTGTTGGATATTTTATGGTGAGAAAAGCAGCGAGAATGTTGGGGTGAAAAGTAATGTGACCTATGCTTCATACGACAATGTCACGGATACATATGATTGTGATCGAGTCGAAGAGACTGGAGAAGCACTTGAAGAAGATCTTCAGGATTATCCCAAAATGTTTGAGAGTTTAGTAAGCGATGCAGAGAAACTGTTGTATAAAGATTTCCCCATATTCACAAGATTGTCTGTGGTATTAAAGTTGTACAACTTAAAGACGCGTAATGGATGGCCAGATAAAAGTTTCACAGAGTTATTAGCCCGTTTGAGAGATATGCTTCATGAGGATAATGTTCTTCCTAATCGAACCTACGAGGCAAAAATAATGTTGTGCTCTATTGGCATGAGCTATGATAAGATACATGCATGTCTAAATGATTGCATTTTGTTTCAAAACGAATATGCATCGTTGAATGAGTGCCCTTAGTGTGGTTTATCTCGATATAAGAAAAAATTATCTCCAGTGAAAGTCTTATGGTATTTTCCTATTATTCTGAGATTTAGACGCTTGTTTCGTAGTGAAACCGATGCTAGACACTTGACTTAGCATGCAGATGAAAGAATTATCGGTGGAAATTTTCGACATCCGGAAGATTCACCACAGGGGAAGAAAATTGATAATGATTATCCTGATTTTTGAGGAGAAACAAGAAACCTTCGCTTGGCATTATCTACGGATGGAATGAACCCACATGGTCTTCAAAGTATCTCACATTCCACATGGCCTATGATTCTTATGATTTATAACCTACCTCCATGGCTATGTATGAAGCGCAAGTACATGATGTTATATATGTTAATTTCTGGGCCTAAACAACCAGGGAATGACATAGATGTATACTTGAAACCTTTAATCGAAGATTTGAAGATTTTGTGGGAGAATGGTGTGGAGGTTTATGATGGATATAGGAAAGAAAGTTTCAATTTGAGGGCAATGTTGTTTGGCACAATTAACGATTTTCTAGCATATGGAAATCTATCCGAGTATAGCATTAAAGGTGAAAAAGTGTGTCCTGTCTATGAAGATGGAACCAATACTACGCGATTGAAACTTTGTCTGAAGAATGTCTTTCTCGGTCATCGTAGATTCTTAAATTCTAACATCAATATCGTGGATGGAGAAAAGCGTTCAATGGAGATATCGAACAACGTAGAGCTCCACCTGGATTGACAGGTGATCAAATTTTTGAAAAGGTGAAAGATGTGAGTATTCAGTTTGGCAAGCCTTTTGCACATAAAGTTGTCACAGGTGGGTGGAAGAAGAGGTCAATTTTTTTTGAATTACCATATTGGAAATCTTTGTACGTAAGACATTTTCTTGATGTTATGCATATTGAAAAAAAGTATTTGAAAGTGTTATTGGTACGTTACTCAATATAAAAGGAAAGTCTAAGGATGGCCTTAAAGCAAGGGAGGACATGGTAGATATGGGAATAAGAACTGAATTAGGACCCCTGAAGAAAGGAAGACGAAAATATCTACCACCTATTGCTTATACTCTATCTAGAAAGGAAAAGGAAATATTGTGTAAGTTTCTGAGTGAAGTTAAAGTTCCTGAAGGTTACTCCTCAGACATTAGAAGACTCGTGTCTATGAAAGACCTCAAGTTAAAGATTTTGAAGACACATGATTTCCATGTCATAATGGAACATTTTCTACCAATAAGTATACGTTCTATTTTGCCAGAAAAAGTAAGAAGCGCTATAACTAAATTGTGTTTTTTCTTCAGGTCAATTTGTAGTAAGGTGATCGATCCTGAGATCTTACCAGTATTGCAAAAAGAAATAGTTATTACTTTGTGTGACCTTGAAATGTATTTTCCTCAATCATTTTTTGACATTATGGTACATCTTGTTGTTCATCTTGTGAAAGAGACATAATTGTGAGGACCAACTTATATGAGATGGATGTACCCTGCTGAACGTTATATGAAAATATTAAAAGGGTACGTGAAAAATTGAAGTCATCCAGAGGGTTGTATTGTTGAGCGATACATTGTTGAAGAAGCGGTTGAGTTTTGTACTGAATTTTTGTCCAATGTGCAATCCATTGGACTCCCCAAATCTCATTTTTTCGAAAAAAAAAAGAAGGTAAAAAATTAATTGGAAATGAAATTGTGACAATATCAAGGGATGAACGAGATCAAGTGCATTTGTATGTTCTGCACAATGACAACAAGGTTGAGCCATTTGTTGAAATGCACAAGGCTATACTCCGAGGTGAGAATCAAAGTAGAAATGAAAATTGGATAGTACTAGAGCACAATCAAAGTTTTATACAGTGGTTTAAGGATCATATATATATTCAAAGTTTCATTCAGATCCCGCTTCAATATCAGACAGGTTGAGATGTTTGGCATATAGTCCAAGTTCGATTGTGTTTTCTTATAGAGGATACGCAATTAATGGATACACATTCTATACCAAAGAATAAGATGATAAAAGTACTATGCAAAATAGTGGTGTCACGGTGGGAGCTAAAGCAATGCACATTTCTAGTATGAAGGACTTAAACCCCAAATATGAAAATCTATCATATTTTGGGGTTATCAATCACATTTGGGTGTTTGATTACGAGAAGTTTCAGATTCCTATCTTTGGTTGCAAGTGGGTATATAATAGTGGCATACGAATGAATAAGTCAGGGCTTTTGCAAGTGGATCTTAATAGGGCGGGGGTACAAAGATGAGCCTTTTATTCTAGCCTCTCAAGCTAAACAAGTGTTCTATGTCACATACCCGAAGAGTACAAAATGGTCTATAGTGCTTTTATCTAACAAAGTGATTGATGATAAAAGTGTAGATCAAGGTGATGTTGATGTTGAGAATGAGTCGTATATTAGAAACGATCGAGATGAAAATACTACAGCGGATGAATCATATATCAGAAAAGATCATGATGAGGGAATTTGGATCAATCCCTCCATCCGCGTTCTTAAGAGACAAGTAATTTGCAATCCAACCAAGAAAAGAAAGAGATGTTAGTAAAAGAGGTAATATAGTAAAATGTTATATATTCTTTCATATTCAATAAAATTATATTTGTCATTTTATATACTCAACTGATTATGGAATTAGATATTTGGAATTATATATTTGGAATTATATATTTGGAATTAAATATTTGTCATTAGATACTAATATTTTTCTTTATTACAGGTTAGATGGCTAGTAACGAGGATCACCCACGCGATGATTTTATTAATGATGAAGACAATGATGGAGGCAAATCCGATAAGGGAGTGGAAAAAGAAATTAAACGAGGAAAAACTATTATGAAGAATATCATTCGTGATAGAGATAGAGGCATAAAATACGATGTGCATTGGAGTCCAAGTGACCAATTAATTGAGCCTAACGTTTCTAAATTGACAAGTTACATTGGTACAGTTGTAAGGAGAGAAATTCCAATAACTTGTGATGAGTGGAGAAATGATAAGTTGGATGACGCTAAAAACAAAATCTGGAGTGAGATACAGGTACTTTAAATTACGATTATGTATTTAAATTACTTATACTAACGCACTCTGTGTATGTTTTTTGTAGAGGTCTTTCAACATTGATGACACAAGAAAAGATTATTGTCTTGGATTGGCCGGAAAAATACTAAGAGGGTTTAGAACATATTTAAACAGAAAATATCTTAAAGATGCCGAAAAAAATTTGTTGATGCAGAGCGTCCAACAGAATATGTAGATGTGATTTCACTTAAAGAGTGAGATGTTTTTAAAGCCAAACGAAAAACCCCAAAATTTCAGAGTGTAAGTGACGTAAATCGCCAAAGAGCATCATCTCCCGCGTATCCATACAAAAAAGGGTGTTTGGGATATGCACGATTAGAACAAAATATTGTAAGTATTTATAAATTGAAACGATATATTTGTTCATCAAGAGTTATAACTGATCTTATTTTTTGTGTTAATGTGTAGTTAAAAGAGGAGAATAGTTCTGAAAAATCTCTTCTGGAACATGTTTTGTGGAAGACTGTCCGTGTGGGTAAGGATGGAGTTCTTAAAGAAGATGTACAACAAATTTTTGAAAATTGCGTAAGTCTAACATTAATTCTTTAATTAAATCAAAATTTTATTAACATATAATATTCATGTTTTTTTTATATTCATATGAATTTCAGGAGATTCTGTCTCAGTCTACATCTCCACCAGATGATTGTAGGAGCATACTTAGTCGAGCATTAGATGTTCGTGAGTATTCTGGTCAGGTGAGGGGGTAAAGGACATGGGGTTACTCCAACATCCTTGAAAAAGAACAATCCAAAGACAAAATCTGCTAGCAATAAAGAACTGCAAGCAAGGTTGAATGCATTAGAAGCTGATGTTCTTGAATTGAGGAAGGAAAAAGCAAAACACCAATCAGAAAGGGAAGCTTCGGGTGTTAAGGAAACTAGTGACATAGCTAGTGTCAATTGTGTAGTTCAACCGAGTATTCCCGAGATAATTATATATATATATATATATATATATATATTATGAAATTAAATTAGTGTAATTTATTTAACTGACATATATACACATTAACGATGTCATATTTATTATTGATTTTAGGGCATTTCACCTTGTCAACTCTTTTTAGAGACACCGACTTATCACATGGTTGGAAAGAGAAAAATGCATAACACTCTCAGAGAAGTACTTCATCATAAAACACTCCCTTCTGGATATTTGAAAGTATCAATTGATATTGCTTTAGAGGAGGGTGCGCTATTACCAGTCTCCGACGAAGTTTCGGATGCAACATTGGTGGGAGAGGCAATAGGAGCGTATGTTGCATGGCCGTCAAGACTCATTCGCATAGATGATGAGGTATACTTAAAACCATTATGAACCTTTGTGTACTCAAATTTTTTACGTTCATTTTACTTACATTTTGTTTGCATGGTAATGTTAGGCTCCTACAAAACCCAAACTAAAAGATAAGGGGATTGCGCGGCCAATCGAGTCAGTGGCATCAAAAAAATAGGTACAACATAATTATATGATATTTATGCTTAGATAATGTTAATTTGTCATCTTATACTTGACCACTCTAATTTTATGATATTTAGATTATTCCTGCTAAAGAGATTGAAGTTGTCACTAGGGGTAAGGAGCCTGTAATTAGCAACATTCCAACCGAAATAAAGAGTGTTGCTAAGAGGATCGGGGCTAGAAAGAAAACTACTTCACAATATAGGTCTTGCCTTCAGACATATATAAGCTTCACAACTATTTTTCAAGGTGGTACTAGTCTGATACCCATGGATGCAGGGATTTATGGTTCTGAAGGCATGACAACAATTGGTAAGGAGCATTTGGAACAAGTTTTTGGACACTTGACATTAGTCGTCGCTGTTATCAATACATACACCAGGTATACTCTAATCAACTTTGTTTAATTAATTGAAGAATTTATTTACTCATTTCAATGAATAATTAATGTTAATGATGTTTTTATTTAAGGTTTCTGTATGACAAGTTGATTCGCCTGCGTGGATTGGAATCCATATTCGCTTTCATAAATCCCAACTTTGTCCACGTAGGGTCAATCATCTCAAAACCAGATGAAGTAATAGCGTTTGTACTCCATTTATTTATGGCCAACAAAGATACATAAAATTATTCTTTTTACCATATAATACTGGCCACAAGTAAGATTTTCATTCTAAATTTCCTCTATTATAATTTTTTCATTTTTTGACGTTGTGTAGAAAGTTTCCATTTAACCTTTGTTTAATATTACAGTGGACACTGGTTATTGGTTGCGATTAATCCTGTGAGAGAAATTGTATATTATCTAGATTCATTGGGAAATGATTGGACAACATACCCAGATATGAAGAAGACGATTGACACGTAAGTGAGATTGTTCTAAAATATTCCTGTTATTTAATTATTTATGTGCGATAGTTCTAAATATTCGTTATTATTTTATTATAGAATTCTACAAAGTTTTCGAGCACAAAGAGATATTCAAGTACCAAGGAGTAGAGTCAACAATATTTCTTGGACCAAAGTGGAGGTATATATTTTCAAAATTTTGATTATATAGCGATGATACTTGATAAAACAAGTTAAGGTGTATATCTTGATGTATATCCGTATTTTCTTTCCATGTGTAGATTGCGGTTATTTTATGTTGAAGTTTATGAAAGAAACTCTTCTTTTGGACCGATTAGAGATTCCATCCACGGTATGAATTTCTAACTTAGGAATTATTTTAATATTTCTCATAAAATGACTTAGTGTTTTAAGTAAATCATACTATGTTATATTAATATGCAGTAATTTGATGAATTCAAGTGTGCTTATTACTCAAAAGATCAATTGGATGAACTTATGCAGGATTGCTGTCAATTTGTTATAGAGTTGAGAATTTTATTATAAGGTATAACTTTGAGTTTTGAGAATATAATATATGTCGTTATTGTTGTGTTACAATATTATTGTTTTTGTTGTTGTTATTCGGTAACTTGTATGAATTTCGATTTTTTGATTTTGTTTCAGGTTATATAGGTGCAGATCGATGTAGAAGATAAAGCTAGTTTGTAATTCATTGTTGATTTTGTTTCATTGTTGTATATATTAATGTTGTTGTTGTTGTTGTTTCATTGTTGTATATATTGGGCAAAAAAGGATTGAAGATGTATATTGATGTTGTTGTAATATTGTTTCATTGTTGTATATTGATGTTGTTATTGTTTCAAATTTTATATTGAAGCTACAAATTCTGGTAAAAATCTGGTGAAATTAAATCTGATAGGCAGCATTTTGTTTTAAATGAAAAAAAAAAGTTATATTAAAAAGCTTATTAGGGAAAGCGTTGTTAAAGGGGGGGAATAGACAGCGCTTTTAATGAGAAGTGCTGTCTAAAGTGGATGAAAAAGCGCTGCTATAGGGGGCACTAAAAAAGCGCTGCTAAAGGGTAGATAAAAAAGCGTTGTATAAAGTAAGCGCTGCTAAAGAGGGTATCTATAGCAGCACTTTTCAGGTAAAAGCGCTGCCTAAAGGGTATCTATAGCAGCGCTTTTAATAAGCGTTGTCAAAAGCTCCACCTAAAATTCTTTCAAAAGCGCTGTCTAAAGTGAAAGCGCTGCTAAAGAGGTACCTATAGCGGCACTTTTCAACAAAAAGTGCTGCCTAAAGGGTATCTATAGCAGCGCTTTTACAGTAACCTAAGTGTTATCTATACCTTTAGCAGTGGTGGTTTTAGCAGCGCTTTTAAGCACTATTAAAGGCCTAAAAAAGCGTTATCTAATCCCTTGTTTGGCGTAGTGTTAATCTAGTTGGAAATAAGTTAAGAGTTGCTTCTTGTGTAGAGGCTTGTTACCTCCATTTCATTTTTGAACTTTATTGTTTCAATTAGTGCCTCTTATTATGATTTATTATTATTGACCTTGAAACCGAATGATTGATTGCTCGATCAGTATGTTGCCTGGTCCTTTGAGTACTAATCTTGTTCCACTTCCCTTTAAATTTGAGGATCAATGTATTGATAAAACGAAAACTTGGGAGGCCTCTTCTTCCACTAGTGAGCGAAACTCCACCATAAAATATACTAGTAATTGGGATTTGATGCAACTCTTAGGTACAAAAGATGTGTCATACTAAGAAATCTTGATGACCCATAACACAATCATGTCTTCAAAGTCTTGCTTTTTTAGACTTGGCATATAAGATAATTAGTTTTACTATGATAGGATGCCCCTAGAAGTAAGACCTTAAATTCTTGGTTGTGACGATATTGCCTAGGGTTAGTCGTTATATCTTTTGGTAGTGTAATTCAGCCCCCTTAAGGACCATACTAATATAAAAGTCCATATTTTCTTCTTTGTCTTATTTTTGCACCAAGGTCAGGCTTATTGCACATTATTGATGACTGATAGGTACAAAAATGAAAAGCATCCTTGTTTGGGAGGGTAAGTGATCGGTGGTTTCTACACAAATATTTAGCATTGAACTTTGTTATCGTTACTTTTATTTGTTTAGTGTTATATGTCATTTTACCATATTTTATGCTTTGGTTGTGTGTTTAAGTGTTTTCAGGGTCATAATAATAAAACATGACAAATCGGGGCAAAAAGAAGTGCAAAAATCAGAGTATTTGAGGCTACAGAGGTCCTGACACGGCCACCCATGTCATGGGACACGACCCGTGTCAGAAATGGCGCAGAAAGGGAGTTTTGGAGAAGGAACAGAGGATGGCACAGCCCGTGTCAGCTGACACAACCCGTGTCAGGAAGCCTGTTACGGACCAAATTGTAGCTATTTTGTACATGATTTTGTGGTCCTTAACAATGCCTTTTTAATTAATTAGTAGTATTTATTCTAGTATTTTGGTTTAGTTAGGTTTTTATTTAGTTTTTGTTCATAATATATTATTTAACTTAGTTTACTTTTAATTGTAGGTTTTTATTGATTAATTCTCTCAAGCTTGGATTCAAGGACACTTGAAGAGCTCTTGAGATGATTCCTTTTGAAGAAATTTTTGGATGAAGAAGCATGCTTGGTCGCTCAGTGAACATGGGCTCAAGACGCATAGGCTTAGTGCGGTCTGCGAAAAACAGAAAAAGGACAGACCCATGCTTTTACCTTTTTGGCCACCAACTCCATCACTTCCAGCTGGCTTTTGGTGTGTTAGGCAAGAGAGCTTCACTTCTTCATGTTCATCATCTCCTCCAACAATCTTGAGAACAAAGCAACCATGGAAATGAGTGGCTAAGTTCTTTTTTGTGTCAAGATTAGAGGTAGTTGATCTAAATAGTATGTATTCCTCTTAATCCATTTGTGTATGAACATGGTTGATGATTAATATATGTTGAATATCTTTGTTCTTCTATTTTCTTATGCTTTGAGTTTTGCTTGAAAAATAATGCTTCAAAGTAGACCTAGGATATTCATCTACTAATGAACAAATGCTATAACTAGACTTGTGAGTTAGTGTTTACAAATATTGAACTTAATGATTATTATGTCAATAGTTGTAGTGAGAAATCATACAAAGATTTACATGATAACATTCACAATCTTGGTGGGAAATCCACAAGATTGAGAGGATATGTATTTATAGAAATCATCTACTATGTTCATCACTTGATTAATAGAATGCATATGAAATTAGGTCAATGAAACTAATCTTGACATGCTTCCATCAATTGAAAACAAACTCCAACTCTCTTGAATCCAAACCATAACTCTCTTTTTAAAAGATTAATTTAGTTACTTGTTTGGAAATTCATGATACTAGTAGCTTAGGAAACAAACCCTTTGGTTACCTAAATCTTAAAATACGCTTTTCTATTGAAAGACTACAATATACACCAATCCCTGTGGAATCGATAATTAAAAATACTTGTTCGCGGAAAAAACCTACAACAAAGCCTGGGAAAAGTACGCGTAGATAGAGGCCGACACGGGTTCCCGTGTCATCGGACACGGCCCGTGTCAGCCATGACGCTGAGAATTATGACTTTTGCTATTTTATAGTGTTTTGGGTCATTAAGGGTGGTTTGGACATTTGGTATTGCTTGGGAATGACCTAACACTATATAAACCTTATTTTGAGAAGGAGAAGAGGACTTTTGGCCACCGGAGAGAATAATTCACGATAGAAGAGCAGAGATTCAACATATTTGGGAACAGAGAACTCTTCATGCCTGAGAGCAATTGAAGATCGAAGACCCAATCTATTGTAATGTCTCTATCTAATATTTTAATTATGCTACTTTTGAATTCTATGAGAGGCTAAACCCCCCAATGCTTGGGGGTGTCCCTAATTTGTTATGTTAAGAATACTAATCTCTCTATTTTAGTTCAATTGAATAATTCATCTAACTCAGTATTTCCTACGCAATCCTCTAGATCGATACTTAGGGTAAATCCCATTATTACTACATCGGTAAAAATAGTACACTTGCTTTTTTTTCGATCAGTAAGCACAAGAGGGGATACCAAAAAATTATTTAACTATTAAAATACCTTTTTGAACTCTTCTATTTGGTGGAATTGGTCCTCTTTTCTCTAGGTTGCAAATAAATTAATATATTTGCACAATAGGATCTAAGATAATGTAGTGATCGTGTTAATCAATTGTTGAACCTCTTTTGCGGAGGTCAAACTGATCTGCTGTTGCGCGGATCAAAACAAGTATTTTTAAACTGTAGTTTAGCGACAATGGCTCGAGTCGTATCGCAAGGATTCTTGAATATTATTAACCAATTTATTGCAAGAATGGAGGGTTTTAGGGTTCGATTAAAAATAAGTGAGTATAAAAGTGATTATGAATAAGTTAAAACGACTAATCCTACTGATTTGGATTCCGAATTATCATCGACTATAATAACACCAATCCCTAACGGCTTCGATCCTATTCAATTATGAGATCAATTATACAAGCGCTTATCAAAATCATACGAATTATTTCCTGTTTACCGAATTAAGAAAACAGTTGAGGATATGACGAGTTAACGGATTAAGCAAACGATAACGCGCAATTAAATTTAGGAACATGCATCCAATCGAATTTAATCAATTATATCATATGAACAGTAATCGAATTAAGGAAAAAAAATGAAATTAAATTAAGCAAATAATTTCATAGAAAAGAATTGAACAAAAATGAAATTTAAATTGGCATTAGAATAACCTCAAAGTGATGGAAACCGTAAACAACAGGATTTGCCTTCGGGAATTAGTTCTCCACAGCAAACAAGCGTAAAAAGTATTTTTCGTGAATAATGTGTTTTAGCTACTGTTGTACAGCCTGCCCTATTTTAACAACCTATGGGTTTTCAATTACAAAACGATCCGGATCGAAAAGATAACCCAGACCCACTAAAAAGATCCAAAAATAATTTTTTCTAAAGGCAAAAACTTCAACGAATTTTTCGGTACTGATGCACTTTGAATGAGCTCTTGGCTTCTATATTAAAGTTTTAGCTCTCTTTGTCAGCTTTCCGAAAAGTATTAGAATGTCATTTCCGAAACTCCAGTTACGAATTTTTTAGTGAAAGCTGCTAATGCTCAAAGTAAAATACGAAAATTAATTAAGTGCAAAATTAAATTAAATTATAAAAACATTATAAAATATAAAAATAAACAAACCAAACAAAAGAAATGCTTAAGTGTAAACATAGATGAATGTGCATTGATCACATACTTCTCATGTTGGTGATCTTCTAACACTTGTTAGGATTTGCCCCAATTCTTCATATATTAACAAGAACCTAAAGAACTTTCCAGCCTGCACACTGAAATATCACTTGTTAGGGTCATTATACCTTCTTATATACACAAAAATCTATCTTAGGTAATTGATGTGCTTCTGTTTATCGAAGGTCTTGACCAACATGTCATCAATATAGACTTATAGATTTCAAGCTATCTTCTTACAAAAAAAACAAACATCCATCAACCATTGATAATTCACTTTGGCGTTCTTCAAACCAAATGGCATGAACTCATAATAATAGAAGTTACGATTGGTCATGAATGCAATTTTTGAAGTTTCACAAGGATTCATTTTTATATAGTTGTATCCTGATTAGACGTCCATAAAACTCAACACATAAGAACTCGAGACTTTGTCAATCAACATATCAATGATTGACAACAAATAAGGGTTATTGGGACATGCTTGGTTTAGGTCGGTGAAATCTAGTCATATCATTCCTTTGCTCGACTTCTTCTACCCAATACTATGTTAGTAAACTAGATCATATATCTAATTTATCGTAAAAACTCAACATCTTTTCAATTTATTCACCTACTCGGTGATCCCTACTCTATTGCCTTCACCTTTTTACCCTTCCTTTGGGTAACATGCTAAAAGATGTGCTTGATAGCAAGATGATGGCATGCTATATGCCAGAGTCTATAATTGGTATATTGGATGGTGCTTTGTGAATAGTTCTATATTCTTCTGAAGAAACTTGATAATGTTGTTATTTTCCTCTCCAATTAATGATGACCCTAGCTGAATGGTTTGGTAATTATGGAGACCTATTTTTAGATTTTGCAACTCTTCCACGGGTGTCACCCTATCTGAGTATCTTCCTTCTACAACCTTTGCATTCCTTCCCACTCTGAACGTGATCAACATTGAGACATGCACTTGTTCTTTCAAAAAACCTAATAACGAGCCTTTTAAAGATCCATCTTTAAATCTTCAAAACATTCCAATAAAAAACTTCGACTAAGTTATAAAGGTCCACCAAAACTCTCTTTACATTAATGCATTTGAATATATAAATTTAATATTTTAATTTTTAAATAACATCTTCAAAACATTAACTAACATTTAATAAAAATAGATCTAAAGAATTGATTTATCAAATACTATAATAGGGGAGGACCTACCACGAAAAGCTTACAACCAAACTTATATAGCAAATTAAGAAAAGGAGAAAGTGATAAATATACTTTAAATTCTTAATGAATAATTAATACTTATAACAAGAAGTATAATAAAAAGAATCCAATGGAAAAAGAATTCACATGTAGAGAAGCATGTGATTGGGTACAGTCGACTATACCTTTTGTTTGATGAGATAAGGAAACTCAATAAACAAAAGGTGTGATGTTCCTTCCATCTATAACCTCATCTCACGGATCTTGCCTCTATTCTTTTTTTTTTCTTATTAAAAATTATTATTTTTCTCTCTAGGTCCTTCTTTCCATATCCTATATTCTCTTCAATTTTTATTTTATAAAAAATTATTATCGATAATAATTCAATTCATAACTTCTAATTAAATTAAATCATTATCATCTCATTAAAATAATAGTGAATTGATATATTAATTATTTAATAAATTTATAAAAATATTATTTTAACAAATATCAAAAAATTATTACTTAATTTTTTAATAATTGTTTTTATATTTAAATAAACTGAAATTAAGTTTAGCAATCTCAACTATATGACTTCAAAGTCTTTCGTTATACAATTAATATTATTAAAATTATATTTTGTATCAAAGGCATTAAAGAATATTAATTTCTAGATATGAAGAAAAAAATTAATATAAATCTCGTACAAAGACATCATCTACATAGTATATATAAGACCTAGAGAATAATACACCACTATTACAAATCAAATTCAAAGACTTTATAACATGGCTTCATGGAAGAAAACTATTGCAACACCATTCAAGAAAGCTTGCACTTTCTTCAACCAACAACCACCAAGGGAACATAAGAAATCTCAAATAGGTATGAACATATTAAAATTCATCTTTATTATATATTCTTAATCTAATTATTGATTTGTTTCATCTTCATGTTCATGTGTATATTAATTAATTAATTAATTGAATTTTTTATATGATTCAAGCAGAACAAGAGAATCGTGTAATGGATCTTCATGGTGAAGTCATGGCTTGTGGTTATGAAGATGTTCATGTTATGTGGTCGATACTTGATAAATCAAAATCATCATCTTGTAATATAACTTCTTCATAGCATCATCCTCTTTTCATCTTTAAAAGAAAAAGTATATAAATATATTCATAAAGAAAAAAAAAATAATCAAAGTGTTATTATTAGGAATCCACATGATATGATTGATAAGTGCAAATCATGGTGAGATTTTTTTTTCTGTGAATTTGTAGATTATTTTCTTTATCCATACTTTGATTTTTACCTTTCTCTGCTTCTTATGATTATGTGCAACAATACTGAATTATTGTTTAAAAAAATTATTGATGTTGCATAATTACATGAGATTTGCGTTTATTTTCAATTTTTTAGAGGATTTTATTTTTCTGTTTTATTTTATAAATATATAAAACTAACTCCTATGGAGGCAAAGTATATAAACCAGAAACTACATAAACAAAAACAAAAATTCCTTAAAACTGAATCTATGAAAGTTTCAAACTTGAAACGTTAACAGTTCAAAACCGATGGTAAATACTACAATACATATTGGATGGAGCACATCTTTACTATTAAGTATTAACAGCTAATTAAAAATCAAACACTTAACATAGACCACTAATCAAAATTTTAGTTGTACTCTAATGAGGTTTTGACTTTTGTTTACACCTAAAAATAATTTAAGTTAATGGCTAAAAACATTAAGCACTTAGGTTGAGCCCATGATCAAATAGTTGACTGAATTTTAGTTGAACTAATGGAATATGGATCTCTACTGCCCTTTTGAGTCTGCTATCTCTTCTTTTTCAATCTAATGGTTGATTGGATTGACAGTCAAAGAAAAAATAAAAATACCAAAAGAAATCAACATGGCTGGTTGAAATGAGAGCTAAATGAGAACATAAGACAAAAAGCAGGAGAGAATTCAAATCCGAATTAGTAACATCTTAATACTTGTGACACAAATCTTTGTCAAATTCAAAAAATTTCACAAACCTTGTGTGAGTGTTAAAAATAGTCAAAGATACATCAAATTTGACAATTCAGCTATAAAATATTTATTTCATGTTCTTAGATCTATGAAATAAAATGCCTATTTTTTCTAATTATAAACAGAAGTGAAAATGAATACATGGATTAGGGTCATAAATGCCACAAAACAAAAGAAGCTAAGTTAAATGTCTTGTGGCTATAACACATAATTTTTTACCATGGAACATACCCAATAAAATTTGAAGGGTAAATTATAGATATTTCACATTTAAATTTTTTAATAAAAAATATCTTTCTTTTTTTTTGTGCTGAAAATCAATGGAAAACATATTTAGAAGACGTGTTTTCGAATCGCAACAGCTATATTTTATTATTTTTTAATTTTTTTAATGACATATTACCTCGGTTTTATTTAAAATCGAGAGATAAAGTATTTAGAGGACATGTCTTCGAATTCCAACAACGACACTTTATTATTATTTTTATAAAAAAATTAAATAGGACTTTACCCCTCAATTTTTGTTAAAAAACGAGATAAAAAGTAGTGTAGTTTTGAAAATCAAAAAATACAGTTGTTGAAAATCGAACTCATTGTTAAATTGTAATTCATAATGTCGAATAAGGTGTGTGTCAAATTATATTTGATTTAGTTACACACAAGATTTGTTCTAGATCTAAATAGATAAGATTTAATTTAAGTCTATAGAAATTAACATGTCACCCCGACCAGTTATACATGTCACACCCTAAGGGTATGTTTTTACAATTATACCCTCGTAAAAAATCACTAAATTTCAAAAAAATTGAATTCTATCCAAAATTTAAGGGAGGTACCGGAAATTTCAATAAATTCCCGTTTTTTTTGAAATTTTCGAGATCTTGAGTCAAATACCGAAAATTTCAATATATTTCAAAATTTAAAAAAAAAACCATAAATTTTCAAAATTTTTGGGAAAATACCGAATTTAATAAAAAAATTAATATCGGAAATTTCAAATACACTGAAATTTATGGTATTGAAAAAAAATTCAAAAAAATTCAAAAAAATTACCGAAAATTGTTTGTAACTCAACAAGGGTAATTTTAGAATAAAATCTTTTTGGGGGTGGCCTGTTAATTTCTCATAGATTTGATTTAGTTCAAAAATAGGTATTTTGGACTTTTATAGTTTCGAGTTTAGGCTTAGAGAGCAAGCTACCTAAATTTATAAATAGATGGAGTGACCCCTATTTTTGTAATCAAGTCATTCACAGAATTTTGAAGTTGCAAAGTGAATAAGAAGTTTTCTACAATTTGTGAGCAGAGAGAAACTCTACAGAAAATCAATGTCTTTCTTTTCTTCTTTAAATTTTCTTTTCATCTTTAAATTTTCTTTTCATTGTCATTGTTATTGTGTGGTGTTAACAATCCTGTTTATCAGAATTGTTAGAAATTTATCATAGGTTTTGGTGGATTTCCATCATTTGGTATAAAGAACTCTGGTTAAGCGATCGAGGGAAGAAAAAGAAAATCAATGGCGATAAATTATGCGAATAGAATTTTTCCATCAAATCTTCCAATTCTTAAAGGAGATAACTATGAGAATTGATGCAAACAAATGAAAGTTATATTCGCTTTTCAAGATCTTTGGGATCTTGTGAAATATGCAGTAGAACCACTTGATGAAAGAGCTTCAGAAGTGAAATACAAAGAATTGAAGAAGAATAATTATAAAGCTCGCTTTATAATTCATCAATGTGTCAGCCCAGATAATTTCGAAAACTGTAGTGATGTAGAATTTGCAAAAGAAGCCTGGGAAATTCTCAAGAAATCGTTTGGAGGCGCCGAGAAGGTGAAAAATGTGAGGTTACAAACTCACACAAGAATGTATGAATTTCTTAAGATTGGAGATAGCGAGAGCATATCTGATTTCTTTACTAGGGTTACGAAACTAGTGAATTAAATCAAGACTTGTGGAGAGACGTTAACAACAAGAGTTTTTGTTACGAAGATCTTGAGGTCTTTGGCTTCGAAGTTCGACCATGTGGTAGTTGCCATAGAAGAGTCGAAGCATTTGTCAACTTTGTTGAAGGAAGAACTATGCTTGAAAATGGTGGGCAAAAATTGAAGGTAAGTGTGCAAGCTCAATTACAAACATTCGTGGATAAAAACAAACCACGAAGAAAATGTGTCGAATTAGAGAAGACCATACCAAGGCAACCAAAGAGTTGGTGTTGTAAATAGAGGAATAGGTGGTGGTTGAAAGCCTGACAAGACTCACATTCAATGTTATAATTTTTAGAAGTGTGGTCACTATTCTAGTGATTGTCCAGAAAAGCGGAAGAATCAAGAAATTGATGAAAAGTTTTCAAAGTATGAAGAATAAGAGATGTTGTTGATGGTCACAATAAGATATAAAGAAAAATTCAAGGATCTGTGATACTTGGATTCAGGATGCTCATCACACATGTCTGGAAGGAAATATTAGTTTGTCAATCTAAAACCCTTAATAAAGAACATGGTGAAATTTGCAAATGACAATACTCTAGCAGCTGATGGTATTGGAGATGTTCTGATTATGAGGAAAGATGGCAGAAGGTCAGTAATTTCGAATGTGATGTATATTCCAAGCATGGAGAGAAAAAATGAATAAAGCACAAAAGGTTCATCATCATCCTAAGAAGACATTTCCTAATAATAAATCCTATGTTCCTAGATATAGAAGTAACTTTTTCCTACTTGTTTTAATGAGGTATATGTGTCCATACACCTAAGTGCATATTTGATTGGTTACTAAAAAAGATTGGTTGAGACTTTTTAGGAATCTTTTTATGAAGATTGCTTCTATTTTTGTGGAGAATATTCTTCAGAAATTTTTCATCTAAAGATTAGAGTTGATACAAGAATCCAAGTCAGTCCAAGCCCAAATGTAGAAGTTATATAATGAGACGTCCAATACCTAGTTTTTAAGAAGCATAGTTTATTGTAAAAATTTGTGAAAATACGGGTTTAGGGTTTGGTGGTTCCTTAGGTTCTTTGCGTGTGTTTTTGTATGTCCTCATATATCTTTTGATGCATTTGATTTGACTGATTATTTCTTGCTTATCAAGCTATTATTCTCCTCAAAGATGTGAAGCAAGAGTTAATATTTTTCTTAGTGAAGCTTTTAAGAAAAATAAGTATATGTAATTTGGAAGTGTGATCTTCGTTTATGGTTTATTGAGACATTCCTTGGGATTATGATTGGTCTTTTATTACTACGGTGATTAGGAGTGAGAGAGGTTCTCATATCTAGAAGATGTCTAGGTAGAAGTTGCATTGTGTAGGAATTAAGTGAGAGGTTGTAAACGGTGGAGTTTAGCTTCGAATGCTTCTAATAGTGGATTTCCTTCCTAGCTTTGTATCCCCCGGAGTAGGTGAGTTTGCACTGAACTGGGTTAACAATTCTATGTGTTCTTTTACTTTCTGCAAGTTATAATTCTACATTGTTATTATCTTGTCTTTGTTCTATCATCATATATCATAACATATGTTGTGAAATTTTGTGTTGTTGAGACATTTTTCTTAACTTATGTTTTTGTGAGTGCCAGAATTTCAATTGGAATCAAGAGAGGAAACCCTATTCTGTTTATTGGGTGATATTCAGGGATATATTTTCTGGCACTATGGAGAAATAAGGGGAATATAACAACAGACTACCCATGTTGGATGGATCATACTATGACTGGTGAAAGTCATAAAGATGGCCTTTTTGAAACATGATAGCAAAGCTTGGAAGGTTGTTTTAAATGTTTAAGAGTATCTAGTTGTGAAGGACAAATATGGGAAAGAATCTAAAAAACATGAAGAAGACTGCGATGAAGATGATGATAAAGAGGTTATTGGAAAATCCAAAGCTTTAAATGATTTATTTAATGGAGTTGAAAAAAATGTGTTCAGGCTGATTAATACGTGTACTCTAGCCAAGGATGCTTGGGAAATTTTGAAGACAACTTATGAAGGTACCTCTAAGGTGAATATCTCAAGACTCCGGCTTCTCACATCAAAACTCAAGAACTTGAAGATGAATGAGGATGAGATAATTCAAGAATATCATATGAATATTCTTGAAATTTCTAATGGATCAAGTTCATAGGGAGAAAAAAGCAAAGTTTATCAGAAAGATTCTTAGGTCCTTACCTAGGAGATTTGATATGAAGGTCACATCTATTGAATAAGATTATAATATAAATAAAATGAGGGTTGATGAGCTTATTGGGTCACTTCAAACATTTGAATTGGCTATTGGTGACAAAGTTGAGACGAAGAATAAAAGCATCACTTTTGTGTCTAATGCTAAAGATGATAAAGGTAAAAGTAATCTAGATACTAATGGAGAGTTGGTTAATGAAATTGTGTTACTTGTAAAGCAATTCAACATAATTCTAAAAAGCTTGGACATAAGAGGAAGTCCAAATTTTAGGAACATCTCGTGTGACATCGTTAATGAGGAAAATCTTCAGAAAAATATCAGACGTGAAGAAAACACCAATCAAAGTAGAGGAATTCAATGTTATAAGTGTGAAAGTTTTGGTCTCATTAAACCAGAATGTCCAACTTTCTTCAAAAGGCGGGAAAAAGGATTTAATGTGTCTTGGTCGAATGATGATGGATCAGAAGATGAGGCTAACAATAAATCTGCAAAACTTGTGTTAGCTCTTTCTGGAAGATGGGACGGTGAAGTGAAATCTTGTGAGGAGAGTGTTCTCCATGAAGATCTTGATACATCCTATGAAGGTACTTGAGATAGGTGTGAATAAACTATCGGAACAACAGAAAATCATAGAAATATTTGTAGATGACTTGGGAATTGAGAAGAATAAGCTTTTATTTACTGTATCGCATCTTCAAAGTGAGGTAACTATATTGACTTCCAAGATTAATAACATGCCAGACTCATTGAAACCTTGGGAGGATGGATCGGCAATGATAAAGGATATTGGAGATATAGAAGGTAACTATAAAATTGATAATGATCAAAGAGGAGTGTTGGTGGTGAAGTCTTTTCCTTCTGAAGGTAAGAGGATATTCAACATGTCCAATCACATGTTAAAACATTCTAGAAGACATGATCAAACATGGTCTAGAGTCCAGTCATCAACTTGGAGATTTCATTATTATGGTGAGCATGGTCATATAAATCCTTTATGTTATAAACTATATGGAGATTAAAAATCTCCAGTTCATTCTAAGGCTGAGAAAGTAAGCAAAATGAAAGGTATTGATAATATGGATATGAACTCTAATTCTCATACATTCTTAAGGGATTTAAATGTAGAAAACAGAAATGTTGATAGTTGGTGTGCTAGTAATATGACTGGGGTTGAGAAGGTTCATCCTGTAAGAACAAGAAGTATTTCTACATCTGGCCTTATGATTTTGATGATAACTTCACATTTTATCTTAGAGAACAATTGTATACACCAGCGGTTTTGTTCTAGTGTGTAGTTGTTGCTAAAATGTTCTTACTCTAATAGTAAGGCGCGAGACGTCATCAAGTTCTGAACATACACTCTAGACGAGAACATGTGGTTACGTGTTTCGTTAAAATCAAGGTTTTGAATCTATCTTCTGCAATGTATCTAAGGAGCGCTAGTACAAGAGTTTATGATCGTAACTTTATGGTTTAGATTTTAAGGCTATTTAGAGCTCTACTTATGGTGTTACAAGTTCTGAAGATTATGAAGATAAGGATCTGCTGAATAAGTTCTGATGATCTAAAGAAAAGAGAGTTCCTACAACCAAGTACCGAAGACTCTGAAGATAAGTTCTATGTGACAAGTTCTGAAGACTCCAAGACTTAGGTTCTAAGGATTAAAGAAATATTTTTCTACAACAAGCTTTAACATTCAAGTATTCGAATATCTGAAGCCTCTGAAGATATGAAGAAAGTTCAAAATGGTTAACGTGTGATAGTGTTCAAAAAGGTACATAAAGTGTATGTGACCTCTACTCTTCTAGAGTGGCACAAGGACAATCCTTTTTGTATTTGACAGTGACTACTCTCATTATAACCGTTGAGAACCAACAACTAGATTTCTAATATTACCTTTCTACCCTATCAATGGATCTCTTTTACAAGATATAAAAGAAATACTTGGAAGTTGAAGAAAAGTAAGAGACAACACTACAACGACAAATCTACTGGAACAAATCAAGCTCAAACAAAACTACACAAAGTGGTTGTGCAAACTCTTTAGAGAAATCATCTGTGTATATTTTTGTAAATAAGCAAGGAGTTGTTGCTCGTATCTTGCAATATAACACTTAGGTGTTTTCATTCTACTAAAAAGTCTATGTAATTTCCTTTCAAGAAGCAAATCTGTAAACACTAGAAGAACTCAATTGTTGTTGAGAGATACCTTGAGAGAGTGAGTGAAGGTTTGATCTCAAGAAGACTCCTACTGCGACTTAAGTGGTAACACAATAAGGATCAAAGGACTTGTTAGGGGTGCCAAAAAGGTTATCGGACTTATTATGGTTGTTTTGTAATCATTTTGCTTATAGTGGATTAAGTTTGTTGAAGTAAAAATCATCCTTACGAGGGTGGACTGGATGTAGCTTAGTTAACAGTGAACCGTGTTAAAGTCAACTGTGTTATTTATCATTATGTTTTGTGTTTATTTAGTAAAGTCACGAGAGAAAAATAATCCATATTGATTAAACCCAACTCAAACTCCTTTTTTTGTGTTTCTCACATATGCACATCCCACTAGATCTATAAGATTTGGTGATAGGGTCAATAGTGAAATTCAAGAAGTTGGGTAGCTAATTTGTGATGGTCCTTCGATTTTAGAAAAAGGTAGAATGAGTCAAGTATGTGACCGGAGGTCATTGGTCATTTTCTCAAAATCAGAATTCATAGTCAGAAATGAGAAAAATTCCATGTCAATAAACGGTAAAAGGTATAAAGACAACTATTATCTAAAGTAACCTCAACCTAGTACCTATTCTTTCTCGGGTTCAAAAACCAGTAAGGATAAATAAAAATATGGCATAAGAAACTTGGACATCTTCATTTCACAAGAATGAAGGAAGTCATATCTGAAGGAGCCATTAGAGATATGCTAGAGCTAAAGATTGAATAAGGCATGACTTAAGGCAATTGAGAAGATCTTCAGAGTTATGAATTGTATTGATGCGCAGAAGGTGCAGTTTGGTACGCATATGTTGGAGAAGGAAGCTGAAGATTGGTGGAGCAACATTGTTCAAAGATTTGATAAGGAAGGTGTTGAAGTTTCTTGGGCTCTTTTCTGTGATGCATTTCTGGAGAACTATTTTCCAGAATATGTGTGTGGTAAGAAAGAGGTGGAATTCCTTGATTTGAAGCAGGGTAATGGAACCGTGGCTGAGTATGTTGCAAGATTTCAAGAGCTGATTAAGTATTGTCCTTATTACAATACTATAAATTCTGAGAGATCTAAGTGTCTGAAGTTTGTGAATGGTTTGAGATCTGATATCAAGAAGGCTATTGGATATCAACAGATTACTCGTTTTTCTGAGTTGGTGAACAAGAATAGGATTTATGATGAATATAGCACGCAGAGTGCTTCTTACTACAAGAATGTGAATGATTGGAAAGGAAAAGGTCAATTCTGTGGGAAGTCGTATGATGATAAGAAGAAAGCTAGTGGTGGAAAGAAGCCAAGTGGGGGAGGATCTTCAACTCTGATTAAGTGTTTCATGTGCGGTGTGGAAGGACATCATGCTTCTGATTGTGGAAAGGATGTTGGAAGGTGCTTTAGGTGTGGCAAGTCGGGTCACAAAGTTGTTGATTGCAAGTTTGGTGTGGATGTGACTTGTTATAACTGCGGTGAACAAGGGCACGTTAGTACTTGTTGTACCCCAAAATTCGCTCTCTTCATTTTTTAATAAATAATTGGCTTACACTTAATAAATAGGTGCATTGCATATATGTCATTCATGCATTAACCATGAGATCGAGATTTTTCAATTATGTGAGTGTATACCATTCTAAAGAAAAGGCTTGATTCCCAAAAGCTGAATATCAGAGGTTCTATTATATCAAGCATCATCTCAATGTACAAGATATGTGTGTCTAAAGGTTCCTGACTATCTCTTGAAAATCAAGGTTTTGAGGTTCTGATCTCCTATCGGGTGGATGTTGATCAAGGGTTTCGAGCAAGAGCAGGTTGTGGACGAATATTTGAGCCCGAAATGGTTCTATGGCCTTTTGTGAGTCTTGAAGTATCTCCATATGGTTTATTGATCCATGCGATTCATCATAAAATCAAGAATGATCAGATAAGAAGATATTTGTGTGCGCGTATTGAAAAGTCAACGAAAAGTCAAAGTTTGGCCGAGTGGAAGTTTTGGTCAAAATTATGGTCAAAAGTCGATATTTGAGAAAATATGATCATTTGTAGAGAAAAGTCAGAAGAATCGGAAGAAAACAAGATTTCTTGCATTTTAAGTAATCTTGGACTTAGAAAATTTTTCTAAGTTTTAAGAGCTTCATGATCTCTGAGTCATGTTGTCAACTCCGTATCTCCTTCGTTTGCGGTCGAAATTTCACGAATTTGAAATCGTTGGAAAAAACGTATTTTGTACTCCGAATTTGTCTTTATGAAGATTTCTTCGAAAATGCCTGGTTTTCGAGTTATTAGGCTCTAAAGTTTGAAGTTTACAACTTTTGGACTTTATACATAGTGAAACTTTGAAGACTTTTAATATGGTCATGTGCTCGACTTTGAAGGTATTTTACACGTGTTTCCAAGTGTCGTTTTGTGTCGAGTTTAAAATCAAAGTTGTTCATTTCGCGGGAATCTACAACTTTGCTGAAGAAATCGAATTAATTCGAGACTCGGATCAAAAGTTACGAAATTCAGAAGTTATGAATTTGTCATATTTCAATTTTCAATACTTACTGAATTTCACTGAATTTTTTCACATGGCTAGACTAACTGCATCAAATTCAATTTTCATGTGGTTCATGGCTCCATTTTGGAAAACACATAAATACAAAATTGTTCAGTTTACGGCAATCTATAACTTTGCAGAAGAGTCCGAACTCTTTGGGTAGCGGATCGAGAATTATAAAGCTACGAAGTTACAAAAATAAAGTGGGAAAGCATTTAACGGTGTTGTCGGCATTTGTATCAGTTGTAACTTCATGATTTCGGGACCATTTCGAGCATGCTATTATTTCGAGAAGTCTTCAACATGAAATTTGTTCTTACAAATTCCATCTACAACCTTGGTCTTGAGATCTCATGCCGAAAACGTTCACGTTCCGAGTTATGAGGTCATGGAGTTAGCTCCGCAGCCATGATGTCGATGTTAACTTTTGGTCATCATGAGCTACCTCAAGGCCTATGTAATTACTGCTTGGTACCCATACATCATGATTTCCTCATTCAGCCATACATAATCGGTGATGCGTGCGTAAGGGTGACAGATTTTTCTCCAAATGCTAGTCTTATTTGAAAACTCGGTGGCCAAAGCTGGTAAAAAAAAGATTTGATTTTCACGCTCACACTCTCAGCGGATATACTCCATCATTCGACCACTCAGCAATAGATTCTTTTTTTTCTCTCCATTCTCATCTTCACCCATCACCTAATCATAACAAACGGATAAATCAGTTACAAAATTATAACAACCACCCCACCATTGCGAGGTCAAGAGAACAACATCAACTCACACCCTTTTTCCTTACACTCTTTCCTTTTCTCGCGGCAACCTATCCCTTTCTTCTTCACTGCTCAACCTCATTAACCATAACAGAATCTTCTCCTCCGTCATCTTTCACCATCTCACCTCTGTAACAACCACAACTACTCTCGTTCCATAATCTTATCACTCTAATCCTCTAGATAGAATCATAAAAAAACCATAACAAACCGCAAGAAACGGTTACGACGGAGTTCTCTCCCTCTTTCCATTTTTTTCTTCGTCTCCACCCTCTCTTGCTATCTCTCTATGCCATAACCTCTCTTTCACTCAAAGCCACCAACCTCCACGCCTTTCTCATTCAACCAGAATCGCAACAAGCCCTCACTTTCTTCCTCAACCGACTTCGTCTGGCTCTCGTCGGGGAAGAAGTAGCTTCAGTCTGCATTGGTTTTTGCGTAAAAGGCATGGTATAACTTGATTCTTCATCATCTTCTGCATGTTTCGAAACCGGATCTCGTGTATTCATCAAAATCAAAGGACGCGAATAGAGTCCTCTGAAGAACGTTTCTTCTGTGTGAGTTGTCAACAGATCTTGATTTCCCTCATGATTTGCTCGAATTTGTTCGAGATTTGATGAAAACGAAGCTCGGATTAATGATCAATGCGAGATTCTGAGTCCAGGATATGTAGTGGTGTCCTTTTCTGAAGCTTCTCGAACTCCGACGAACTGCTGAACGGAGAAGATGCCGGAACATTCAGTCTGGTGGTTGTTATAGCAAGCCCTAGAGGAGGCGGCTTCCTATTGGCTAAGGTTTTGGCTTATCATATTATTATTTTATTTTCTCTGAGTTAGGCCCAGTCTCCATGCTATAACATAAATTTCGGATTAGGCCTAGCGAAATTCACCTTCACACACCTGAGTTAGGCCCAGTCTCCATGCTATAACAAAAATTAGTATATTCTGGAAATAAGTTTTACACCCCCTATGCCATGTTTCACAATATTAACACATAGTTCAATTTCGCTCGAAATTTCGATTCTATTGATTCGTAAAAAATGTATAAAAATATGTTTATAACTTTTTAACACTTTAGGAAATTTTTTGACATTTTTTGTGAATTTTTTAATAATTAATTTTCATTAGTTTTTAGTCAATTTTTGATAATACATTTAGAAGTGACTTTTTCTATAACACTTCGAATTTCGTTTTGCATACGATGACTGATACTTATGCTAACCTTCAATTAACTTCTTGAATAATATGCTGACATGTTTAGATAGTTGTTACCTTCATTTAGAATCCATAATTGAGTCATATGATTAGTGTACCATGAAAACTAACCCTTAGAGCGACGATTGATCGGTTAGACTTAGTTTTGCGTGTAATTTTGTTTCAATCACGATTTTTCTTGTATATTTTGTTTGAGATCATTAAATAGAAATTAGCTACTGACTTGTAGAAGTTTCATACTTAGTTTAACATAATAGTTTATTAATTCTCAAGTTTCGATTATGTTGCGATGTTTAAAAGCATGTTTCTCCTTTGTCATTTGAATTGACTAATTGTAAGAGTATAATGCCATGTGTTTCTTATAAACTTTAGGACATTTCTCCCAACTTAATTGTATCTAGATATGACCATTGTCCTTGTGTCTTAGTGGAGTCTTAAAGATAAACTTTAGCGGTATAACTCTTAAGAGCTAGTTCGATATTTGTATAGTTCTTCTAGGTTTCCCTCGCATGATTAGTTTACAATTCTTCCGTCATCTTAGGGAGATGTTTAGGTAAGTTTTAGGATGCACACTCGCTTCTCGTCATCGGAATTTAGGCTTAGGATGCTTACTAATTGTTGGTTTATCGATGTTTATACTTGTTTCGACACTTGTTTAACGTAGACCTTGAGCTTTGTTGATTGAGATATGGATTTATATATTCCGTATTGTGCGATTATCTGGTGTCTTGTATGAATTGTATTTCTTGAAGTTACCTTAATTGTGATATGGACTTGTGTGATCCATATTAATTTGATACATGTATTTGTACGAATTGTATTTCATGAAGGTACTGTTTGTAACACGAATTTGTATATTCGATGTTACATCGTGAACTATTTTCTGCTCGAATTTTTTTTCTTGCAGATGGTTCTGATTGTAGTATAGACTTGTATGTTCCATACCATTCTGATTTTTTATTTGTATGAATTGTATTTCACGAAGGTATTTGTCATGTAACAGGGATTGGTATGTCCGATATTACATTGTGAACGGTTTTTTGCTTGAATTGTATTTCTTACAGGAATTCAGTTTGTGATTAGACTTGTATGTTCCATATCACGTTGTTACACTTCTTTGTGTGAATTGTATTTCATGCAGGTGTTTGTTGCGATGCGGGTTTGTATATCTGACATTACATTCATTCTGGTTTTCTTCCTGAATTGTATTTCATGTAGGTGTTTGTTGTGATGTGGGTTTGTATATCTGACATTACATTCATTCTGGTTTTCTTCCTGAATTGTATTTCTTACAGGGGTTCAGTTTGTGATGTGGACTTGTATGTTCCATATCTTCCCGTTGCACATCTTTCTGTGAATTGTATTTTATGCAAGTGTTGGTTGTAGTGCGGATTTGTGTATTCGGCGTTATATCTCTTTTCTGGCATTCTGTTTGAATTGTATTTCTTGCAGGTACCTTGGTTATGGTGTGGATATCTACATTCCACATCATTCTGCATGTTTGCATTCTGTATGAATTGTATTTCGTGCAGGTGTATTTGTCGATATTCGGATGTGTATGACATGCGCTTTGATCATGACTATTTATGCCTTGATGCATTTCTGATCAGCTTTATTTATTAATGGCAGCTTACTCGAAGTTTTCCAGAGTATTTTTTAGCTTGCAGTTGCTTACGGATTATTATCCGTTTGGTATTTTCTATACCTTTTTATCGCATTCTTTTAATGATTTTTTAGCTTGCAGTTGCTTACGGATTACATAATGTCTTTGGAATCTATCAATATGATAGTTAATGATTTTGTTATTGAAGAGATGGATAATGTAAGAGACAATGTTGGAACATCTTGTGTGCTAACTGATGGAGCACATAAGGAGGACATCCAGGATTTTACAGACACTAAATCCGTGAATCCTCAACTTAGAAGGAGTATGTCTACTGAAAGACAGATATAACAGTCCAAGAAAGTGACTGCAACTTAGTTTGATGAATGTAACATCACTATTTTAAATATGAATATATTAGATACTGATGGATATTTTTCCTTAAGGTATAGCTTAGGTTTCTAGGTTAGTAAGAAATGAGAATGTAGTTCCTAGTATACTATTATAAATGCATACTAATAGAAATCGTTCCAACTGTTTGTGTTGAACTAAAAGTATGTGTTCATGGTGATCAAATGATCAGTAATAAGGTTCAATAAATATTTCTGAAATGATCAATAATAGTATGATATAAGTCATTATAGTGCATTATAATGAGGATAATATAGTGCATTGCATAAGTAAGAAAATGGTCAGTTTTAGGCACAAATGTTTGCCTCAAAAGTTTAGGCACATCAAGTAGCAGACACAAAAAATATCAGTTTGGAATCAATTCCTTACAAATTTTGTTTCCAAATAAATGATGCATGAAACCATGACCATGTAGAACAAATCGGGCCACCAAGTCACTCCTTCTTTATATTCTTGACTTTCTTTCCTAACTTGGCTTTAGTGGCAGATTGTTTAGGATTTATGTCTGGACCGTCGAATGCATCGTTAATGGAAGTTGCCATAGCTACCCTCTTAGTAGGTGTGCTTCCTGAACTTTGCATAAGGACTTCCAGTTCGGTTAGCCGTTGTAGAAGGTTGTCCATATAAGCATTGCTCTTGAGTATGTAGTATCTGTTTGTTACAATAATATATGATTAGCAGAAATTGTAAACACTACTAATTATTAAGACAATGTAAGAAAGTTAGAATTTAATAATTGGCTATACAATATTTGGCAAGCTGTAAGAATAACTCTATGCTATGTAACCATAATTCTCACCTGAGCCATGATTAGTCTTAATTCCTTAGGAGAAGCCTTAATATAAGGTAAATAATCTTTATCCCATAACATGAATGTACCCTTATGGCCATCATATTCAACCTCAATTTTGATTTTGAATCTATTGAAAAAAAAGCAGAAAATAGTATAGCAGACCTGGTGGATAAATGAAACAGTCAGCATGACATAGAAATATTGAAGGCTCACTTTGTTACAAGCTCAACATCCTTAACTCCACAGTTACACTGAAAAGTATTTCCTTGTGATTTGTTAGAAGATTTGCAAGAAGGACAAGTTTCACAATACCATCCAAACCTAGAAGCTTTAAAACGCGTCGTAGTGCCAATAGTTGTTGCGAAACAACCCTTTTGCAGGAAGCATCATTATACATGAAAACACTATTTAGTAGATGAAAATTAATCATCGCAAGTATTGTTAAAAAATTAAAGAGGTACTTTTCCTGCTTCTGCAATATCACGAATACTCCTGACCTCACGAGGGCTAGTCCAATTTTTGTTATTGGGTTGAATATTTGAGTCAGAATTTAGTGTAAGAGATAGTGAATGCGTGATATTCAGGGCCTCACAGATCAGTTCAAAAGCTTTAATGAAACCACAACTGTTGGGGCGTAGCTATGAGGGAGCCACATTTACTGTCCTCAATAAATCGGCCTCAAAGTCGGAGAAGGGAAATTGGATGTTTAAAACTACCAATAGCCCGACATAGAAATAGAACCATTCTGGATCTACTCCTTTTGGCCGAGACATACAGACTCGCTCACCCTCGATGCAAGGTTACAAAATTACGTCGTCCTCATTCCCAGTCGAGGACACGTCTATGAGAGAACAGAGCTTTCTGATTTCCATCTCATCCATGGTGTTGTGTTTAAAACCTAGGACTATTCCACTAAATGATTTGCTCGTTTCCATCAGGAGCTCCACAGAACCTAAAGAATCAGGGTTAGAATCATTATTTGAGGTTAGAACGTCAGAGTTAATCTTGTTCATAACCCTCTCTAAATCCTCTACCCATAGAGCATCCCTCATCTCTTGCGTGCATTCTACCCACAAAGCCCTACGCTCATTTCTATTCAGGTGTTTTCTGTGCCCTAGATCATCTCATTCTCTAATAACAACCATTCTAGAAAAAATTGGGCAAAATAAATAAGGAAAGAGAAATGGGTTGCCTGATATTAGTGGTAATCGAGTTAAGGTTGAAGGCGGTTTCCGATTGAAGGCAGCGGTTGCCGTGACTTCGTGAGAGGAATTGGAAAAGGAAGTGAAATTTGAAAAAGGAAAAGATATGTTATGAGGAGAAAGGATTGGCATTTTGGCTTTTAAAACCTAATAAATGTCATCATTACACCTAAAATTGTAGGTGACTGTTGGGAATATAGAGTGTGAATCACACACGTTGATAACCTGCTTCGACCGATGAATACCTCGACTTGGATCTTTGTTTCTTCTTAGCGACCACAAGCCCTTTAAGGCTAAAAGGCCATATGCTCGGGGGGCTTATGTACATACATAAAATCCATTACCCGAGGTATGTCTACACTCCGACTACATAGACCAGATATTGGACCGATGACTAAGTCGGTAGAAGGCGTGGGGGCTTCCATTGGGCCGATGACTAAGCCGACCGAAATCAAGGGGGTTCTCACCGGGCAGACACCCCGACACCGAGAGGTTTCATCCATCCCGACTTGAGGAGGTTACAACCAAGTCGGCTCATTAAAGACGTAACTACCTCATTAAGCCTGACGACGCACGTTACACTGTTGTTAGCTGGCAATTTCGAAAAGAGTAAATTAGGTATAGATGAATAAAATATTTCATGTTCACCTGGAAAGGAAATCAATATTTATTATTGATGAGTAAATGTGAGCCTTTTGGTTCCATAAATGAGGGATTCTTCGATTAC
Source organism: Vicia sativa (assembly GCA_021764765.1). Taxonomy (NCBI): domain Eukaryota; kingdom Viridiplantae; phylum Streptophyta; class Magnoliopsida; order Fabales; family Fabaceae; genus Vicia; species Vicia sativa. Next base: position 267,301,425 of record CM038793.1, on the reverse strand, counting down.
CAATGGTGAATGACATTTCGACTAAAACTCTCAACGTTTAGAGTATGAAGAAATTTATTTTAGAAAAGTACATTAGCGTGGAGCGGTCTAAACAAAGGGGGCATTCGAAATTCAAATGATCTAAGAATTCGAATTTCAAACGAAGGATTGAAGATTCAAAATCTAAATAAGAGTGTCATTCTGAAGGACGCGTGGAGATCAACGAACGAAGAAGGGTTGCATGTCTTAAACGTGGCGCAATATTACTGTAGGACCGTTAGGGTCAGAATACTATAAATAGATGCTTTCTATTAGATTTTTTGGTGTGTTCACTTTATGTACTAAAAATTCTCAAAACACTCAAATTACCGCAATCGAAAGGGAAACGAGTCAAGGAGAAATCATGTACGTCAAGAACATCATGTTCTTTTTTAATTCAAATGCAAGTTTGTTTATATTCATTTCCAATTTCTTGCATTTCTTCTCTTAGAGCATTTCGATTCCCTTCCATGTCCTTATTTTATTTCGTTTTCAAATACTTGTCTCTCCAGAAATTCATTTATCTTTAAACCTTTATTTTATTTCCCAGAAATTGTTACTTTTTAAGAGCGTCCTTACCTTTACATTTAATTGTCAATAATCAAGTTTAAGTTCGAAATCTTTACATAAACAGTCAGTATATTTCCATAGTCAACTTTAAGTAAGTGCTTTAAGAATCAATTAAAGATCATAGATTTGAACATAAAAACCTTTTATGACACATGTGTCCTAGGATCAATCTAGTCGATCATGCAAGTAACCAATAGTAATTAATAAGAATTGGAAGACTAGCGGTTGTTTACGAGAAATCACCGTAAACAAATTGGCACACCCGGTGGGACCGTGTCATATTAGGGATTGTTTATTAAAATTGTATGAAAATAGTAGATTGTAAAACACATGTTGGTATATGAACCTTCGAAGTGGTAAAATAAAAGATAATAATTTATATATACCCAGAAGACAACGTACCAAAACAATGACAAGTACAACTAACCAAGATAGGGGACAAACTTCCCTACAAGGGGCGTCAACCACAGTTTCAAGTTCGATTGACGCCTCTAGTTCTATCCCTGTTGGCAATTTGAACGCGGTCCCAACTGGTATGACAGAAATGTCGTCTGGCATGGCATCTGTGCCACATATAGGTAGTCATCGTTCGACCCCACCAGCCTCGGTTCGATCCTTCAAGACCCGAGATCCCCATATGGGATGCCAAATTCGTTTATGGCAGGATTACATAATGCACCCATTTTGTCCCCAGTCAGAGGGTCTGGTTCAGGAACGAACCATTTTGCTACAAACTCTCAAAACCTAGGAAATCGTGCCCAATGGCCTGCACTTACAACTAATAACCAGGCAGCGCTTAGGCAACAGATGGATGATAGCAACCATGATATGGTAGGAGTTTTAGCCCGTGAAATGAATGCTATCTTTGGTCCTCTAATTCAGAACATAAATAGAACAAACCAACAAAATGCAGCCCAGATGTCTAGGATAGCAGACTTTTTTGGTGCCCCTGATGCATCTATGGGACGTAGACAGAACCAAGTGGCGATTCGAAATGAAGAACCCACAATCAAACAAATTCGACCTCCCATACGCAGGATCGAAGAGAGAAACCCAGGGGCAGGAGTAAGGCAACAGGACATTCCGGAAGGTCAGAACGAACAACCTAGACCAATAGTGGTTGTTAATAGAGACCAAGATGCATTTAAATTGTCCATAGGGTTAGAAATGATAATTTAGTGGCGTAAAATAATCTAACCACTATGATAGAGAGAATAATGGCCCGTAATGGTTTAAATTCGGATTTAGAAGGCCAAATTATACTTCTCCCATTGTAGGTTACGCTCTACGATGTAATTACCGGGCTTCAAGGTCCCTAAGTTTTAAATTACCGGTGATACCAGTGAATCAACAGTAGAACATATAGCAAGGTATCTAACTGAAGCAGGAGATATATCCAATAATGAAAATCTTAGGATAAAATATTTTCCAAGTTCTTTGACAAAGAACGCTTTTACTTGGTTTACCACCCTACCCCCTGGATCTGTGGATACCTGGCCCTATTTGGAAAGACTCTTTCATGAGCAATTCTACATGGGCCAATCCAAAATTAGTCTAAAGGAATTAGCAAGCATTAAAAGAAAATTCACAGAACCCATAGATGATTATTTAAATAGGTTCCGATTGTTAAAATCTAGATGTTTTACGGTAGTACCTGAACATGAACTAGTCGAAATGGCTGCAGGAGGTCTAGATTATTCCATTCGAAAGAAACTGGATACACAGTATCTGAGGGATATGGCCCAATTGGCAGATAGAGTTCGACAAGTCGAAAGGTTAAAAGCTGAAAAGGCTAGGGCTAGTAAGAATCATAAGAAAGAACGAATAGCTTATATAGAAGCAGAAGGGGAAAATATAGATGATTTTTCATATCCATATGATTTCGAACAGTTCGAAATAGATCTAGAAGAATTAAAAGAAGCACCCCCTTATGCTTGCAAAGTTCTGCTTCCTTCCAATGGAAAAGACACTGTCGAAAATGAGAAGAATGAGAAATATCCTAAGAAAATATATACTTTCGATATAACCAAATGTGACGAAATCTTTGACTTACTTGTTAAGGATGGCCAACTAATTGTTCCCCCAAACCTTAAAATTCCTCCTCTGGAACAAAGGAAGAAGAGGGGTTTCTGTAAATATCACAATTTTTTGGGCCACAAAACCTCACAGTGTTTCCTTTTCAGGGATTTGATACAGAATGCAATCAAGGAGGCGCACTAAAATTTTCGACAAAGGAAAAACCCCATGAAAGTGGATACGGACCCGTTACTGATGGCGGAAACTAATTATGCTGAGCCTTTGGAAATCAATATGGTCGAAGTTGCTGAGGACAAGGTTCAAACAAAGTTGGAATTCGAAGAAGATGGGGGTTTCGTCCTGATTAAGAGCAAGAAGGAGGTTACTGATAACCTTCCAAAAGTGCTCAAAGCAAAATTATCGAAAAAGCAATACAAAGCATCAAGGCAAAATGTTATTGACAAAGATTTGACTGAGGCTACTGAGGGTCTCAGGATGAAGTTCGAGAAGGTCAGAATTGCTGATGACCAAATCCTGGGGGTAAACATGGTGGATTTCGAGCAACCACGCTGAGATGCAAGAGGTAGAGAGATGTTTGGAGAAAGAAAAAGAACAAAGAAGGGAAAGCTTGCCAAAGAAAGATGCAAGCCTGTGAGAGTACCTGTTTCATTGTCACAAGAAGAACCAAGACAAATTGTTATGCCCAAGGTGCAGAATTATCTGCAATCCCAGGATAGCTGCCGAATTCGAGAGGGCCCAGCGTGAGCATGGGTTAATGGAGACAAGACAATCGGCCAGGCTGTGGTTTACCCTAGGGCTGATGAGAGTTTGCTGGAGTTCATAGTTCGGTGCCACAAAATTGGTACAGAATGTCTGATTTGTCCCAGATGTGCAGCAGTCTATGACAAGGAGATGTCTGAGGCATTCGAAAAACCCTCGATCGGTTGGGGACGCCAAGGTGGAATCCCTTCGAACCACGCTGATGTTGGCAGAACCATGCAGAGAAGGCCAGACAGTCCCTATCCTAGGGAGTGAAGAAAGTGTCTTTCAAATTACCTGCAGAGATTCCTACTGATAGGTGGCTGCAAGTAAAAGCTGACCAAGGAAAGAATAAATGGCGAAGCTACGATCAAGGTGGAAGGACCGCAATGGCATACCGGAGGCAGTTTAATTCAAATAGAAGAGAGGAAATCAGACTGGAAAATTACAAAGGAAAAAACCCAATGTCACGCTCTCAATGGCGCAGGCACCAACGAAATAAGAAAGCTGCAAAGGAGTCGAAACCTATGGAGATTGGAGAATCTAGCACTAATAACCCAAAGTCGGCGACTCAACCGGGGCAAACCGGTGTCCAAAATTGTTTTCGCCAAAGAAGGAAATCAAGCACAAAAGGAGACGCAAATGAAGAAGATCTAATGACCGATGATTTTGAGTCGAAGGGAGTCTTTCTTTAACGCTAATTGTAATGTTGTATCGTTGTTACCTTGTGAATTCGAACATAATACGAAGTGTGTGTCGAGAAGCGACGAAGAGGAAATGGCCAAACGAGGCCGGTGCTACTACATAATGAATAACGGAGCAGTCGAGGAGCAGAACGCCTTCTTCGAAAGACCAGACGAAGGGATGAAGAATCACCTGAAACCTTTGTTCATTAGGGCTAAAATAGAGCAACACGGGGTAAACAAAGTACTAGTTGACGGTGGAGCAGCTGTATATTTAATGCCCAAATTCATGCTGAAGAGGATAGGGATGCAAGACTCTGATGTTCGACCTCATAACATGGTACTCTCAAATTACGAAGGTAAAGTTGGTAAGACGTTAGGGTGATACAGTAAATTTGATGTGGGTTCCCTTACTAGGCCAACCATGTTTATGGTGATAATGCCAAGGCCAACTATAACATGCTACTTGGTAGAGAGTGGATCCACGGAATTGGAGCTGTGCCTTCCTCAATGCATCAAAGATTGGTATTATGGAGAAAAGATGGAATAGTTGAGAATATAGAAGCTGATCAAAGTTATTATATGACATACATTAATAATGTTGATGGAAAACATTTCGACCGCAACATGGCCAACATTGGGCCATGCAACCCACCTGAGGAATACTTCGAACCAAATGATAATGCCTACTATTCTCTCACACTTCGTCCCAATGGTTTTCAGTGGGATAGAGAGTTGATGTGGGATGGACAGGAAGTGGAGGAAGCAGGTGAGACTTCGACGATCCGGCCAACTGGCTGGGACAACGAAGGTTATTATGACTGAAACCAATTACTATCAAAAGATTTCGGCCTACTTGGCTGAGAATAAAAGAAAGACGGCTCTCGAAGCCGAAATACAAAACATGGCTGCACAAGCCATAGATACAAAAACAAAAAACAGAGCAGAAAAAGCAAGTCCTGAGGGCAAATATCTAACCCCACCCAATGATGGACAAACTTCCACACCAATGGATCAACGGCTAGACGCTATCTATGATCAAGAGCCATTGGGATTCGAAAAAGATCCAGAATCAACGAATGCTAAAATGTTGGCTCAGGAGCCTTTAGAGGAAGTTAATATTGGGGATGAAGTCGAAAAGAGAGTAACGTACATTAGCGTGAAACTCCATCCCAGTTTGAAACATAAGGTGATCGAACTGCTTAAAGCGAATAAAGATTGTTTCGCCTGGGATTACGACGAGATGCCTGGTTTAAAAAGAGAACTGGTGGAACACAAGCCCGATCAAGGATGGCAAAAGCCCATCAAGCGCGCCTAGAAGATTCGCACAAAGAATCCTTTCAAGATAAAGGCGAGATAGAAAGATTGCTCACCGCAGTTTATCAGGACCACGAGGTATGTTGAATGGCTTGCTAATATTGTGCCTGTTATTAAGAAAAATGGTTCGTTACGCATTTGCATAGACTTTAGGGATTTAAATACTGCTACCCCAAAAGATGAATACTCTATGCCGATAGCAGAAATGTTAATTGATTCTGCAACAGGCTATGAATACCTGAGTATGCTAGATGGATATTCTGGATATAATCAGATTTTCATTGCGGAGGATGATGTTCCCAAAACAGCTTTTCGATGCCCAGGCGCTTTAGGCACCTATGAATGGGTAGTAATGCCTTTTGGTTTAAAAAATGCCGGGGCAACATACCAAAGAGCGATGAACACAATATTTCATGATTTTATCGAATCATTTATGCAGATTTATATAGATGACATAGTAGTCAAATCTGTTTCTGATGAGGATCATTTAAATCACTTGAGCCAATCATTCGAGCGAATGAGGAAACATGGCTTAAAAATGAATCCTCTTAAGTGTGCTTTTTTCGTGGGATTTCCTTGGCTTCGTGGTCCACAAGAAGGGCATCGAAATCAACTTGAATAAAACGAAGGCCATCATGGAGACAAAGCCTCCTTCTACAAAGAAAGAATTGCAATCACTCTTGGGTAAAATCAACTTTTTGAGGAGATTTATATCTAACTTGAGTGGGCGAACCCAAGCTTTCTCTCCATTGTTGCGCATAAATCAAGAGACTTTCGAATGGACGGAACAACATCAAGAGGCGTTTGAAAAGATCAAGACTTACCTGATGCAACCTCCGATCCTGGCCCCCCCTTCTAAAGATAGGCCAATGCGATTGTATATCTCTGCCTCCAATGTAACCATAGGTAGCATGTTGGCTCAGAAAACGAAGATGGCGCCGAAAGAGCCATCTATTATATTAGTAGGGTCTTAAATAATGCAGAAACTAGGTACAATAGTATAGAAAAACTATGTCTTTGTTTATATTTCTCTTGTACAAAACTCAAGTATTATATTAAACCCGTTGACGCCTATGTTTCGCCTCACTTGATGTCATTAAACATATAGTTGTCAAAACCAATCATGCAGCAGATTGGTAAATGGGCCTTGGCGCCATCGAATATAATTTGGCCTTCAAACCTTTGCAGGCTATGAAAGGACAGGTTGTTTCAGATTTCATCGTCGATCACTCTGTGAGTGAGAATTTCGCATTAGGCTATGTTGAAACTCAACCATGGAAATTATATTTCGATGGATCAACACATAAAAATGGAAGTGGTGTTGGAGTGTGTATTATTTCGCCTGAAGGAATTCCAACAAAGTTCAAGTATAAGTTGGAAGGCCCTCTATGTTCGAACAATAAAGCTGAGTATGAAGCATTAATTGCTGGACTTGAAGCTTTATTGGAATTGGGGGCAACCAGAGTCGAAATAAGAGGAGACTCAGAGTTAGTCATTAAACAAATAACTAAAGAATACAAGTGTATCAAAGAAAATTTGATCATGTATTTCGTTATTGCCAATAGATTAATCAAGAAATTCGAATATGTGGATTTGAAACACATCCCCAGAAGTGATAATCAAGAAGCAAATGACTTAGCTCAAATAGCCTCAGGATATAGGATATCAAGAGAAAAACTCCAATACCTCATAGAAACTAGGGGTAGAATAATGGCTACAAAATTATCACCTTTAGACTTAGAGAATTCGAAATTAGGTTATGCAAACCAAGAGGAGTTCGAAGTTTTAAATATAGATGCCTTAACAGATACGGATTGGAGGACTCCCATAGTAAAATATTTGAAAAATCCTTCAGCGAATACAGAGAGAAAAGTCAAATACAGAGCATTATCCTATGTGTTAATAGGAAATGAGTTATTTAAGAAAACCCCAGAAGGATTACTACTCAAATGTTTAGGAGAAAATGAAGCGTATCTAGCTTTGTCCAGTGTGCACAGCGGAGCGTGTGGGGCACATCAAGCAGGTCATAAAATGAAATGGTTGTTGTTCAGATATGGAATGTATTGGCCCACTATGCTCAAGGACTGTATAGAATTTGCCAAAGGGTGTGAGGAATGTTAAATCCATGCTGGTATTCAACATGCTCCAGCAAGCGAATTACATTCGATTATAAAGCCTTGGCCTTTCAGGGGATGGGCATTAGATCTAATTGGTGAAATTCGACCAACATCATCTAAAGGACAAAAATATATTCTTGTGGGAATAGACTACTTCACAAAATGGGTCGAAGCAATTCCTTTAGTAAATGTGGACCAAGAAGTTATTATAGAATTTATTCAGAAGCAAATTGTTTACAGATTTGGGATACCAGAAAGTATAACAACAGATCAAGGTTCAGTTTTCACAGGACGAAAAATGCAAGAGTTCGGACAAGAAACAGGATTTAAACTGCTTACGTCAACACCTTATTATGCCCAAGCAAATGGTCAAGTAGAAGCAGCCAACAAAGTCATTATAGGTTTGATAAAAAAGCATGTGGGTCGAAAACCAAAAAATTGGCATAAAACCCTAGATCAAGCTCTATGGGCCTGTCGAACATCTCCTAAAGAGGCAACGAATACTACTCCGTTTCGACTTACATTTGGGCACGACGCGGTGTTACCAGTCGAAATACATCTACAATCAGTCAGAATCCAAAGACAAAACGAAATACCAGTTGATCAATACTGGGAGATGATGATGAATGAGTTAGTAGATATAGACGAAGATAGGCTGCATGCTTTGGAGGTTATGAGAAGACAGAAAGAAAGAGTGGCTAGAGCGTATAATAAAAGAGTTAAGAACAAGAAATTTTCAACCAATGATCTGGTATGGAAAGTTATTTTGCCTATGGATAAGAAAAATAGATTACTAGGTAAATGGTCACCCCATTGGGAGGGACCTTTTCGTATTCTGAGAACATTTTATAATAATGCTTATGAGATAGAGGAATTAGCAAAAGATAGGAGAATCTTAAAAGTAAATGGAAAATACTTGAAAAAGTATAAACCACACTTGCAAGAGATTCGAATTATTTCAGAATAGATAAGATGATAAGATAAATAGACCCAAGAGAATATTGTATAAATACCAAAAATTGGTTATGTTCGAAGTGCAGGAATATATAAATAAAGCTCTTTAACACTCCCAAGAGGTAAAAGGGGCATCTCGCTTCAACTTAGCAAATTTGCTTTTACATAAGTTGATCCTACATTGGTTCATATTCTTGACGCCTTCGAGTTCTTTGAGCTCTTGGTCTATCCTTCGCCACCTCCATTTGTTTAAGGCTTTGTGAGACCCGATCCGCAAGCCCTTGGTCATCGCCAGACTTCATAGTCGTTGCAGAGTTATCGCTCACCTTCGCACCGCAATCTTCTTAAGCTCCTCATGATTCCCGAATAAGATAGACCGATCTAGAACGTCGTGCCTATCTTTAGTGCATTTTTGCAAGCTCTAAAGCTTCGCCTTTTAGTAAGCTCAAGTCCGGTCATAGGCGTTGGACAAAGCTTCTCGCTTGGTTCGAGTCTTAGCTTCGATACCATGAAGCTCGATGTATGCGATTAACTTCATCCAGAAGAGGGCGTCATAAATGATTTCACCACATCGACGGAAAAATGCCGAGGTTTATTCGCGACAACAAGTCCTTCATTTGAAAGTAAGCCCGTGATTATCTCGTAAGATGGTGAAAACATCGGCCTGTAAGATAGTTTTATTGACTTCCTGAAGAAGTTGGTCCAGAGAAGTAGGAGGCATTTCTTTTTTCGATTGGTTCGAATCATCAGATTGAGTGGTGTTTGAAGAAGAACTCCGTTGAGCTAGCATCAATTTGAGATATTTTAAAGGATTGCTCTTCTTCATCTCTTCTTTTTGCTCTTCAGATAGGGCTGGAGGAGTTGGTTCGACAAAAACAGCAGAACATGAACCCTGCTTCTACTTCCATCTCTTCGTCAAGATCTTTGATTGGCATCCCCTCATCTTCGTCTGCCACTTCCACTCCCTCATCTTCATTATCATCTGCAAAGTAGTGACTCACAGTATTTGTGTCACTTTCTTCTTCGGAGTGACTAGCAGAGTGTGTCTTTTTTGGAGAAGAATCACTGGGAATGTCAATGATGGGGCTTCACCCAATGATTGGTTCGTCGGCTTCCGATTCTTTGTCAATGAAGGAGAATTGGCGGGTGATTTAAAGCTTCACCCAAAGGAGGCGGTTACTTGTTGATCTAAGGCCGGCGGTCTCCAGGGTAGCCACCGTGGATGAGCCTTTGTTCAAAATGTCCTCATTGAGCCTTCTTGAGGAGAAGGTGTAGGATTTGGATTTTGGATATTGGGAAGATTAACAAGAGCGTATGAGTACTGCATAAAAAGGATCAGAATTAGTTTGAAGAAAGGGTTGTATAAATTATCAAAAGAAGAGCATCGAAATAACATTTACCTTCTGCCCATCAGAAGTGGCATTACTGCCAATTTATTCGGAAGCAATATTCTTCAAGATGTAGGCTTCAAGAAACTTTGATTTAGTTTGGGAGCAGCAGGACTTCTGCTAGTGGATTGATGAATTTGGGAAGCTTCACCAGATTGTGAGGTTTTCTTCTTCTTTCTCTTAAGAGGTGAAGCATCTTCGTTCCCCTCAGGTTCATCTTCTGGTTGAGGGTCTTCATGTTTTTGTTTCTTGGGAGACTTTGGAGGCAAGCCACTTGCCTAAAGATGACGAAGATGATTAATCAGTTTAGAAGAAGTTTCAAAAATAATAAAGAAGTAGACATTGAAATACCTTTTTCTTCTTCTTTTTTAAGGTGTTATCTGCCTCAGTGGGAAGATCTTCAGTGACAGTGGTTGGTACTTGTGAAGTTAAAGTTGAGCCTACTTTAGGCACAACCTTTTCCTTCTTCAAAGATTTCAAATCAATAGCTGAAAGGATTGAGATCAAGTTTAAAATAAGACAAAGTGAAAAATATGAGGGAACTTCGATTTTCTTTCAGTTTCGCACCTTCGCATTCCTAGATTTAATGTACATGGACAAGTCGCGAAGGTGCCCTTTGAAGTTGTATAAATCATGTTTCGCCACGTAACCCTCCAAGTTTTTGGCATCATTTTCGCAGCGGAAAAGATCCCTAAAATATAACCACCTGTGGCGGGGGAAAAAGGCCACTCTAAAGTAGGCAATTTGGAAATTTAGGTGGTTTATGCTTAAAAGCCCACCTATACCTATCTTCGATTTCACATAAGGAGGACATCGTTGGAAGTTGTTTTTCAAATTTTTCTTTTAAAGTTTTTCCGCATAAACAGTTCGATGTATGTCCATTGGATTATACACAACTTCAAAATATTTCGAAGGCTCGAATTTCTTTGACATTAGTGAATCTACCTTTTTGGTGTTTTCTGCACAAGAGAAAAGTTGTTGTTAATTGTTGTTGGATTCGATGGTACCAAACATATTACTCGAATAATAGTCATCCACCAAGTATAAAAATCTCTTGTCTTGTAGAAGGAAGGGTAAAACAAACTAATGCGAACTCAAGAAAATCTTTATGTTGTTTTTGTCGATTTCAATTTCCTTGAAGGGTAAGGTACCGCACATATTTTCTCTTCTTGTCGAAAAGAGGTTCGTGAAGGATCCGACACAAACCAAACTGCCGAGCCAAGTTTGATAGGCAAGGATATGTGCTTGACTTTTGATAGAGGTTATCCTTGAAGCAATCAATCTGGGGGTTAGAAAAGCTTTCCAGATATCTCTTGTTGTTTTTTCCAAAATAGCCTGTTCCAAAGGCATGGTGAACCAAGATGGTCCACAGTTCGGTAACAAATGGGGCCATCAAGAATCACAATCATGTCTCTTCGAAAAGATCATCATGTATTGAATGAAGCTGGTTTTGAAGTTTTCTTTTTCATCGTTTGGAGTGAGTTTCAGCAATTTGGTTCCCTCAATGCTACGATTCGCCACATTAGGATGTTCTTCATTAATCATTCCAGAAGTTGACAAGGATGATTCGAAAGTAGCATTCAGCCAGAGTTGCAACAACCAAAAAGGGCCAGCCAGAAGAAGATTTGTGCCGGCTTTATAGGTTTTCAATTTCAATACAAGAAGACAAATGCTTTCGACAAGCGGACAATGAGTCACTGATGCACTTTTCGACCATGGTGTAGTTGATTGGCTAAGGTAATGAATCTACTAGCCACTTGAAGGATTTCTCAGAAAACATATTTCGACGACCATAGTGCTAAGAAGGCTATGTATTCAACTTCTGAGACTTCTTCCTCAGCAGAATGGTAGAAAGCAATATATTTGGAGAAGCTGGCATGCTTGAGCTCAAATTCAATGAGATTCTCCGCGTCCTCATTAGGATCAAAAGTTTCTCCAATAGAGAGAGCCCCGTGATGGTCGCTATGTCAAAGAAAGTGGGTGTCACCATCCCACAAGGAAGATGGAACGTGTTGTAAGTACTGTCCCAGAAGTATAAAGAAGCCAACAAAAAGGGGTGGCTATAGCTAAAACCTAATTTGGACATTTGAATCAAATTAAGGATACCTAAGCTTTCCCATTCTTGAGACTTCTTGTTTTCAATCTTGGCAAGCCAATTTTGATATGACTGGTCAGATGTAGGGCAAGAACGGAAGGGTTTGAAGTTAACAGTAACGTAATCTAGGTTAAAGGGTCTCTTTTTAGTGTCGTTGTTATACCTTCACTGGTTCCTTCTAGGGTTTTAGGCAATTTGGCAGCAGACTCGTCACCCTTAAGTTTCGAGGGTACAGACTTATTAAAAATAGGTTTTGTTAAAAAATAGGCGGGAAAGAATCCCTTCGTCTTCTCTAAACGCTCTGTGGAAATCAGAGGACCCATTACTCCTAAGATTTTATCAGAAACAATGGTAGGGATGATTACCTGAGAAGCATAAATCGCTTTCTGCTCCGGGGTCATTTTGGGAGTGGAGATAAACTCTTGGTTACCCAGGTTAATGATCTTGCTCGCTGGTTTTTCAACGGAATCCGCGATCTGTTTGGATTTCCCAGATTTCTTGGAAGCAGTTGCTAGCATTGTTGAGGAAGACATGGTGAAAGATGAAAAGTCTTTTTGATGGAAAAAATCTAGTTTGTTCAAAGAACTGAAGAGTAGAAAAATCTGATTTTCTTGAAAGCTAAGAGGGTTTTGGAAAAGTTCAGAATGAAGAAGATGAAGTGTTTTTATAGCTTCCTCAGCGGTTGGAAAATTTTTTGACCTTTGGAAAGTAGTGGGACACGTGTAATCATTTTATTGGAAAGGAGAAAAGTGAACTTTTTCAACTTCCTAAGAGGTGACGTGTTGTTACTTAGGAAATGATGTGTTGTCACTAATTACTATCATTAAACTGTCATGATGCCACGTTTAGGTGTGCTGATTAGACATATGCAGAAAGTTATATACCTACTCTGACGTCATGTACAGTATGATCATCATTCTTATCGAATTGCATGAGATATTCAAGAACAAGTATTTCTCTATCTATCGAAATAAATGTTCTTGAGGGGCAATTTGTTAGCTGACAATTTCGAAAAGAGTAAATTAGGTATAGATGAATAAAATATTTCATGTTCACCTGGAAAGGAAATCAATATTTATTATTGATGAGTAAATGTGAGCCTTTTGGTTCCATAAATGAGGGATTCTTCGATTACCAATGGTGAATGACATTTCGACTAAAACTCTCAACGTTTAGAGTATGAAGAAATTTATTTTGGAAAAGTACATTAGCGTGGAGCGGTCTAAACAAAGGGGGCATTCGAAATTCAAATGATCTAAGAATTCGAATTTCAAACGAAGGATTGAAGATTCAAATTCTGAATAAGAGCGCCATTCTGAAGGACGCGTGGAGATCAACGAACGAAGAAGGGTTGCATGTCTTAAACGTGGCGCAATATTACTGTAGGACCGTTAGGGTCAGAATACTATAAATAGATGCTTTCTATTAGATTTTTTGGTGTGTTCACTTTATGTACTAAAAATTCTCAAAACACTCAAATTACCGCAATCGAAAGGGAAACGAGTCAAGGAGAAATCATGTACGTCAAGAACATCATGTTCTTTTTTAATTCAAATGCAAGTTTGTTTATATTCATTTCCAATTTCTTGCATTTCTTCTCTTAGAGCATTTCGATTCCCTTCCATGTCCTTATTTTATTTCGTTTTCAAATACTTGTCTCTCCAGAAATTCATTTATCTTTAAACCTTTATTTTATTTCCCAGAAATTGTTACTTTTTAAGAGCGTCCTTACCTTTACATTTAATTGTCAATAATCAAGTTTAAGTTCGAAATCTTTACATAAACAGTCAGTATATTTCCATAGTCAACTTTAAGTAAGTGCTTTAAGAATCAATTAAAGATCATGGATTTGAACATAAAAACCTTTTATGACACATGTGTCCTAGGATCAATCTAGTCGATCCTGCAAGTAACCAATAGTAATTAATAAGAATTGGAAGACTAGCAGTTGTTTACGAGAAATCACCGTAAACAACTGTTCATGATAATTAGTGATGGCGGAGGTTACGAACAATAATGGCTTCTCAGTTATGATTGATGTAAAGGCATGGCAATTACAAGCAGAAGTTAATGAGGTCTTTGGCACCTCTATTAACAGGGCTCCCGACTGATGGGTAAGCAAGACATATAGCTTAGAGCTCAAGTAATCTAACTTATAGCTCTGAATCCCTAAACATACTCACAGAAATATTCTAGCAAGAACACTTAATATGAATTGAAATGAGTAATGAGTTATATTTAGGGTTGATTAGTATGAAGAGAAATGGGTAATGAAAAGATTTATTGCTTGATGATGATCTAAGTTTATGTATATTCGTGATCCATCCCAAGCATTTGAAAGACTTGGAAATCCAGAAACTGTATGAAAATAAAATGTAAACAATTAGAAAACAACAATAACAACCCACAATGGCAACCAACTATTAAGAATAAATATGTAGCTCGGTTTACTAAGATAATCAAAGCAAGTAATTATTTAAGACATGTATTCTATTTGCACAAAGCATGAGTCAAGATAATAACTTTAGGAGCAACTACTTTGCCATTGCTTTGGTATTTCATGAGTTGCTTGCCATAGTCATCGCACAATGCAACTTCAATTACATTTTCATCGGTATCACGTAAAGTGATGTTAACACATGACTTCTTACCACCACCGCCAATTTGTGTCTTAACAACATCTTGTAAAACACCAATGACATCTAACACATGAAAGCAAAACAATATCATTATAATATAGTAACAATATAAATAAAACATATTTACATATAATTATGTAACAAGGGATGTGGAGTTATTAACCGTATAACAAATTAGGTTTGAAATATCCGTTGAGAAAGTCAGATATAGCATGAAAGTTGAATTTGTGTTTTGGTATCTCTGGTATTGGTACACTTGTCACAGTAGTTCCTCCATTGAAGACAAGCTTAAGTTGGTTAGAGCAGACTTTGAAAGGTATGTTATTTACCACAGGCTCTCTGTTGTAAACATAATAAGTCTTATGGTCTTTAAAGTTGTTCAATCCAATCTTTATAGTCTCGGCTCCGAGTGGTAACGTGAATTTGGTTACCCTAAATTTAACACACAAGCATGATCCAGAATATAAGATAGGTGTAAAAAAGGATGTGCAAACAATACCAATGGAATGAGCTAAACACAAATAAAATGAAGCATATAGTCTTGTAAAAGGGAAATCATAGAGAAGTTTTTGTAAAGCATAAAACCGTATAAAACATGCTATAAAAATCAAACAAAACACAAACAGTTTCATTTTGTAAGACCAGTTCAAGAATACCAATGGAATGAGCTAAACACAAATAAAACGAAGCACATAGTTCTTGCAAAGTATTTTAAAGAGTATTAAACATGTTGTAAAAACTCAAACAAAACACAAATCATTTCATCTTGTAAGACCAGTTCAACATGTTGGTTTCCATTTTTCTCCTTTACAACTCACATATCAACAATCCTAACATGCATCTTCCATAATTGGTTTCCTTTGACCAAGTCCTTGATGAGAATAGGATCCTTTGACATTGTTCTTAACCTGATATTTGAAACTGAAGTGATTAAACGCTAAAATAATAAATGTTGCAGGAAGATAATGTGAAAACACAACCCATGGAAAGGGCTAATGACAAATAATAGTAAAAATAGCTTATACAACATAGTATTTTTGTTGTATCTGTTAAAATGTTTCATACACAAAATGGTTATGATGCACAACAATTATACTTGTAACCAGATGCTTGTCAGTCTTATTTGCACGATGATACAAGGAGTGAGTTCAAAATGAAAAGAAACCATAAGATGAGAACTTACCAAGTCCAGTTCAGAGGAAAATATTTGAGGTTTTAGATTTACAATTATCTTGGAGGAAGTTGAAGAAGAAAATTTTTGAGATTAGGCTCCGACAAGTGAGAGAGCAATTGTTTTCAGAGGCTTGTTGTCAAGAATAATGAAAGGCTTTAAGGTTAACATAGGAAAAGTAGACATGAAGGGTATTACATGGTGGGTAATATGTTGAAGGGTATTATCATTTATTTTAAATTGGCCTATCAAAAGACAACACTTGAGAGTTTGTTAGCAAAGTTTGCGAAAAATAGAGTGACATTTGTTATTTACTGATACGTCCAAATTGATAAGTAAATTTGAAAATCGGAAAGGACAAATTAGAAAGAATAGTCAATTGAATAGTATTAATTTCATAGTTGATAACTTCATAGTTGATTGAAAATAAGAAAGATAAGAGTAATCTCAACCATTCATTAGAACTACCACTCCCATGATTTCAATTAAAACATAAATTAAATTTTTAAAAAATTAAATATTCCCCTATAAAATAATAATTTATGTACTAAATAGCATTACTCTATTGTCTAAAATGTGATTATTTGAAAAAAGAGAAAGTTTGGGTTAAAAACAAATTACCCCTGGTGAGAATTTTATGTTTTTTACAATAAAGTGGAACCCAGTTCCGAAATGAAGCGAGTCATCAGTGTAAAAGGATAAGGTAGCGATAGATAAACAAAGCGTTTGGGTGTGTATGGGAGAGTGATTTCGTAACTGTGTGTTTTGAAAATTCGAAACGATAACCTACAACAATGTTATCTTCTTCGCTCTCATTCCTCCATTCTTGCACTTTTACCTCTTCATCTTCCACTTCTCTGTTCACAATTCCATCTCCATCTCCCAATTCTCGGTCTTCTTTATCCTTTGTGGTTGAAGCCAAATCATCTTCCCGAAGGGAAGACAGAACTGCTCGCCATGTTCGTATCCGGAAGAAGGTAACTAACTCTAATTCTTGTTCTTTTCAGACCTAAATTCTTTTCTGTGGAGTGATTTATGTTTGATTGTTTTTATCCCAAGAGCAAATTTTATGTAAACTGATGTTGACACTTGTACGAGAAGTGTCGGAAAAATGAGACAAGTGTTCTAAAATGATGTTTTTCTTCTTTGAGTTGACACTCTTCGAGATAATTGAAGCAATGTTATTAATGAAGATTTAAAGAGATTCATTTTGATTAGATTATATTTCACTCTTTTAGTAATAGATGAATAAATGAGTTAAATCTTGTCATATATCATCTCAGTAGCCGTGTCCGTATCCTATATTTTTCAAATTATCAGTGTCGGAGTGTCTGTGTCATATTCCATTGTCTGTGTCAGAGTCCATACTTCATAGAACTTAGTGTTAGTTTGTTTAACTCCTCGAAGCAAAGTTTGGGGCAAAATCAAATTTTAATAATGTGGTGTTTGACGGTACCCTTTGGTTTTGCTTTTCTTGTTAGAGAATATGGAGTGAATTGTTTAGTTGAACTCCATTTTCATTGAGAAGAAGTTCGTAACAGGCCATCCATATACATGATTACCTGTTATTAAACAAGAACGGGACGCAATTAAATTAATAACAATAACAACCAGGCCTTATCTCACTATGCAAATAAACAAACGAATCTGTAAAATTGTGAGCTTTTGTGGAGAAGTTTATGTTTAACTTTCCAATGATTTACGAATAGAAGAAATGAAAAGTAATGAGGGAAGATAGAAGAGAAGGCATTTAGATTACTTCAAGTTTTAGTATCGCGACAAACATGCGTGATAATATGAAAGCACATAAGTGTTTTTTGTATGCGTTAGTTCGTTCATTCATTGTTGAGATGATCTATGTTAAATTGAAACTCTGTTATGATGAATAATGCAGTGTATTTTCTATTTGGGAATGGTTTTTGGTATTTTAGGTTGAAGGAACAACCGAAAGACCAAGATTGTCTGTCTTCCGATCCAACAAGCACCTCTGTGTCCAGGTGATTGATGACACCAAGATGCATACACTTGCTTCAGCTTCCACAATGCAGAAGACACTTGCTGAAGAGTTCAACTACACCTCCGGCCCTACAATTGTAAGTTTATAAGATGCCGTTACGGTTCACTGTTACAATAAGTTCAACCAAGCAAATCATTTTCAAAAACTACTCAATATTTGCATTAGAACAGTTTCATATTCACTTAAGACCTTTCTTTCATTATTAAACTTTAGAAATCTCTAATTGAACATAGATATAAAGTCATTTCTACATTTTTGTTTAGTTAATGATGATTCTTATTCATTCAAATTGTCTGGTTTCAGGAAGTAGCAAAGAGGGTGGGTGAGATCATTGCAAAATCCTGTCTGGAGAAGGGAATCACAAAAGTAGCCTTCGACCGTGGTGGTTACCCGTACCATGGCCGTGTTAAAGCGATCGCTGATTCGGCTCGCGAACATGGCCTGGATTTCTAAAATGAGCACTCTCTTTGTATTTCATGTTTAAAATGAGCACTCATGGAAAAACAATTTTTTTTATGACATTTCCTCGCTTCCAAGTGACTTTTTTTTGGCTCAACGTCTCCTATTTAATATATATTTATCCTTTTGTTAGATATGCTTAGATGTATGCATCTGTCACAATAACATTGATAGGGGATTGCGTATTATAGAAGTGCCAAAATAGTTTCATTGCGAATGGAGTATAAGAGTAGTTTATACAACACTTACACTCGCATTCGTAATTCGTAATTGCAGTGGCCCAAACTTGAGGTTGACTAGAATGTCGATGCTAGAATGATGGGCCGAGTCCACATGTTGGCACCTTGCCCCTTAGCCTCGACTCAGAGGCAATTGTTCTGGACTAATCAAAATAGTTCTGCAGGGAATTTGAAATTAAGGGTAGTTTTTATACAACACTCACACTCATCAATCCAAAGATGCACCTTTTTTTAAAGAACAAAGTGGTCGATTATTTAAGTGGTTTTTGGCATTCTTGAGGTTCTTATTAGAGATATATATAACTTAACCTATAATGTCTTTTGTTTGAAAGAAAAAACAGGAAAGAAAAGGATTGAAGATGGCATAAAAGTATATTTTCGAACATTAGCACAATGAAAATTAGTTGTGTACAAATAGTCAAATACAATCATCACCAACACAATGATAATTACTTGTCTACAAATAGTCAAATACAAGAAAAACGATTACAAATGTGTGATCAAAGGAGAAAGCATTCTTTCTAGACATGACAGAGACATGCAACTTCCAAGTCACACTTCTTACAGTTTCAAGTTCAGTAGTGATGTCTTCAGAACATGAAAAATAACAAAATAACAGATACATTAGTTTATATAGTTCTACATGCATGATGCATATTATCTCCCACAGATATAACACAACACATAAAGTTTAAGCAACACTTTTATTCTGCTCAAGAGGCAGATATAGTTGGCTGAAATTCTTCATTTGGTCCCTTCAACGAAACTGAGTCTGGCGAATTCTCAGAACAGAAGTTGTTCTCTATGTTATCAGCCACCTTTGTTTTTGGCGAAGACGGATAAGGTGCTTTACCACCCAACCTGTAATAAACAAAGATGATGCAAATATGAAAACCAGTACTACATAACAATCATACAAAAATTTTGAAACTCAAGAGGTAGATAGTACCTGTCTCGCCGCTTCTCAAGAAACCTTTGAAGTGAATGTCTGCGTGCTATTGGAAATTCTGGCAATTAATATCAATGAAAAACACGGACACATGAGTTTCCGTTACATTAATGATCTATTTGATTCAAACAGTTTCTGAATACTTGAAGACATAATCATTTAAAAGATTATCATCTAATTCTAGAATAATAATAACTTAATTCACACCTTGCAGCCTGCAGACAGAACTCTTCGGTGCAGGAAAGCAGAGTGACTGTGATGAAGCGATATAATCAGTGGCAGCATGAGGAGAAGAGGGCCTTGAGGGAACAGGTGAAGGAACAGGAGATTGTTTCACGATATTCTTGGTTTCCGTAGTCTTGGCAGCAGCAGCAGCCATGAGCATTATTTCTTGCATCTGTTAGTAAATGAGAGAATCAAAATATAATTTCGATTGTATCGTAACATAAAAAATAGAGGGCTTGATTGAAGGCACAGCATCACAAAGGGCAACGTAGAGCTACCTTTTCTGCCGGTATTCCGTTATAGATATCAGGAATCGTTCATTCTCGATGCTGTCATCGACCTAAAAGAGAGAATAATAATAGTAATAACTAATAATGATAAACTTGATAGATGGATAAAATACAAAAAAAAAAAAATATGCAACGAGGCCGCAATTGAGTCTACATCGACCACATTTGACATTGTTTTTCCATGATATGCATGTAATAGCCTCCCAGTGCCTCATATGCAGAGGGAATAAGCCATTACAGCCACAGATGATCATCATCAGAAACTTTTGTCCTTCTTCAATTTGGTTACATGCAACTTTCATCAATTTATGCCTAAAACGTCTCTCTCTGTTAAATTTATCCAAACGAGAAAGGAAAATTATGCCAGCCTTGACAAACATTGTTATGTGCGAGACTACCAATGATTACACACGAAACAGAACACGGAGGTCATTATCGTAGAGAAGAACAAACATCAAACACAAGACACAAAACTGGCACCTATAATAATCTCACAATGTGAATATCGTTTAATCACATGTAGTTTGGTCTGTATATGACCCTCAAACAAACACATACCGAACACCTGACACAAGACACAACACTGACACTTATAATAATTTAAAAAATGCAAAAATCATTGAATAATAATCACATGAATTTTGGTCTTTATGTGACCCTCACACTGACATGTGTTGAACACCAGACACGTCTGCAACTCCTACTCACAGATCTACATAGCTTCGCGGCATATTCCACCAAGCAGGATACTAGAATCATCCTAACTAACAAGTTCCCTTAACTCATTAGAACAATTCTAATTCATAGAATTAAGTGTTACACAATTATAGTCGTAGTTATATCACACAAATTGAAACAATTTAACGCACAACAATTCCTGCCAAGTCCATATAGAGCTTAGTTCTAACTTTAAACGGTCCCCACAAGTGAACGGTAAGACTGATCCCTTAGATTAGTCGGTTCGGTCACAAAGGCCAAATACCAAAATTTTCAAAGAAAAAAACTAACAACTTTAGACTCATTATAACAATTTCAATTTAGAGAAATAAGAGTTACAAAACTATTTTTGCAGTTATATTATATCACACAAATTGAAAAGAAACACCATAGTTTATTGATCATCCATGCATTTTTGTCACTCAAAATAATTGCAAACTAAAAAAAACAGAAACAAAAAATAAAAGGGTAAAGTATGCCACATAAAAGATCAATAACCAAAGACATGATTTTTATGTTAAAAACATCAAAAACTCACTTGTTTGCTGAAGAGTTCATCATTGACCCATCATCCATATTGGAACTAACACCATCAACAACAGGAGAAGATTCAAGAACCATAAACTCCTCAGCCTCAACCTTGACATTAACACCATCCATTTCTTGAAGAACCCAACAAATAGATCACCAAAATTCAGAGAAGACAAGACTTAGAGGGAACAGTTTTGACCACAAATTCTGCAAAGTTATTCAATTTCAATGGTCTTAGAAAGGTGGTTTGATTCCTTTTGGAATATTGTAATAGCCAGCTATGATTATTTGTGGTTACTTTTAAGCAACATGTGTTTTTTGTGCTTTCTATATTGGTCTATTTGTTTATGTTCCTTTTGTGTTTCTTGGTTTCAATCCTGTCTGTTTCTAACTATAATACTATTATTTTGATGAAAATAAGATATATAAAAGAGTTATAACTATGTGGCTACAGTGGACTTTCGAAACGTGTCTAGTTTGTTGTTACTTCCTTTTTTTATAAGCCGATTTTGTTTTATTAATTATAATTATGATAATTATGATTCTCTATTTTAACTTATTTATAAAATAAGTCTTTTATTTTAAATTTATTTTATAATTTTGTGTTTACAATTTAATGAGGTACTTATATTTTAATTTAATATCATTTGTAAAATGATCTTATAAAAAAATATCTCATCTAGAGCTGTCAAAATGGGTCCGACTCATCGGGTTGTCCCATAACCTAATAATTTTGCGTGGATCGGACTGCAAAGGTTTTTTAAAAAATGTGACCCTATCTTTTAGAGTCGGGCCGGATCGGATCAAGCGGATTTCGTGTTGGCCCATTAAAAAAAGGTTTTGGTAAATTTTGGGTAAAATATGATTGCATAAGCGTGTTTTCAAGTGATAAAGAAAAGTTAAAGAGGATGAAAATATATTTTCAAGATGATGTGATTAAGGAAATGGTTGTGAGATGAAGAGAAAATTTGATAAGTATTAGTGATAGTATTAAGTTACTATGTACTTTTACATGAATGTTTTTGTGGTATTCATATATGTGAGATATTAAATCAAACTGTATTGGATAGAAGGATAGCTTCGTGGTTCGACAAGTTTGATAGATATTAGCATGGAGTCGAAGGTCGCTCACATGCTGATGTCGAAGTAATGTATGTTGTAGTCGAAGTATGGTCAAGTATGCAGTTGTCGAAAATGCTAAGGTTACTAGTGTAGCACTCTTCTAATTTTCAGCAAATAATATAATTAAATAATTAAATAATCAGAGCATCTCACTAAAAGGAAATCACATGCTTCATAAAACATCATACATGCACGTCTTACTTTGTAACAGGAGTTTTCAAACAATTATAAAACATTCACTACGCAGCGGAAATCATAGTTCAAAACTTCTTTATTAAACATATCATCAATACTTCATGTTCATGGTTCATAATTCAAAACAACTTAACTACCATGAAAGGTAGTTCAAAACCTCACAATAAAACAAAGAACATAAACTTCAAAAATCAAACATTCCCGACCCCGATGTTACAAATCATAGCAAGACCTGTTAAACTCAACGGAAAGGCAAATAACACACTCCGTGCTATCTTCTAAACTCCTACGAACTACTGCCAATCACCTGTGTGTTACACACATGTAGGCAACATTCAAATATAAAGGGTGAGTGATCACATTCATTACAAAAGATATAAGGAATAGACATAGCAGTTCAACAACAACAATATAACATCCAATTCAACAACGTTTCCAATTAGCATAACAACATAATACAACATTATCTAATCAACAGATATGCAATGCCACATAAGATGTAGTTCAATACCATAAACTCATCCATGTGGTACAAATTCATTTTGATGGGCATTAGGCCACCACCCTCCAAAGATCTGCACCATAGGATCGACTCTCTCTTGGAACCAGAGCACAACATTGCTGAAGCGGTAAAGCGGCAAGAAAAAGTAAGTATTTTTATAAGAGTTATATATAGGTTATATCGTATCGTGTCCACAAGGATCAGTGCTACTGAATTTTAGTTCGACAATTTATCGAGTTAACTAGTTTGGAAATTGAATGGGTTTAAAGATGGTAAATGCAGGAATTAAAGTTATGAACATAAAGAATTTTATTCCTAAAAAAGTAGAGACTCTCGGGATTGAATTTCACATACCCGTTAAATACTTAAACTTACTACTCAGTTGAAATCAACCTAAACTACTTGTCAATATCTTCACGTATCGCTCACACAAAGGTTATTTCTAATACAGAGCAAGATAGCAACCATATTGCTCATGTCGGCGATCTCTCAACACAACACAAAACAACATGGAGGCATTAAGATTCAATACCGACATGAATACTTGTTGCACCCAAAAATTTGCTCTCTTCATTTTACTTCATATGGCTTATGTTTCATCATACACACTCATTCATCATGGAGATGGGATTGAGGTATTTTGGTCCCGAGTTCTTTTTCAAACAACAAAGTATGGAATTAGAGTTGTGAGAAGATTAGGTTTTGTTCCTCGCATTCATGGTTATCAGGTCGATTGAGTAAGACTTGATGCGCATATGGAAAAAGGCCATTTTGGTTTTACTTCCTCTATGTTTCCTATTTCTTCTTCAAGGTTCCTCAAAGAAATATTTTCATTCATTTTGGTTTTACTTCCTCCATGTTCCCTATTTCATCTTTAAGGTTCCTAAATTAATTTTGCTTTGCTCATTCATTCAAAATTCCACTCGAGATTCATTCAAGTGATTATTGTGGTTCAAGTCTACCAAGTGGATCAATATGTTGCAAGATTCATTCATGACTCGAAAATTTCACTTAACATACAATATTCAAGTTTTTCTACAAATTTCAAGCAAGGTTCACTCATAGTCAAGACATGTTCATAATCTATTGATTCATCTAGGAATCCATCAAAATCCATTCACCATTCAAATTTGCTAAACACATGTTTCAAAATTCATCAAATTTACATGGCATTCATAATTTTTCTCAGAATTACAAAACATTCAAGTCTTTCAAATCTCAAGATTACTTATTTCAATTTACAAAAACTCTTAATTTCTAATCCTAAGGTTACAAGACAAAACTCAAAAGGAATTCCTAATCCAATAAAGTCGTTCTATGGTCACTAATGAACATTCAAGCTCTTTTGAAGTCCCCCTCCAAAGTCCTCCAAGCCTCATGACTATATTTGTTTTATCTTCTTCTTCAAGCACTCCTCTTTGCTCTCTCCAAGTTCATCCAAGCCAACATAATATGAAACAAAAGAAGAAAGAAAACATGGTTAGCAACACGATCATTGAGACAAGCAAAAGAAAATTTTCAAAAGGTTTTCTCAAATCATCATTAGGGTTTATGCAAGGAATCAAAAAATAAAGGGTAGTTTTCAAATCATACTTATAAGCATTCACAAGCCTCATAAACAATTTTGTTTCACACAAATCAGAATTCAAAGTTCAATCATGGGCCAGTTTTCCTATTGCAAATCTCAAAGCTAATTTTGGTTCACCAAAGTGAAGGTGTGTAAAACACAAAAAATTAAGGGTTTGAATTGTGTTTTAAGCCTTAAAAACATTTATTTGAAAAACAATCCCCTTTGAAAAAACTACTTCACTTTTAATAATAAGGTAGAGAAAGTAGGAAAGAAGAAAAGAACACACGATGTTTATACTAGTTCACTTGATAACCTCAAGCTACTCTAGTCCACCCTTCCATGTGATTTTGCCTCTCTCAAGCGAGGTCTTAATCCAATAATCAAACTGATTACAAACTGCACAAGCAACTATGTAACGCCCCGATTATTAATTTAATTATTTGATTGTGTAGTTAGAAATTATCTAATGAATTGTGTGTTTTGATATTTCTATGTGTGGGGTAGTGTCGGGTTTAAGGCATATGTAGAGTTGTTTTAGATTTATTAATTTAATAATAAATTATTAAGCTTAGAAATAATTAATAGAAATATTTGAAAAAAGTAGAGGTTTGTTACTAATTTGCCCAATTTTATTTATTTAATTAAAATAAATAGTTTAGTAGAAGTATTACAAGGGCATGATGGTAATATTGGTAGTATAAGTGAGGATAGAAGAGGAAAAACAATAAAAAGGGTCATATGGGCAAAAGTGACTATAAGGAGAATTGAGATTTAGGATTTTCATTAGTTACATCGTGAAAATAAGGAAAAGTAGAAGAGGAAGAGAAGAAGAAAGAGGATTAGGGAAAGAAGAAACTTCATTGTCGAAAGTTTAAAGTGACCTTCAATCCAAATGTAAGGGTGGAGTTCCAACTTTCTAAGGATAGTATAATCATAGGTATGTGGGATTTGATTTTATGATTATTTTTGTGTATTTTGTTCATGAATTTGGTTTGTTTAGGTTTATGATTTCAATGGTAAAACTATGTTGCAATTGTAGTTTTATTGATAAATTGAATGCTATAATTGTTGTTAGTTGTTGTATATTTAATGTGTAATTTCGTGTAAATCAATTTGTTGGTTTGGTATGTGATTTGGGGTTGAAAAACTTGGAAATCGCAACTTGCAAGTTACAGAATTTTTGAAAAATTAACAGTGGTAACCGGTAACCACAATAGGAGAACCGGTTATCGCATGCGAAATTGCCTTTGGGGAGAAAAACTATGAGGGGGTGAAACAATCGGCTGAACATCATCCGATAACTATATCAATGAAGTCGTCATCAAACATTTTTTATCTCACAAAAGAAGAAAGGTAAACGCATCGCGAAAACCTAAAAGGGAAATGATACGGTCTTGCGACCGAGAGATAGGGTAAGGGAATCTATTACGCGAAGGGAAGATATTAGCACCCCACACACCCGTAGTACTCTACGGTATCCACTTCTACTTTCTATCTAATGGGTGTGTTTATATCTATTTACTATTTAATTGCTATATCCGTATGCTAAAAGAGAATCTATGTGAAAGAAAATAAAATAAAGAAAACACGGGGAAAAGAAGGAAGTATTTACAAAGTTTGCTCGATCGAGCCCCGTGACAAGATGCCTATGTATTCCCTCGTGCAATGGGAAAGTCAGAGAGCCGTAGTTCGGCTCACTTGTTTTGGTGGGTTATGTGTTTTTTACTTATACAAAAGAATTTTAAACACAAAAAATAAAACCCGTAGGCAAAAAGATTGCATTGGTTGGTTGTTTTTACCTTAAAAAAAGGAGTTTGAACCATTATTAAGTGTTTTGGTTTGCAAAAAAGAAAGAAAACAAGTTTTAATTTTATTACATGCAAGTATGCAAAAGCAACTAGAAAAAAATCAAGGGAAACTATCGAATGCTATCCCTAATGTTATCATGCATGAATTACAACCAAAGGTCTAACTCGAATCACTACCTAAAGTAGATTCAAGAGAATCCTAAGGGAACATGCCAAAGGTTTACAACCTAAATCTATGTCTATCTCGATTCACTACCTGAAGTAGAATCGAAGATGACAAAAAGGAATGGAACAGGTTTGTAACCTAAATCTATGTCTATCTCGAATCACTACCTAATGTAGAGTCGAAGACGACCAAAAGGGATGAAGCAAACAAGTGCTTTGACAGAAGCACACAAACAATGCAATGCAAACAAACAAATGGCACACAAGCGCAGGAAAAGGAGGAAGTCCCATAGCCTCGAATAGTAACGAGCATACCGTGAGTCAACCAGGAGCCGACACATCCGATTCCTGTGAATAGTATCACCGCATGACATGAATTGTCAAGTGTGAAGAGCAAATGATGCGAGCTCTGCAATGAATGTGAACCCCGAGAAAGCGTGGAGAGTCAGAATAGGGAACTCTTGCCACTTTTTATTATTGACTCGATAAAGGAAGCAACACGATTCGCGTGTGCTGAGCTGACACGGACTAGAACTGTGTGGGGGTCGATTGTGGACCCTTTCCGCTTGTCCATATATCAATGACTCGATGACAGGAAATATAAAAAACGGGACTTTGCTTGGTGGTGCCACGTCGGGTGTCCTTACCACTCTTGACCTATGCAGGCACAAACATAAACACTTACTGAGAATTACCTCCCTATGCGATGGAGGATTTTAAACAAACCAAACACAATTAGCAAATGCGCCCTAAACGGGTCTTTAAATAAACCAGAGGGGTTCCTGAACATGCTCCAACTACGGAAGCCCCTTCATACATCTCTATTCCTACTTCTCATGGCAAGGAAAGCGGTAAAAAGCTACTTCTCATGCTCTCTAGAAAAAGCGGTAAAGAAATGCAGTAAACAAAGTAAAAATAAATACCAAATGGATAAAGATCCGAAGAGCACTGCGAGCTAAGAAATACTCCGGAAAACTTCGAGTAAAATGCCATCAACAAAGCAATAATAAGAAACAACTCGATTAATATAATCCGCAAGGTGATATCGTGCAATATGTGCGTGTAGCAAACAAGTCCTCATAACAATCAGAACACCTGCACAAAGGTACATATCCGCATAAAATAGTAATATGTGTTTCGGAAATATGAGAAACACAAAGCAAAACGCGTATAAAACGCAAACAGAACCACAAGAAAAGTGGTAACCACATGAGAAGTGGTAGGTTAGTGTACCAAGATTAGGTACCTAACCAAAATATCCTCAATGTACCTTGCACGAGTCAACAAACATGTCAAAAATAACAAGGAAGCGGGAATACAATTGCATATTTACATCACATGACAAAATATGATCCAAAGGTGAAGAAATGGAATGTAAATGTGTATAGCAACATAAGAATGGAAAACCGGGAAGCAACGCACACATAATGCAAAATAACTCATGAATGATATCAAAATCGAGCTAAGTCTATCACAATAGTCCTCAAATGCAATGCTAAACATGGTTAGAGACCTAGAGTAGTTAGAAATCAAAAATCTACACTAAAATGACTTAAAATGCATTATTTACAAAGAAAATAAAGCATGAGAGGTAAATCCCTAATAGATGGCAGAAACTACATTCTCTAAAGCTTTCCTAAACATCTAAACAAATGAAGGAAAGGCTACAAATTAAACATGCAAAAGGAAGCTAGAAAAAAACTATGCAATTATCAAACTAGTTCCTAAGAATCAAACCATTAAAAGTTAGCTTTGAAATTCTATTTACAATCCTAAGGTGAGGTACACATTTAACTACAATTAGATGGTAGAATGACATCCTAAAGTTTCAAAGAAAAAACATGACATTACACTCCTAAGATTAGTCAATTCAAACAACAAAGGAAAAACATGCTTCTAAACATTACAAGTCAATCGAAACTTGAGAATTAAGCAACTATTGAATTCAAATAGATATAAAATCATACAAGAAAGTAGCTAATTTATATTAAATGATCTCAAACAAAATGTACAAGAAAAATCATGGTCAAAACAAAACGATGCGCAAAATTAAGTCAAAACGATCAATCGTCGCTCTAAGGGTTAGTTGTCATGATACCTTAATCATACAACTCGATTATAGGTTCTAAATCAATGTAACAACTACCTAAACATGTCAAAATGTTAATCAAGAAGTTATTCAACAGTTAGAACAAGTATTAGACATTATATGCAAAGAAAATCAACACCACAAGTGTATGTGTGTGTAGTGTACAAAAAAGGTTCGTGTTGTACCCCAAAATTTACCCTCTTCATTTTTTTTATATATATAATTGGCTAACACTTAATTAATAGGTGCATCGCATACATATCATTCATGCATTGATCATGGGTTCGAGATTTTCCAATCGTATGAATCTGTACAATTCTGAAGAAGAGGTTTGTTTCTCACAAGTTGAATATTTGAGGCTCTGTCGATTCGGGCGTCATTTCAATACGCAAGCGTGTCCAGAAGCTTCTGATTATTATCTCGCAAGTTTTGGTATTCTGATCGTCTATCAGGTGGATGCTGATTACAATTTCAAGCTACGGTGTGTTGTGGTCGGATATTTGAACCTGAACTGATTCTATGGCCTTCCGTGAGTTGTGAAGCATTGGTATTTGGCTTATCGATCTACGCGATTTATCAGAAAATCAAGAACGAACAGATAAAATGATATTTGAGCGCGTGTATCAGAAAGTCAACAAAAGTCAAAGTTTGACTGAGTGGAGTTTTTTTGGTGAAAATTACGGTCAAAAGTCGACATTTGAGAAAATGCAATCATTTGTTGAGAAAAATCGGAAGAATCGGGTGAAAATGAGGTTTCTTGCATTTTAAGTAATCTTGGACTTAGAAAATTTTTCTAAGTTTTAAGGTACTTTGTGTTCACGGAGCCATGTTGCCGCATCCGTATCTTACCCGTCTGTGGTCAGAAGTTTGTGAATTGATAGTCGTTGGAAAGAGCGCATTTCATACTTCGACTTTGTCACTGTGAATATTTTTTCAGAAATGCCCGGATTTCGAGTTATACAGTGCCGAAATTTAAAGTTCATAACTTTTGAAGTTTTACACTTAGTAAAATTTTGAGTGCTTTTAACATGTTCAAGCGCTTGACTTCGGAGGCAATTTACACGTGTTTCGAGGCGTCGATTCGAATCAAGTTCAACATCAAAGTTGTTCATTTAATGGTAATCTACAACTTTGCTGAAGAAATCGAATCCATTCGGGAAACGTATCAGAAATTACAGAGCTCGGAAGTTACGCTTTATCATTTCTCAAATTTCAACACAGAAATATTTTGAAGTGTTTGTTTCTATGCTTTTGCTGACAGCTTCAGGGTCGATTTTATCATAGTTCATGGCTCCGAATTGGAAAATGCTCAACTGGAAAGTTGTTCATCTAATGGCAATCTAAAACTTTGTTGAAGGAGTCGAATTCATTCGGGACTCGGATCGGAAGTTATAAAGCTCAGAAAATAAGAACTCATTATGTTTGTTAAGTTCGAGTAGTTTTTGTGCACATGTTCAGGGCTGTTTTCGTCAATGATTCGGCCGCCGCACGAAGAAACTCCGAACACAAAAGTTTGAGTTCGTAATTCCATCTACAAGTTCCGTTTAGAAACTTTTTCGTTTCGGACGACGGAGCTAGGAGATACGAAGCGCCGTAAGTGATAACTTGAAGTTGGAAAATTGCCGCATGTCATGTACAAAAACTTGCCCAGCCAAGCCAAGCATTTCATCGAGCACTCGCGTTGCTGTTTTCAAACACTTTTTTCTCCATGATTTAGGCCTCGTTCAGATTTTTGTCGAACTACAAAGTTGTTGTATTACACGTACTCTTTCCAACGGTATTGAATTCACGTCATTTGATCGAGTATCGGAAAAATTACGGATCTGCAAAGTGAGGTACATGAATTGGTGTATTAAACTTAACACTTAGAAAATTTTCAAAACGTTCAAATCAGTTTGTGTCGGTGTGACTTCGAGGCTAATTACGGCGAGCTTACGATTGATTTTTCATCGGGTGCTCAACATCAATGTTGTTCTATCAAGTACACTCTTCGAGTCGACGTCCTTGTTGTATCGATCGGACTACTACACATCAAGATGGAAGCATCTAAAGTAGCTAGCAGGAGGTAAGCTTGCATGTGTAATGCGGAAGTTTTACTGTCATAAAAAAAAAGCTCTAACAGAATGATAAAAGAGTTCACTGCCAGTCCTTCTTTTTTCCACGACCTCCTAACGGCAAGGGAAGATTTTCTTTTCTTTTTTTTCACTGTCACAAAAAAATAATCACATAATTTCTCATTTTTTCACTTTTTTGGAACCACCACCATTTTTCTTTCATTTTTTCTCACTTCTTTTTCCACCACCATTTTCTTTTCTTCTACACACTTTTTTTTTTTCACATTTTCTTCCACACCACTACACACAAAAACTCCAACAGAATCAAAATTCTCACATTTTACTCCATTTTCTTCAACCTCTAACCGAACAATCAAAACCACCCTTCACTCATTTTACACAGCCCCAATCCATCTCCTCTTTTCCTTCTAACCATTCAACCATAACAAGAAGCCATAACTCTCGACCTCTCTTCATTCTCTCTTCTCTCACGCCATTGCTCACTTCTCTCAACTCACTGCCATTTTCTTCTTTCACTCACCACACCTTCACCATTCTTTCTCTCCAAAAACTAACCGTAACACCATTCAACACAAGGCCTCTCATTCTGCTTCTTCGTGTAGCAACCTCCTTCTCTAACAGCAAAACCACACACATCTTTCACCATCACCATTTTCTGATTATTCTTCTTAACCACCAATCTTCTTCACCAATTCCTTCTTCAACAACCTGCAACAACCGTAACCATAATTATAACAGAAAATCTCCATTTTCCTCTTCACTTTTTCCCTCCTCCAAAACAAATCTGTATACTCTCCTCTCAACAGAACTCCATCTCTTCTTTCTCTCGCCCGTTCTCCTCCGTATCAACCATAATCCACAACATCACACTTTCTTCCATTCTTCATTCTGTTTTCTAACAGAATCACAACCTCTCCACTTTCACACTGCAACTCTCCCTCTCGCTGTAACAACAATCAGCACAACACTTTCTCCTCTCTCTCTGTCCGAATCACATATTCACCTCCAATCTACTTGCAGAGACTCTCGTTCGTTTTTCACCGTAACGGCAACGCAACACTCACCATGGAAGCTTTTTGAACCTCTCCTCCATAACAACAGCGATATGGACTCACAATCTTCCTCTGCTATAACCTCTTTCTCCGCTCATCAAACTGATCATCATCAATCTTGATCGGATTCTCCATAACAAATCGGTATCGGATTCTCGATCTATAACCGAATTCACATCAATCTTGAATCTCCAGCGTATTGTATCAACGTCAGCATCTGATTTTTATCCAAAGTCTGAGGTTTCTCATATTCTATCGCCGCAATCAAGAATGCAGTGAACTGTTATCCTCGCGTTAGTTCGATTTTTCAACAAGACGCAGAAATACCAGAAGCAGAATCGGAAGCTCACCGCTGCTACAAAGGAAAAGCAGAAGCAGAATTGGAGATTGAGTCGAAGTTTTCCTGTTATTACAGTGGTCAAGACGCAACGGACGTACTCCGTTCGGTAAGCTTCTCAAATCCTCCTCTGTACCTCGTAGTTTCATAAACGTAACTGTGTAAGTACATCTGAATTTCGACTATACGATACGCATAGGAGAAACTTTCAATAGCTGCGAATGTCGTTGAATTTTCGTTTTGAAATCTTGAGTTGTTGAGTAGATGTTGCTGTAATCGAGTGTTTATCAATGGAAACAAAGTGTAGATCCGGAACCTACGTGAAAAGCCGAGTAGAATAGTGTCAAACGGGGCTTTTTTCGAGCTGTTTTAGTCGTCGTCGCCGCCGATCTCGCCGGAGAAGGTGACCGGCGGGTTGCAGCTCCGGCGTTGTCCTTCTTGCCCTATACGTGTCCTACCAGCCATTAGATCATGCTAGTTTCCCATATCCACCGTTCAAATCGCAACACGTGGCACCTCATTTTTATTACAAAAAATAAAATCTGAAAATATTACTTATTTCACTTTTTGACCAATTGATTAATGTTGCCACATGAAATAAAAATAATAAAACGTGATATAATAAAACGTGACATCATAAAAATCTGAATAAAATTGAAAATATAATAATGCTTGGCCAAAAATGATAATTGGACTTAGTATAAAAAAAAACTGCAAACAGGCTTAGGCAATTTCGGACTGGGCCTAGCAAAGTGCTGATACACCTCCCTGATTTAGGCCCAGCATACCAATTCTGTAGATTTAGTTCAATTTAGGAATTCTGGTTTACACCCCCTGTTTCATGTACCATAATACTAACACCTAATCAATTTTGATTTCGATTTCGATTATTTTGATTTGTAAAAAATACATAGAAAACATATTCTGACATTTTAGGATATTAGAACATTTTTGACATCTTTTAACTTTTTTTTTTAATTCATTTTTAATAACATGATTAAAAGTATGTTTCACTTATGCCACTTGAAATTTTACGTGTGCATTTCTATACTTGGTTTTTTGGGTCTAACTCCCTTCCTGCAGGTATTTTGCATTTGTACACCCACGTGTGCATTTCTATACTTGTTTTTGGGTCTAACTCCTTCTTGTGTGTTTTGTGTTTGTACACCCGTGTACATCCTTTTGTTTGCTTTTGGGTCTAACTCCTTCTCGCAGACGTTGTTGCTTCACATGCGCACGCCGCATCCTCTTTGCTTTGATGCCTCGAGCTATTCTCACCTGCTTACTCTCATTGCATGGCTGCAGACTTGAAGTTTTCCGGAGTATTTCTATAGCTTATGCTCTTCGGATTTAATATCCGTCGGTATTTATTTTACTTCACTTATCGCATTCTCACGCCTTTCCTAGATATCATGAGAAGTAGGGCTTTACTTTCTTTGCCATGAGAAGTAGGAATAGAGATGCATGAAGGGGCTTCCGTAGTTGGAGCATGTTCAGAACCCTCTGGTTTATTTAAAGACCCGCTTAGGGCAATTCTACTTGTGATCCGTGCATATTTGCTTGTTTGTTTCTTGGTGTTCCTTGGTTAGGTTTGGTTCTCTAGCCTAGACTTTAGGATTCACATCCTTTGCATGTTAACATAGGTAGAGATTCCTCATCTTAAACCATAGGTCTAACCTTTGCTTTGCTAGTTTCATTTGCATCCTTGCATGTAATTAAAACTAAAACTTGCTTTTCTTTTCTTTTCAAAAACAAAACACTTAATAATGGTTTAAACTCCTTTCTCAAGGTAAAAACGACCAACCAACACCAACTCTTTTTCGCCTTTGCGCGCTCTCTTTCTTTTTGTGTTTAAAACCTTTTCACAAGTAAAAAATACAAAACACACCAAAACAAGTGAGCCGAACTACGCCCGACTTTCCCATTGCACGCGGGAATACGTAGGCATCTTGTCACGGGGCTCGATCGAGCGAACTTTGTAAATACTTCCTTCTTTTCCCCGTGTTTTCTTTGTTTTCTTTTCTTTCACATGCATTCTCTTTTAGCATACAAATATAGTAATTAAGCAGTAAATAGACTTAAACACACCCTTTTAGACAGAAAGTAGAAGTGGATACCGAGAGTACTACGGCGTGGGTGCTAATACCTTCTCTTCGTAATAGATTCCTTACCCTACCTCTCGGTCGCAAGACCGTGCCTTATCCCTTTTAGGTTTTCGCGATGCGTTTTCCTTTCTCCTTTCGCGAGATAAAAAACGTTCGATGGCGACTTCATTGATACAGTTATCGGATGATGTTCAGCCGGTTGTTTCAGTTCGCCCCGACACTTTTCGAGTCAAAAAACACCATTATGGATAAATTTAAAAAGTGAACCAAAACACAAGGCATAAGCTAAAGAAAACAATCAAAATGATTTATCAAAAATATCGGAAGCTATGCACACGTGCACGGTCTCAAAAATGCGAACGGTTCGGTCAAATCTTGTTCAAAGATATATTTTTCGCCTAAAGGTCAGCAGCTCCCAGAATTGACCGAAACATGTCCAAATCAAGAAACCGTTCGCGTGGAGAGCTTGGAATGGCTTGAGAAACATGATTTACATTAAGAAAAGTCGAAAAAACGCATTACGGATCAAAAGTTAGAGCCAAAACAAGTATTATGTCCAACTTTATCAATTTCAAAGTGTCATATTATTTTCCACCAAACTCAAATAAACTTATTTTCAATGTGTTTTAGTGGTATTTAGATGAATAAAAATGCAAGTGTATATGATATCATGTGCAAGTAATACATACTGAATGAAATACTACCTAAATGCTATGCAAACATGTAAGAATGTTGAAAGAAATTAGATGTGCAAAGTGGTGAAGTATTGTGAAAAGTGAAATTTCAACATATTTTCATGTCATACAAGTTGAACAACACCACATCAAATTAGTTAAACTATCTTACATGCAAATGCATGGATATGCAAAGATATAATTTATGTCATAATGTATGAATTCAAGTGTGTGTATGTGAGTTGTGTGCAATGTGTAGGTGTAGTGCAAGTGTACCTAAAAACTAGGTGTTAGTTCCTACATTTCAATGCACGAAATAAGCCTCAAATTAATGATTCAATACATGTCAAAGAATTTACATATTATTTGATGCATGATCATATAATTTGTGATCCACAATACTCATATCAAGTACCTAAATACAATGCAAAGTCACAACACAAGTGTAGGTGTGTGTAGTGTGTAGAAAGTTTCACACCGACACCTTTAAGGCTCCAAAAACGGATCAAGATCCATGAATTCGACAAAACGAATGCTATAATCAGAATCCACACGGAATTTGCAAGCAATCTCAATATTCAATTTCAAGAAATTCAACAATTGAAAAATCGATTGAAATAAGCACTTAAGTAAATAAACACTTACTTGTACTTGAAGCTTTGAGTTGAAATTGATGAGGAAAATCTTGTAATTCTCCAAGAAAATACCAAATCAAAGTTGAATTGATGATAATAAGAGAGTAGAATCTTGAATCCTTAAAGAATTGATGAAGAAGAAAACTTCAACTCTTCACCTCGACACCTCGACACCTTGAACGCTCTTCAATGTTCTTGATTGATGAAAAGCTTCATTTGACCCTTGGGAATTGAGAGGGAACAGAAGAGTATGGGGTTGTACCGGAGAAGGAGAGAAGAAGAAAAAAAAGTTTTCCGGCGCGGTGGTTTTGGAATTCCGGTGGTGGTTGTTGATGGTTTGAGGTGGTTGTTGGTGGTTTGAGGTGGTTGTGCAACTTTGAGTTAAGAGAAAATTGAGAGAGAAAAGTGAGAGCTCTTGGGTCAAATTTAATAAATGATTCTTTCTATCAATTTTGTGAGTGGTAAAATATATTTATAGTGTAAAAAATTGGGTTTTGGAGTGTCTCGGATTCACAATTAAGTCCCAATCGCGATTATCAAAATAATTTTCGTACACAATCCAAAACAGCCAAATCCGTGCGGAATTTGAAATTGGAATGTAAACGAAAAATGTTCGGAACGCGATTTTGCTTGCGTGAGTAAAAATTTCGATGCGATCGGATGAACGCGATTCTTTCTATCAATTTTGTGAGTGGTAAAATATATTTATAGTGTAAAAAATTGGGCTTTGGAGTGTCTCAGATTCACAATTAAGTCCTAATCACGATTATCAAAATAATGTTCGTACACAATCCAAAACAGCCAAATCCGTGCGGAATTTGAAATTGGAATGTAAACGAAAAATGTTCGGAACGCGATTTTGCTTGCGTGAGTAAAAATTTCGATGCGATCGGATGAACGGCCAAGGTGATATGAATTTTTGAAGTTTCAGCATAGTTTTCGGGCGTTTGACGCATGCAGAATTCTCAATGCACTATTCGGAGAAAATACCTCGAACGAGGGTCTTCTGATCAAAATTTGCAAGTGAGTGTTTTTGAGACAACTGAAGCTAACAAAATTTTTGAACTTTTGGCACTGGTCCCATCTCGTTTCGATAAAAAACAAGCGAGATATGACTTTTTGAAGTTCGCGTACCAGATGAAAATTGCTCGGTTCAGCTCAAAAGTATGTCCGAAGAATAAAAAACCGGTCTTAAATGGTGAGGAATCAGCTCCCGAGTTGTAAATGAAAGTTGTACAAGGCTTCGATATGGAATTTTAGAAATTGGTCCCGCTCAGTTTCGAGTTTCCAGCTAAGAGATATGAACTTTTTAGTGGGCAGAACACACGGTTCAGCACTAAAATTCAGTTTAATCCTCTTGAGAAATTGAATTTTTCGGGGACCTTCCTCACATAATTTGCTTCCGTCTTTCAAACAAAAATTGTAGATAAAAATGAGAGGGACATTTCAGTCAAAATTCATAAGAAAATACCTGAAGATTTGTGATACACGCTCTCTGGAGTGCCCGAAACGCACTGAAAACCCAAAATCTACTTTATTGAGAAATAAGCGAATAAATTCAGTTTTCTTGATGAAATGACCTCCACTTGAACAGATAATCTGGAGGACATATTGATATGATTCCAGAGATTGTGGAACCAAGACAAAACAGCTTCCTGACCAAAAAATCCTGTAAATAATCGTACGAACCGAGAAACATTGATTCTTGGCTCAAAATGATCTGAGATAGCTGAAACACGCTGTTTCTTTCGTACTTGGGATGTTTTGAACCTGGTAACCCCATGATCAATGATATGAACGCACCTACATGTATGTTTATGCAATCGAATTATAATCCAGAAATACGGAAAAGAAGAGGGTGAATTTTGGGGTGCAACAGGGGGGTAACCGGTTCCCGCTGGGGGTAACCGGGTACTGAGCTTTTGAACACAATTGTTGGGTTACTGGAAAATGCAATAATCGATTTCCATTAAGTGGTAACCGGTTGCCGTGAGATGCTTTTAAAAGTTTGAGTTACTGACTTTTGCAGTAATCGGTTCCCATTAAGTGATAATCGGTTACTGCTGAACCTAAAAGTAAAATTTTAAAACCTTAAAAATTCATAACTTTGTGCTCGGGTGTCCGTTTGATGCGTCGTTCGAACCGTCGGGAAGCTAAAATCAATGTCTATTCTATAAAAGTACTTTCAAAATGGTAACTCGGTATTTTCTTGGGTTCACATTCTTTTCGTGGATTATGTTTTTGCATTTTTGAACAATTGTGTGGAATTGGAGATTGTATTGTGATGTGTTGTTGTTATTAGTTTACAACAGGTGGCTGGAAATAGTGAGGCCTTGATGATGGTTAAAATCAATGCATTATGTTGTTGAATTACATGGTTATGTATCATGCACTTATATTGCATTGTTGTTGTTGTTGTTGTCGTCTCTAATCCTAGATGGAGTGGATACAAGCGAGGTGAATATGATTATTCCTTTTTGTTGATGGCTCTAATCCTAGATGGAGTGGATTAGTAGTTAGGTGAACTAATTTGTTCATAAAAATGGTGACTCTAATCCTAGATAGAGTGGATTCGTTAGTGATCTCGGTACCGCATGCATAGAGATGATGTTGAGTCTCATTGCATATTTTGTTGTTGGCTTTATGTTGCGATATATGATTATTGGTAATTATTAATGCTAATTAGGTTGTGATGATGTGACAGTTGCACTCAATAATTATGCATGATAATTCTCGTATATTTATAATTATACTTTTCTTTATATTGTTGAGATATCTCACCAATTTTGTTTGAATGTTGCCTCTACGTGGGTAACGTGCAGATAAATAAGAGTAGTTCAAGTTGCAGGATTTGAAGAGGTTGGTCTTCCTTTTATTTAGATTCAACGTTATGCTCTGATACATAACACTTGGGTTAGGACTAAACGCTTGTTTATTTTATTTCGTTTTGTTTTCCGTTGATGATTCCTGGTGGAGTATTTTAAACTCAAGAATATTTAGTTGAAATTATTTCATTAAAGTTGGAGTATTTTCCGCAATTTTTAATGAAGCTGTTTTTTAGTTGAGACTATATTATGTTTATTCTATGATGTGTTATGTATCTATTTCAAAGAGCTATTGTGATTTTGAAGACGTGGCATCTAAATGCGATAAAAAAATGAAAAATATTACTCTGATTTTATTATTAATATTCTTCGGGGAATTTAGGGTATTACAAACTACAAGTGACTAACTTTTACAATCTCTAAGACATTAATCTTAGACTTGTCAAGGATACTGACCAACTGATCCCTTAAGGAAAAATCAAACAACTGTTTGAACAAAGTTTGTTTACAATGAAGGTGTTTCTACACAAGCAAATATGTAAACTGAATATTCAAGAATATTGACTTAGAAAATGTGAAATCTATGAACAATATACAAAAATGTGAATGTGCGTATAAGCATGAAAATAAGTAGTAATGAGCAGATTTCTCTCTAAGTCTTCAAGCCCTTTTATAGCCAAATAAAATATAATAACAGTTGGAGGGTATTTTTGGAAATACTAGAAAGTTGACAGCTTGAAATAATCATGTCGGGGACAAGATCGTACGCGAAATTCGTCCTTCATGGTAGTGGAAAGTGATAATTTGTTTGTACCATGTACTGTTGTACCACGTAAACATTATCTTTTTTTCTTCAAACGCCAGAGGCTTCTGAGTATGTGTTGAAGGAAGGATATTAACACTTGGTTCTTTAGAGCTTCAAGTCTTCAGAATCTTTAGAACTTCGTATTTAGAAGCTTCAACACTTGGTCTTCAGAACCTTGTTGAAACTAGGATCACAAGAACTTCAAGTCTTCAGAATCTTCAGAACTTCGTCTTCAAAAGCTTCAGTACTTGGTCTTGAGAACCTTTGTCTTCAGAAACATAAGTCTTCATCATCTGGACTTCAGTTAGAACTTCAATCTTCAGAACTTGGTTTCTAAGATGAATACCAGAGTCACTACTTTAGAGCCTTCTGAAGTTTTTCTCGTTACTGTTCATCAAAACTTGTGTAGCCAAGAAGTAGAACATATTCTCTTCTAATGTTTTGACAGTGCCTTTTCATCAGAAGTAGAACAGGTTTGTTAACTCAAACAATGAAAAACATTAGAATATCAAAATTATTCATACAAACATACTCTTTGTTATCATAAAAACTCAGAAAAATAATTGCAGAATCAAATCTTGTTCTAACAATCTCCTCCTTTTTTATGATGACAAAACCATGTATTTTGATGATACAATTTTGTACAAAATTAGAATAAAGTAAAAATAAGAATGTAAGGGCTACTTATCCTTTATATTGAGACTCCCCCTAAATCAAATACTTGGTGAAGATTAGAACTTATGACTAAGGACCATTTGAGTGGAAACTCCCCATGCTTCTAATAGATCAGATAGAAGGATCTTAAAAGTCTTGATTATTTGACACAAATCATTATAATTGAGATCTTGAAACTATAATGTCACTTAGCCAGATTCAAAACTGTCAAATTAGAGCGTGACTTAGAACATAACTCTCTTAGAGTCTGGTTCCAGGAGCAGACAAATAACTTTTTCAACTTTCTTCAGATTCTGATTTAAAAATCCTAAAATAAAGAAGAAAACACAATTCTACCAAGAAACAACAGTTTACATTTGTTAGAATGTAAGCAACATTTTTCAGAGAATTTGACCAATTAGAACAAAAATTACTTTACTTTAAATACTCCCCCTTTTTGTCATAATCAAAAAGATAAAAAAATGTGAAAAATATAAATACCAGAAGAGAACAAAAGAAAGACTTTTATTAGATTCAAAATGAAACAGAGTAAATTAAGGAAAATGAAACTACGCTAAACTTCAAAAACATCACAACTCACATTAAATAGCACATTTTCTCCAATGAACGGATCCCTTTGAATAGTTTCAATTACATCAGCTAACTCAAACAATTCAAATAGTACACGTCCATAAGGAATGAATGATTTTTTAGAGTTTTAGGAGTTAAGAATGGATAACTTAAAATGGTCGAATATGATTGCATAAAGGTGAATAGGAATATTCTTGCAAAGACAATAAAGAAGACACACATCCCTTGGAAAAACCTTATCAAAATCGTTCCCTCTTGGACGAAGATTCTTTAATAAGAACCAAAACCATATTTTTGCAGAAGGTTTCAGTTTATCAAAAGTACCCAATTCATAACAAAAAGAGGTATTAGGAGCATTTGGGAATACATCAACATCCATACAAGAATTAGGAATAGCGGGACAACAAATAGCTTTATCAATGGAAGAACGATTGATGATAATAGGAACACCAAATATATACGAATGAATGTAGTCTCCATTAGATTTGAAAAATGTATGAAGCCAAAATTGTTTCACAAGGTTAGGATAGATGGGACCTCTAAGCATGACTGCATATCTAGTCCAACCTTGGTTTTCTGTAAATGAGTTAGGCTGAGCTTCATCATTCACATAGTCAGTTTGTTTCTTGTTGGTAACTCCAAGAAGAGATAAATCACCATTAAAGGTTAGGGAGCCCATAGAGGAAGATAAATTCTATGAGAACTAAAGAGCAAAGGAATGAAGTGAAAAACACAAAGAGATGAATATGGATGAAAGACAACAAAGAATGAAGGATAAAAATATTCACAAGGAGACAACACAAAAATTTAGTGACCAAAGAAAATCTTATAGCAGAAAACCGTCACTTAAGAAGAATATGAAGTTATAGGCCACAGATGCTAGCTAGGGTACGAAAAACGAGTTTTAAAACAACAAAGCAGGGAGGAGCAGTAAATATAGTAATAATGGCATAATCAATTTTCAAGAAGGATTACTTCTCAATGTGTACGCTAAGTCGAAATAATGATTACGGTATAACAAAGGTTGCACACGTTATTAATTACCTCTGATTAGGTGATACGATTTGATATGCTCAGACTTCTGGAAAACCAACGGTTTCCATCTGATCAGAGACACTTCTGACTGAAGCATCTTATGATAACTAAGATTCTAAGAAATAGAATAACCTATTGTTTAACTAAGAATCTAATTTCTCATATTATAACTAAACACATTTATTCTGATGAATTCTTACTATGGACAAAAGTCCATTTTCAGATTTTTCAGAATAAACAGAAATCTATCTTTAGCAACGGGTTTTGTAAAGATATCAGCCCATTGATGGTCTGTATCTATATATTTTAAACATAAAATTACTTTCTAAACATAGTCTCTAATGAAATTGTTAGTAGTGTAGATTGACAACAATTTTGGTAAAACATTCTGCTCAAGAAATGCCATGAAGAAGGACTTAACACGTGAAGCAAAATGTATCAGTAGTTTTTAAGAAGATGTCAGAGCAGATGTCTTGACATGTGTTACAAAACTAAACTGGTTTTTTCAGTTTAGAAACTTTAGGAGTTAGTTTATTTTAGTTGTTTGCTCGAAGTAAGCAAGGTTATGTAACGCTCTATTGCAACATTCTTGGAGAGCTTTTATCTTACTTTCATGGAGAAAGTAAAGGAACACGCTGAAGACTTATGTGAAGCGAATTATGGACCAACCCTAGTTGCTGTTTGTATAAAAAGAAAGCTAACCCGTACTTGCAGTGCTATCCATACTAAAGAAAGTTAAACATACTGTGTTTAGAGTTTAGGTTTTAAGTCTTTATTATTTGTTACTTGTGAGCCACTCCAGTATTGATTAATACTTGAGGTGGACATTAATTGAGTTGTAAGTTTTTAATCATCTATAAGCTTTGAAGAAATGATGATTACGTGTCTTTGAAGTGTGTCTTCAAGTCTTTGTTATTGTTATTATCACAGTATGTGATTGAGGGGGAGTGAGAGGGGTTTCTCATATCTAAGAGGTTCTGAGGTAGAAGGGTCATTGGGTAGTGATTAAGTAAGGGGTTGTAAACGAGCGAGTTTACTCTAAATTAATACTATTAATAGTTGACTTCATCCCTGGCTTGGTAGCCTCCAGACGTATATGTGATTGCACCGAACTGGGTACACAATTTGCTTGTGTCATTTTAATTTTCTGCATTAAGTATTCTATTGTTCTTTGTTCAGTATACAAATATTAGTGTCGTGACATCACCTTCGATATCTCATATCCGATTCCAGAATTCCATAAACGATGTTTAATTTCAATGTGTTTTGCTCTAGAGTGTAAAATTGGATTCTTACTTAAACATGTTGCAGCAATGTTGTCACAGAAGATAGGAATTTTAACTTCGTA
The DNA here is from genome assembly GCA_021764765.1 of Vicia sativa. Taxonomy (NCBI): domain Eukaryota; kingdom Viridiplantae; phylum Streptophyta; class Magnoliopsida; order Fabales; family Fabaceae; genus Vicia; species Vicia sativa. The sequence continues at coordinate 267,258,684 of CM038793.1, read as the reverse complement.
TATCTGATAACATTCCAGCTGATTCTTCATCCAGAGCATCTGAGTACTACATAATGATGCTGATATGTACTTAGCTTCTGCTGTTGAAAGAGCAATTGTAGATTTCATCTTACTCGACCAGGAGGTTAGATTGTTTCCTAGGAATTGATAGTTTCGAGAAGTGCTTTTCCTCTCAAATTTATCATCAGCGTAATCTGCATCATAAAAATAAAAAGTGTTCTCTCTTCTTTCTCCAGAATGCATGTTGAATGCATCTGAGTCTATGCAAGTGTGCAGTCTACCATGTTTAATTTCTTTAGAAGTTCTTTGGTATACTTACTTTGATGGATGTAAGTACCTTCTATTTTTTGGTCAATTTGAATTCCCACAAAGAATTTTAATTCCTCACATAGGGAGGGATTAGCAGAACCAAAAATAATATTAACAACATAAATTTGAACAATGAGAATATCATTTTTTATTGATTTACAAAAGAGTGTTTTGTCAACCTTGACTCTAGTAAATTCATTTTCTAAAAGAAAATTGCTCAATCTGTCATACAAATCTCCCGAGGCTTGTTTTAGAACATAGAGAGATTTCTTAATTTTAAACACAAAATCTGATTTCTCAAAGTTTTCTAAACCAAGAGGTTTTTTGACATATGAAGGATCTTGGGAGCTGCATCTAGGATTCTTGGGATTGACATTCAAAGAGATATAAATCAGTTGAAATTATGCTTATCTCAATAGGCATAACCACAGAAGATTCTCCACAAGTTTGGTATGTCGAATTTAAACCCTGTTGTGGTCCAACAAATCCTCAATTCAAGCTAAGTATAAATCAATGTTACAGTATTGAGATTGAAAGAGCTTATACGAATAGCATTCCATATGCTAACATAATAGTTTTTTTATGTATGATATGGTCTGTACTAGACCTGACATAGCATATGCAGTAAGTCTTGTAAGCAGGTACTTGTTAAATTCTTGAAGGACTCATTGGAAAGCATTGAAGTGGGTCAAGGTACATAAATGGTTCTCTGAACAAAGTCTTAATTTATGGTAGATTCTTGGGGGAAGATAATAAAGAAGTAATCGAAGAATATGTCGACTCTGATTATGCAGGTTGCATGGATTCATAAAATCTATTTCTAGATATGTTTTCACTATGTCTGGTACAACAATTACTTGTCGCATCATTAGTTGAAATATATTTCTTTAACTGAATCTGTGAAAGAAGCATTATGGCTTGAAGGTTTTGCTAAGGAGCTGAAAGTTCAAAGGCAAGTTATCACAGTTAAATTTTATAGTCAAAGTGCAATACACCTCTCAAAGAATTTATCCTTTCATGAGCGAACCAAGCATATCGATGTGAGGCTGCATTTCGTCAGAGGAGTAATAAAGCGTGGAGAATTCCAAGTGCTGAAGGTTTCGATAGATCACAATGTTGTTGATATGTTCACCAAAATATTGCCCAATTGCAATATTTTCCACTGTATGCAGTTGATAAAGATGCATGAAAAAAACTAGTTAGTTATTTGATATTAGAGTTTGCTCCAAGGTGGAGATTTGTGAGATATTGGATTGGACTCTATTGAGTCGAAGGTAGCCTCTTGGTTCGACAAAGTTTAGCATGTCGTCGATGATTGTTCACATGCTGGTGTCAAATACCTATATACTGTAGTCGAAGTGTGTTCTAGAATGTGGGTGTCGAAATGCTACGGTTGTTAGTATTTCGAATTGGACAATGTTTGTTATGCCCAATTGTTTAAGTTAGCTTGTAACCTAAGTTAGCGTGTAATGGGTATTTGTGATAAAAGCCTATTAGTTTAGTATGTTAGATTTATTTTAAATAGCATACTATTCTCTCATCATTGCATACTTCAAATCTTAATTTAGGGTGAGAGGGTTATTTGTTATTCTTGTGCATGTGTAATCTTGATTTAAGAGAAAGTAAAGAATATCATTTAATAACCAATAATTGTTGTTCTTGGTGTTCTTCATTCTTTTGTATCCTAATTGTTTTTATCCTAATATCTGTTTCACAACGCTTTAATTTTTGTAACTAAAAATTAGAAACAGAAAAATAGTTTAACTTTTTTAAGATTAACACCATAACTCTTTGCCGAATCCCGTCAAGACGACGGTCCTCAAATCCAGACTCTTAGATAATTTTTAATTTTTAGAAACAGACATGCAATTATAATTTTTAATCATGAACATAAACATGTTAACGTTTTTAAAATAACTTATTCCAAGTATAATAAGAATACATGACAACAAAAACACAAACAATAATATAAGAATATTGAGTAAGGTTAAAAAGCTAAAACAATTATAATATAAAAAAGCTAAAAGTAGAACTTGAAATAAAAACTAAAATAACTTTTGAAATAATCTTACGATGCATATCAATCAAAATTTATCATATAAAGTAAAATTTTAAAATCACATATTAACTTTAAATCTTAAAGAATCAGAAAGAGATCAAGAAAATAATATATAACTTAATTTTTAGTAATAAAATATTTGTATATCAAGTGTGTAGTAATTTTTACATTGGATAGAAAAGAAGATATTGAACTTTCTTTTAAATGAAAAAAGACATAAACTCATTATTTTAAATCATCGTATTCAATTAATACTTGAGGTAGACGTTAGTTGAGTTGTAAGTTTTTAATCATCTATAAGCTTTGAAGCAAGGATGGTTATGTGTCTTTGAAGTGTGTCTTCAAGTCTTTGTTAGTGTTATTATCATAGTGTGTGATTAAGTGGGAGTTTTAGGGAAACCTCATATCTAAGAGGTTCTTAGATGGAAGGGTCATTGGATAGTGATTAAGTGAGAGGTTGTAAACGGGCGAGTTTAACTCTAAATTAATACTGCTGATAGTGGAATTCATCCCTGGCTTGGTAGCCTCAAGACATAGGTGTGATTGCACCGAACTGGGTGAACAATTTTCTTGTGTCATTTTTAATTTACTATATTTAGTATTTTGTCATTCTTTGTTCATCATAAAGATATTAGTGTCGTGACATCACCTTCGCAATCTCATATCTAATACCAAAATTTAAATTGGTATTAGAGTAGGCATCATGCTCTGTCTCTGGGTGAGATCTAGGGAAGCTACTTTATGGTACTATGGATTAGGAAGAAGGATTTGTGAACAGACCACCCATTATGGATGGAACTAACTATGATCTCTAGAAACCTCGTATGGTAGCGTTTTTAAAGTCCTTGGACAGTCGGGCTTGGAAAGCATTTTTGAAAGGATGGACACATACTGTGATCATGAGGGAAAACAACCAACCCAATGTTATTTTGAAGCCTGGAGAGACTTGGTCTAAGGAAGAAGATGAACTAGCTCTTGGAAATTTTAAAGCCTTGAATGACATTTTCAATGGAATTTATAGGAATATCTTTAGGTTGGTGAATACATGTGAAGTTGCCAAAGATGCTTGGGAAATTCTCAAAATTACTCATGAAGGCACTTCCAAGGTAAATATATCAAGGCTACAACTACTAACCACTAAGTTTGAGAACTTGAGGATGAAGGAAGCGGAAAGCATCGAAGACTTTCACATGAAAATTCTTGAGATAGCCAACACATGCACTGCCTTAGGAGAAAAGATACCAGAGGAGAAGCTGGTAAGGAAGATTCTTGGGTCTCTCCCCAAGAGATTTGACAAAAAAGTGACTGCTATAGAAGAAGCTCAAGAAATCAATAACATAAGAGTAGATGAACTCGTTGGATCTCTCCAAACATTTGAGCTGGGTATTATTGACAGGTTTGAGAAGAAGAACAAAATTATAACTTTTGTGTCAAATACTAAAGGAAGAGAAGATTAATGTGATATGGACACTGAGGAAGGACTATCATATTTTTTTTGGAAGACAATTCAATAAAGTGCTGAAGAAAATGGAGGGAAAGTTTATTAATAAAACAAGTTTGAAAATTCATGGACCTAAGTCCAAGTTTTTTATGAAAGCGGTTCGAGTTTTAAAAACAAGAATTCTTTGAAAAAGAGGGAAGATTTTGAAAATTAAGAATATGGGAGGAGATGAAGAGGCTAACCTAAGTGAATAAAGTAAAAGGCAAGGGTAAAGAAAGATCTAACCATGTGAGAAAACTAGTACTTGACATCAAGAGCCAATACCATATCCCATTCTTTGGATTACCACATAAGCAACCAATAATCAAACAAAAAAACCAAGCTTCAGATCAATCAACGCCTTAGGTTAACTCTTGTCTCAAGAAAAGAAACGGACAGAGTAACGACTGTATTTGGAGGAAATCCACTCTTAATCGAGTATAACGGAATAACCAGCATACAAATATAATAACCAAGCAAAAGAGAATAACACCGAGGGCACAAAATTCTCCAAGCTGAGGTAAGGGTCCTATTCCTAAGTCCAAAGATCAAACTCCGAGCATGAGGATAGTAACCAAGTCCAATTAAACGTTTTTTATGTTCAAGTTGAATTATTAGGTATTCTGGAAAAGGAAAACAAAGCTCAAGTGAGCAAAATTCAAAATGACAAGAAAATAAAGTGCTCAAGTGAGCAAAGAAGAAAAAATGACATGAAACGTAAATGCCAAAATTAAAGTGCATAAAAGTAAAGAGCATAAAAATAAAAGCGGAAAGTAAAGAGCATAAAATAAAAGACAATTAATAAAGGTTAGCAAGATGATCATCTTGAAACTTGCCAAGTATATCATCGAATTGTTAATTGTTAGTCGTCAACAAGGTGACCATCTTGAAACTTGCGCATGAAGACTTTCTAGAAGCTTGATAGAATCAACACGACCACACGACAAATTTCAATTGCTCTTTGTCAAGTATATCACCGATTTTGGAATTATTACATCACTTTATCAAAGATGATTGAGAATTTCAAATGGACAAGTGTTGCACCCTAAAATTTTCCCGCTCGATGCTACAGTCAAAATTATTTTCAAACTTGGTTTTAAATTTCTTCTGATTTATTACACTAATATTCCGGGTTTTTTTTATAGATATTCGTTCTCAAGGTCTATTTAAAAATATAATAATTTATTTCAAATTATTTGTATTTTTTAAATATGACAAATACTTGCTCGTCTCCGTATACTTCCAATTGCATTTTTATTTTGAATAAGTAAGATTGCACAATTGGTAAGGAGGTAAGCTTTGCACCCATGAGGTCATGAGTTCAACTCTCATTCTATTTTTGCCCTTTAACCTAATTTTATAATTCTATGAGTAGATCCTATTTTTAGAGTTTAAGGCGAACAATTTTCTATTTACTGTATATTACTTCACACACCTCGTACATATTTGGTCCTTTCAAGTTCACATCACTTGGTATCAACACTCGCTACACCCCCTTTCACACACAAGTTACTGGTTACTACACAAGTTTTTCTAAAGACAACTCTGTCACATCTTTGCAAGTATTTTTATAGTGACTATCCTTCATCACCAACCGTGTATAAACTTCCAAAAAAATCATTAACAATATCTTTCGTATAGTTTATGTCACTAACTTTTGTATACTTCATGTAGATGTATTACGATATTTTTGCAAGTTATACCATACAACAGCCAAATTTAAAAATTCAACAAGAAGAACCTTAGCTACCAGATTCAAACAAAACTGGTAGAAAACGCGCATCAATTTAATCATTAGAAGCTACATTATGTAAAACAAAATCTATCTTCAAGCAAAAATTCAGTTTCATGATTCCCTTTTTGCAGCCATGGTTCTCATCACTCAGGGACCTTTATTGTGTTATCTTGGAATCTTTGGAAAGCTGAGGTTACAAACTTTTCAATGCACTTGGAAAGGTATAATTTTGCATCTTGAGCTAGAATTTATGTTCCTTTGAAATCGTGAGAAATCATCTGAATTTTTACACTTAAAAAAAATTCTAAGTCTTTCACAAAAATGACTTATAATCTTTTCAATCCAAACATGGCCTTCCACTCAAAATTTGCTCTTGTCATTCAAAGATGAAATGAAGTAGACCTCTCAAAGAGAATTTCCCAATAAGAACCAACCAAAAATTCCAAAAATTGAGAAAGTTATGGCCTTGTGAAGTTGATGAAAAATCATGAAATGACCTATAATCTTTTGAGTTCTCCAAGTAACTTCTAATATTCAAAACTTGTATGAAGATAAATTTCACATATTCAATATTGTTGTGCAAAAATAATGACTTGAAGGTGATAAATGATGATCAAGATATGATCTCTTGAAGTTGATTGACCAAAAATTTGAGAAATTCATCAAAGACTTGTAATCTTTTGATCTCACAGACAAATTTACAAGCGTTTTCTTTTCCTACCAATTGTACTAAGTTGTATTAGACATCCTTAAGTCCATTGTGAAAAAAGAATTGGCTCAAGGAGACAAGGGATGACCAAGTTATGATCCTTTGAAGTCATAATAGACAGATGAAGCATCAATCTAGAGAGTTGGCAATCATAAACCTCCAAAACAATCTTCTCATCAATAAAACTCCTTGGGTCAAAGCATATTTATATTAGAAGTCCTTTTAAGAATCAAATTAATTTGAAATCATCCACACATTTTATACAAACACCAAGATATGGTCCTCAGAAGTCCAAAAACCTAATTTCAAGATAGATGTCCATAGCATGGGGAAATCTTCAAATTTGATGATTTTCTTCTGTTTTACCCCAATTTCCCCCCCCCCCCTAAGATTCTCTAATACTTCATACCATTGCATGGCACAAAGATCACAATTTGAATCTACCTCTCTCTCTCTCTCTCTCTCTCTCCTATCTTTGGCTTTGCCCTTAGAAGATCACAAAGCACCTTGTGTATGAGGTCATTTCTTGTGTGTGATGATTGATACTTGGCTAACAATAATATGTGTACATTTTGCTTGCTAATTATTGTAGGTTAATGGTGCACACATTTCTTATTCAAGGAATCAATAGGTTGATGTGTTTATTTCGGTGCCTTTTCTCCTCAATTTTCAAGATTTTTGAAAGTATTGTCTCATTCAAGATTGCTACATCATCAACCATGATCTCTTATCTTGAGTGTATGCTTCATGTTTGAAAGAGATCATCAAGTTCAAAGAATTAACCACTTTATGGCCATCTATTCTTGAATTAGGGTTTTGGACTTCTGAGGTCAGAAAATATTTTTAGAAAATAAAATAAAAGGTGAAATAAACCAAAAATGGCAAAAAATAGTAAAATAAAAATAAAACGGGGTCACTAATATTTTTCAAATGATCATTCGATCCTTCCATAATTTTTTCAGAATTTTAAAATGTCAAAAAGTATTTTAAAACAATTAAAAACATCAAATAAAAGAGAAAAATCATTAAAAATATCAAATCTGAGAATAAAATTATGAAAAATAAAATTCAGAAAGATAATATTTCAAAATATTTTTGTGAATTTTTTCATAATTTTTGGACCAGAAATGAATTTTATATGATTTTTTGAAGTTTAAAACATTTGAAATATAATATCAGAAAATAAAAATAAAAGCAAAAAAATGTGAACCATCTGATCATAGTCAAAACTCGTTAGTAATCACATCCAATGGAGATGGCGCACTGTGCTTGATATGGACCTCCTTGGTTTTCACACCGGATTGCAAAATTAAAAAATAAAACAAGAAATAATGTCACGCGTTGGATCAATGCTGAATAATAAAAGTAATCAGATCCAAGGGATCCTATAATGCGCGCGCGATATGAAACACATACCGGATCAAATTCAAAAAAATTACATGTCAGACTCTCATTGACTGAAGACAGACACGTAGGTCATCTTCAACCTCCAGCTGTCATCCATACTCGATTCTCAAATTGTAAAATCAATAAATATGAGTCTATCCTTGGATTTGTCTCTTCAAGACGATCTCAACCACATGCTCGCAAAAAATTTATTTACACTGAATGAAGAGAATTTTGGAAAAAACTCAAATAATAGCGAATAGGATTTTGATGGATTTCTCAGTCAATACTTGATGAAAATACAAATGGTGAAGATCACAAGGATCAGGGAGATGAGGAGAGTGCAATGATGTTTTATTTTGCAAGGTTTGGTGGAGATTCCTACCTGAACGAAGTTCACTTTTAGAGGTTTTAAAATGGACTTGGATAACACGATTCAGGAAGCTTCAAGGCACGATTCTTGTTCTTTTAGCTTCAGCGAGGTTCAAGGAAGAAGAATGAATCGTTAATTTCAAACTGAAATGGCTTTGAGAGTGAAAACGAAGTTGCAGTTAACTTGGTTCGAGAGAGAGTTTGGCATGGGTTTTCTGGCTATCAAAGCTTGAGGAAATGAATGGAATGACTTGCTTATTTATACGATAAGTGAATAGGATCAAAAGGGAGGGTGAATGATGCAATATGGAACGAAATCGTTCACACCCGTGATCATGAAGAAAGTGTGACTTCATGTGCATTAAAACTCAATCATTCCTTGCGAATTGATGTGCTAATTAATCCTGGTAAGTATCTAATCACAATTAGTCACGAAAATAAGGCTTAGCTTGGCTTAAAAACAAGTTACACGTGCAAATGCACAAACTGATGGTGAGTGCAAAACAGGTTTTGGCTCAAACTTTGAACTGAGGCCAAATCCAATTCCCTTGTACATTTTCTGATTTTTCTTGAGCCAAATTAAGTATTCAAAGAGCGTAACACAATGAAAAAAGAATCAAATCAAATGGATGCTTGAGTTGAGAGATTAGGCCTTTAGGATTCTTGCAAAATCATTGATTTTTCTGGCCAGGCCTTGGTCAAGCATGTCACTTTCTAAAAATGACCTATAATGTTTCATCTTCAAACTTGCCCTTCCACTAAATTTTTTCTCTTGATTTTCAAATATGATATTAAGTATACCTCTCAAAGAACATTTGGCAAAAATAATCACTCCAAAATTCCAAAAATTGAGAAAGTTATGATCTTGTGAATTTGATGAAAAATTGTGAAATGACCTATAATCTTTTGACATCTTCAAGAAACTTTCAAACACTTTCAATATTCAATCCTTAAATGGAGATAAATTTCACATCTTCAAGATTGTTATGCAAAAATAATGACCTCAAGATGATTAATGATGATCAAGATATGATCTTTTGAAGTTGATTGTCCAACAATTGAGAAGTTCATCAAGGACTTGTAATCTTTTGACTTCATAAGAAAGCTTCCATGCATTTTATCTTCTCAACAATTAAAACAAGTTGTATTAAACTCCTTGGATCCAATCATATTCATATTATAAGTCTTCTTGAGAATAAAATGACTTTGGAATCATTCACAAACTTCATACAAACACCAAGATATGATCCTCAGAAGTCCAAAACCCTAATTTCAGGATAGATGGCCATAAAGTGGGGAATTTTTGAACTTGATGATCTCTTTCAAATATGAAGCATACACTCAAGAGAAGAGACCATGGTTGATGACAAGAGCAATATTTAAGAGACAATACTTTCAAAATCTTGGAAATTAAGGAGAAAAGGCATGGAAATAAACACATGAACCTATTGACTCCTTGAATAAGAAACTTGTGCACTATTCACCTACAACATTTAGCAAGCTAAGTGTACACATCTCATTGTTCGGTAAGCATCAATTATCAGACACAATAAATGACCTCATACACAAGGTTCTTGGTGATCTTCTAAAGGAAAATCCAAAGATAGGAGAGAGAGGTAGGTTCAAGTTGTGATCTTTGTGTCATGTAATGGTATGAAGTATTAGAGAATCTTAGGGGGGGAAATTGGGGCACAACAACTGCCCTTATTTAAGTGTCTTCTATCCTGAAATAAAAAGGGAACCTTTGCCTCGATGGGATTAAAGATGCTTAAATATAATATGAGCCCTATTTTTGGCCCTAAGATGTTATGCAATGCTGGATGGTTATGCAATGCTATATGACAATTTTCACAGGGGAATAGGAACAATAGTAACAATTTTTAGATAGATGGTGAACTATCTCCTCACAGAGGAGTCAGCAAAAACAAGAGAGTGACACCAACTTTCTAAAGACAGTAAACCATCAGCCCCGAATAAATATCAAGAATTGTTTCTGACCAAATGGTGGTAAGAAGACAACATAAATAATAGACTAAGTCTTCAAAGAGCTCCGACGCTTCACCAAAGAGAGGCTGGAAGCCCTTATTTAACCAGGACGTTTCATCCGAAAAAGGTAAAAAAGATAATCATACAAACAATGAGCCAATAGCCCACCCATTGGAGTATATAACGACAATCTATCTCCCATAATGACGAGATGGTAATTTAGTGGAGAAAGCGGAAAGATGAACTCTTCTTTCTTAAAGCTGGCATTCTATTGTAAAGGTGAAACAAACTCTGGTTGTCAACATATGTGAATGAGCCATGATTTGAAGTTTAGCTATGTATAATGTATGATTGAATGTGAATGAGATGCATATGGAAATTTTATTGAAGATCAACATGGAAGGTTAACTAATACACAAACAATACTTGGCCAAAATGAAGTCTTCAGAAACCATCAAGTAAAGGGTAGCTCTTTATCGCATCAAATTTCAAAAGAAGCTGCAGGCATACCATAAACATTCCCAGGTTCCTTCTGATGGAAGCATCCCATGGGGTGCCAACACGTCTCATCAGAGCACTACTATTACCAACTCTTATGGGGAAAAAATGGGACATTCTGTAGGAACAATCCACTTTGCACTTATATCTCATACTCGAACAAAAAATGTTATAGAGGTCCTGATGGTACCAATTTCAACATTATCAATCTTATTTGTTATTAAGACAGTGTCATCTTATCCCTTTGCTTCACATCCGAAGTAAACACACTTAAATTGCAATTTTTTGCAAGTATGTTCTAACGAATATGTTTGTTTTGAAATGTATTTCCAATAATAAAAGAATATTTTTATAAACTAAATAAAAAAAGATCGCAAAGGAATTGGATAAAGGCTCAAATTTTATTGATAAAATGGTAGTCTGCCAATAGCATGACTCCATAGATGATTACAAAGTTTTGAAAAATGGTAAATACATGGAAAAGGTACATCGAAGAACAATGAACGCTATTCTCCCTAACAACTTTAAACTCCTGTATTGTAGTCTTCAATTGAGGTATGAAGATAACCCATGCAGACTTTTGCTTCTGTGATCAAGCTCTTGGCTGATGTAGTTACTTTCCATATAAGTCCCTAACTTTTTCCTAGACTGCCCTTGCGGGTTTTCAGCCTACTTGGAGATTTATTCTGTTTATGTCTCTAATTTTTGCCTAGATCGTCCTTTAGGGTTTTCAGCCTATCAAGATGCTCTTTTTTGCCTAAGTTACCCTTTTGGGTTTTCAACTTAGCGAGTTGTTCTTTTATTTATTTAGGCGAAGTATTTCTTGACTACATCAACATTCAGAGTACGTGGGAAATCCTCGCCATCCATAGTTTCAAGAATCAATGCACCGCCCAAGAAGGCTTTCTTGACAACATATGGGCCTTTATAATTGGGAATCACTTGCCTATGGAATCAGAATTTAAAGAGATAATCTTTCTGAGCACGAGGTCGTCTTCTCTGAATACACGGGGTTTGACCTTCTTATTAAAATCTTTCTTCATTCTTTTCTGGTATAACTGACCATGACATAAAGCATTCATTCTCTTCTCTTCAATCAAACTCAACTGGTCAAACCGATTTTGAACCCATTCAGCATCAAATAATTCAGCTTCCATTATCACACACAAAGATGGAATCTCAACTTCAATGGGGAGCACTGCTTCCATCCCATAAACCAAAGAGAAAGGGGTCGCCCCTATTTAAGTGCGTACCGAAGTGCGAGATCCATGTAAAGCAAATGGCAGCATTTTATGCCAATCTTTGTAGGTGACAACCATCTTCTGGATGATCTTCTTGATATTTTGTTTGCAGCTTCAACTGCCCCATTCATCTTGGGTCTGTAAGGAGAAATGTTGTGATGAATAATCTTGAATTCTTCACAAAGTTCTGTCGTTATTTTATTATTCAAATTTGAGCCATTGTCAATGATGATCCTGCTAGGCACACCATACCGGCAAATGAGATTGTTCTTGATAAATCGGATCACTACTTGCTTGGTAACATTGGTATAAGACGCTGCTTCAACCCATTTGGTGAAGTAATCAATTGCTACCAAGATGAAACAATGTCCATTAGAATCCTTGGGTTCAATCATGTCAATACCCCACATAGAGAAAGGCCATGGGGGAAGAAATAACATTGAGCAAAATAAGAGGCACATGAATCTTATCAGCATGAATCTGACACTTATGGCACTTCTTCATAAATTTGTAACAATCGGATTCCATTGTCAACGAGCAGTATCTTGCTCTTAGCATCTTCTTATCCATAGAGTGTCCATTATCATGGGAACCAAAAGAACCCTCATGAATCTCATGCATCAACATGTATGCTTCGCGTCTATCCACGCATATGAATAAGACCATGTCATGATTTCTTTTGTATAACACACGTTCATTGAGAAAGAAACTACTAGCCAATCTCCTCAAGGTCTTTCTATCTTTGCTTGTCGCATCAACCAGATACTCTTGAGTCATCAGGAAGTGCTTGATGTCATGATACTAGGGTTTATCATCTTTTTCCACTTCCATGAAGAATATATAAGTTGGCATCTCAAGGCGCCCAATGGTGATCTGAGGTACATTATTCCAATGGTTCACTTTGTACATAGAAGATAAAGTTGCCAAGGCATCTACTATCTGATTTTCATCTCGAGGAATATGGTGAAGCTCTACTTTATTGAAGAAGGTCAATAGTCTCCTTGCATAATCTTTGTAAGGGATCAAGCCAGGGTGACGAGTCTCCCAATATCCTTTAATCTGATTTATTACTAAAGCTGAATCATCGTACACATCTAGAATTTTGATTCTAAGGTCAATGGATTCTTCAAAACCCATGATACAAGCTTCATATTCCGCCATGTTATTTGTACAATCAAACATCAATCTTGCTGTGAAAGGAATATGAGATCCTTGAGGAGTGATGATCACAACACCGATTCCTTTTCCATAAGCATTCACAACTCTATCAAACACCATTCCCCGTCGGGATTCTGGATCTGGACCTTGTTCAGGTAAAGGTTCACCATAATCTTTCATTTTCAAATACATCACATCTTCATCAGGAAAATCAAATTCAACAGATTGATTATCCTCAACTGGATGATGAGCTAAGTATTTTGTCAGTACACTGCTTTTAATAGCTATCTGGGTGTCATATTCAATATCATATTCAAATAACAACATCTGCCAACGAGCAATTATTCCCGTAAGATTAGGCTTTTTGAAGATGTACTTGATTGGATCCATTTGAGAGATCAACCAAGTACTATGATTCAACATATATTATCGCAGACGCTTCACAGCCCAAGCTAAAACACAATAAGTATTTTCCAACATAGAATACCGGGACTCACAGTCGGTGAACTTCTTGATCAAGTAATAAATGGCATATTGTTTCCTTCATGTTTTATCTTACTGTCCCAAAATACAACCCATGGAGCTTTCCAACACAGTCAGATACAGAACCAATGGTATTCCTTCAACGGGAGGGAGCAGGATAGGTGGTTCAAGCAAATACTCCTTGATAATTTCAAGTGCCCTTTGGTAATCAGTTATCCATACACAACCTTGATCTTTCTTCAACATCTTGAATATTGGTTCACACGTCGCAGTCATATGGGAAATGAACCTGGAAATGTATTTTAAACGTCTGAGGAAACCTCTGACTTGCTTTTCAGTTCTTGGTGCACATCTCTTGAATTGCCATAACTTTATCAGGGTCAACTTCAATTCTTTTTTGGATGACAATGAAACCCAACATTTTTCCAGACTGAACACCAAATGTACATTTATTAGGATTCAAACGGAGGCGATAATTCCTCAAGCGTTGAAATAATTTCAAAAAGTCTTCTAAATGATCTTCCTCAGTTTGGGACTTAGTAATCATATCATCAACATACACATCAATTTCTTTATGCATTAGATCATGGCATAGGGTCGTCATGGCCCTCTAGTATGTTGCACCAGCGTTCTTCAACCCGAAGGCAATCACTCTATAACAGAATGTTCCCTAGGGTGTGATAAATGTTATTTTCTCCATGTCCTCAGGAGCCATCTTAATTTGATCGTATCCGAAAAATCCATCCATGAACGGGAACACTTGCATTTTGCAGTACTGTCCACCAACATATCAATGTGTGGCAAAGTAAAAACATCTTTCTTACTAGCCCTGTTCAGATCTCGGTAATCAACACACATGCAGACTTTTCCATCTTTCTTTGGTACTGGCACAATATTGGCAATCCACTAAGGATAGACTGATGTCACAAGGAAACCTGCATCAATCTGCTTTAAAACCTCCTCTTTAATCGTTATCACCATATCAGGATGAGTTCTTCTTAACTTCTGCTTGATTGGCGGGCACAGGTTTTAACGGTAAATAATGCTCCACAATATCAGTATCTAACCCTAGCATATCTTGATACGACCAAGCAAAGATATCCACATATTCTTTCAGCATCTCAATCAAACGAATCTTCACCTCAGGATGTAGCAATGCTCCGATCTTGACTTCTTTCACATCTTCATCAGAACCCAAGTTAATGACTTCCAACGGCTCTTTGTACGACTGGATGGTGTTTTCCTCGTGCTCAAGCATTAGAGAAACCTCTTCAGAGATCTCATCAAATTCCTCTTCTTCGGCTACATATACAGGATGTTCAAAGTTGGAAGAGGGCGCCGAGTTATTGTTTTTAATGGTTTTATGAATTAATCTGCACATATGATTATGGTTGATTTTAGAAACTGACACATGTGACAAGTGATTATGCAGATTCAGTTCAATTATTATTTTTTGTGAAAGATTTTTTTTATTACCATTTTTTCAAGAAAAAGAAAAAAATAAAAGACAAAATTTGGAATGAAAAACAAACTTTTATTAATGATCTTAAATTTCAAAACAAACAGATTTTTCCCATACAACATCACTTTCACCTTGGGCAGAGTGAAAGGATCATTATTTGAAAATTTAAACAAGTAAAAGTGCATTACTTAGACACGTGAATGCAAGTTGGGATGTCAATAGCAGTCTAATTACAAACTCTGGTTCCATGCGTCACAAAGTTGGGCTTTTCCTACTCTGGTCCATCTTCAACAATGGCATTGACTCCTAGAATAGTAGGATCAAGATAACCAGCACTTCGAAAAACATCTGGATATTTGGCAGCAACAGGTCCCGACTTCAGTATTTCTCTTCTGATCTTCGTGGAAAAACCTAAGCCAAAACCATTCTTATTCACCTTTGGCTCAATAACTTGTCCCCAAACATTACTAGGAACTTTATAAACCACATTACGAGCATCCTTCAACGAAGCAATAAAATCTTCAGACTTTTGAACACTATTAATAGACAAAGCTTGGAATAGTTCTCCAACAGCGGCTTCATCATCTTCTACTATGGAGAAAGAAGATAAATGAGTAACTAGCATAACTTGTTCTCCTTCCACAATAATCACAACACCTTCACGGACAAACTTCAATTTTTGATGGAGGGTCGAAGTCACAACACCAACCTCATGAATCCAAGGTCGTCCAATCAAACATCTATAAGCAGGAAATATACCCATTACCTAGAAGGTAATTTGAAACAGATGTGGACCAATGTGAATGGGCAAATCCACTTACCCAATAACAGATTTACGAGAACCATCAAACGATTTCACAATGATACCACTAGGACGCATCGGTAGACCTTGATATTTAAGCTTTGAAAGAGTACTTTTGGGAATAACATTCAACGTAGAGCCATTATCAATAAGCATGTTGGACAATGCATCATTCTTTCAATTCATGGAAATATGCAAAGCCGTATTATGATTCCTTCCCTCAGCGGGCAACTCTTCATCACTAAAACTCGGATTATTGCAAGTCGTGATATTTCCAACCACACTATTAAAAGTTTCCAAAGGCACATCATAATCAACAAATGCCTGATCTAAAACCTTCATTAGAGACTCTCTGTGAGCTGAAGAATTCATCAACAGAGCAAAGATTGAAATCTTTGACGGTGTCTGCAACAATTGCTCAACGATCTTATAATCACTCATTTTGATAATCGTCAACAAATCATCCATTTTTTTCTCTTGGGTTACCCCACTAGTGTGCCCTTCAACCTTATTGGGTTCAGCACTAGCTTCCACAATCTTCTTACCATCATCAGCTAACTTTGGAAATACATGAGCAAATACACAACCACTTCTGGTCATTCGACTAGCATCAGCAATATTTCCTACTTGAGGTAACGGTTGAATTTGAACCTCAACTCCTCCTTGCATAATTGTGGTATTGTACATGTATGGCACAACCATGTTGGAACAATACGGGACTGGTCTAGGTAAGCTAATAACCAAAGGAGTAACTGGAGGCTTAATGCAATAAGTCACTTCCACAGGAGTGGGCCTATCAAAATGCAGCATAATGACATTTACATCTGCTTCTTCACCAGACTCATCAGCGGAGAAATATCCATCAAAAGAAATGTATTCATCATCAGATTCATCAAACAATCCTTCAATCATATTAACGCTATTGTTGAAACCAACCCTCCTTACTACAATCTTAATAATGCCTTCATCTAGCAGACGTTGAATATCTCTTTTCACAACATCACAACCACGATGATTTGTGCTACATATTGAGCATTCACTATATTGGTGCACCTCTTGCCCTTCAATGAAATTGAATTCGGCATGCAAATTCACCAAATTAGCATTAGTCTCATTTACATCATGTATTTGAACTTCTATAGGAGGACCATAAACAACACTCTCTTCAACTTCAGACTCATCCTTCAACTCGATAATGTGAATAAGGTTCCTGTCCATCATATCTTGAAGATCAGTCTTTATCTCGTCACAACCACGAGTATCCTCGCAACACACATTACAAGCAGCATGATCATGGGTGCAATAACCAATTTTATAGAGAGCATCATGCATCTTCACAATATCTCCAATGATTGAATTCACATCATAAACCCTGATTTCTCTGTCAATCATATTCACAACATTTCCATGGTTGGGCAATGGATTCCCTTGCACATTATGACCCATGTCCTTGAAAGACAAATGACCTGATCTGACCATCTTTTTCAATTTTGACTTCAACGAATAAAAATTCTCAATAATGTGCCCTAGAGCTCCTTGGTGGTACGCACAAGTCTGGTCAGCCTTGTAATACCATGGCAAAGGATTTGGAATAGTTGGAGGTGCCCTTGGTTGCACCAAGTGCCTCTGAATCAATGTTGGATACAAATCTGCATAAGTCATCGAAATCAGATCAAATGGTTCTATCTTTGGGCCTTGCCCTAACTGAGATGCCTTGTTATAAGGGATAGTAGTTGGAGTTGTAGCAACAACAGGGATAATAGAAGCAA
This sequence comes from Vicia sativa, assembly GCA_021764765.1. Classification (NCBI taxonomy): domain Eukaryota; kingdom Viridiplantae; phylum Streptophyta; class Magnoliopsida; order Fabales; family Fabaceae; genus Vicia; species Vicia sativa. The sequence continues at coordinate 267,241,235 of CM038793.1, read as the reverse complement.
CTTGTTGGTATGAGGACGTCTGGTTCTCCTTTCCCGAACAACAACATTAACATTTTTTTTCTTTTTAGAGAATCCAAAAGATGGCTTCTTAACCCCACTCGATCCTTCTTCTTTTGAAAATCGTCCCTCTTGGACAACCTCTTCTAGACGGACTCCCATGCTTACCATTTCAGCAAAATAATTAGGTGCACTGGCCACCATCTTCATGTAATAGAAAGGACCCAAGGTCTTCATGAGCATCTTGAATCTCAAAGATAACACTTGTCTGTTAAGGTGGAATTATATGAGGAGAAGGTGAAGGAGGTAGTGGCTGATTCTGAGCAGCCACCAACTGTTCCACCATAGCAGTCAAATTGGCCATGCCGACTCTCAAGGAAGTAACCTCTTCCCGCAGCTCGTGATTATCTTGCTCTGGATTTTCCATCTTCTTCTTGGAGTTGGATCGAGTTTTATACCGATGCAACAACTTGAAGACTGAATGAAGCAGAGAAACGAATAAGAAGCCTGAGAGAGTATGAAAATGCAAGAATGTGTGTGTCATGATGCATGCAATGATTTTTTATTATTATTTCTTTTTATTCTTATTCATTATTCAAGGAACTTAATAAAGACAATTTAATTTGCAAATATCAAAGTATAACGCATTTGAAATAGTGAAATAAAACTCATATCATCAATACAAATATTTTGAGGGAGGATTACAACTCTTCAATACAAGTTTCAATGATCCCAAGTACAAGAGAGAAATCAAAATAAACTACAACTCCTAAAGAATCAAATATGTAGAAAACCCCTCTTCAGATGACCTCCTCCTCTTGAGATTCATAATCTCTTCCTTTAGTTTCTCGTTCTCTAATACGTACTTGTCGACATATCCTTTCCAAGCACCAGACTCGAGAGAAGTATGAGAATGAACAGGAGCACTAGGAGTCAGGTGAAAACTGGAAGAAAGTAAGTCCTCTTGCTTCTCCATCTTCTCTACAACACGACTCTCAAGAATCTCAATCAAAACATCCTTTTCTTTCAACTCTACGGCATGAGACATTCTCAAGGTATGATACTTGTTCTTCCAAGCTTCCTTCTCTTGTTGTATCCTAACCAAAGAGAACTGAATATCCTCTATGTCATATGAACCCTGAGTAGTAGCCAAGAACAAATCAGCAAGAGGCTCCTCTCGAGAATACGACATCTTCAACTCAAAATCCCTTGCTTGAACCCATAGAAGATAAGGCTCCAAAGAAAAAACTCCTCTTTGCCCTAGATTCTCTTTTCTTTTCCTATGAATATGACGCCAAGCTTTCTATATATTCTGCCTAGTTGCACTGTATGGTCTTCACCCTCTTTAAGAGAGAAGCCACTCACATGAATACTCTTTGGTTTATCCCTCATTGGATAACCAAGCTGACGACGCGCAAGAACAGGATTGTAGCTAATACATCCCTTTGTACCAAGAAGAGGCACATTGGGAAAGCTACCACAATTATCGATAATCTCTACATCATAATAAACCCGACGTTACCATACAATATTAGAATGAGTGAGTTCCATAATCTTCGGCGCCCAACGAGACCCCCTCCTAGGATCCCAAAAAGCACTAGCTGTAGGTAAATGAGAAGTAAACCAACGGTATAGCAATGGCGTACAACAGATAATCTCTCCTTCTCGATGGAATTTTCGAAGGTGAATAGAATAATAAGTCTCAACAAGAAGTGTGGTAACTAGATTCCCAATCATGAAGATCATGATAGCATTAACGTCAACAAAGTTGTCAACATTAGGAAACAAGAACAAACCATAAGCAAGCAAGGCAAAGATAGCTTCAAAAGCCTCCATACTCTTCATCTCAGCAAAATAACGAGCCTTCTTCAAAAGAAATGAAGCTGGTAATCCTGTGATACACCCCTTGGTAGTCATATTGTCTTCAATCTCAGACCTCTTCAAATGGGTAATAACAACAATCTCATGGTACTTAGGCTCCTCCTCCAAACCATTGTAAAGAACTGCAATAGTAATAGGTCGACCAAACAGATAAGAATATTCCTCCAAAGTAGCAACTAACTGATAGTCAAGAAAAGTGAAGTAATGGTACAACGGATCATAGAACTAAACCAAGGTGAAAAGTAAACCATCCTTCATCTTTGTCTTCATCAAAGGTATATTAGTCCCATACTTCTTCCAGAAATCCTATGGACTCTTAATCTCATCAATTAAGCTCATAAGTCCCTCAATCTTAGATTCCTTGAAACTGTATTTCCGAGTCCTCCCCTGTCGATAATCCATGGTCAAAGTATGCTTGAGATATTTGCAAAGGTCAATTTTAAGTTCCATGAACAACTGTTTGAAAAAACTGCGTATGGGTGCATGAATGCTTGATGCAACAAGCACACACAAAGATCACAAATAAGGGGGTTCCATAGGTTTGACGTCACGAGCATGGATAACTCCGTAACAGTCCCGTTACTACCCCTAAAAAGGCCAGGATGGGTTAAGGGTTCTACGGCTGCTCAGCTTTAGGGACTCTCAGGTCGAAAGCAGTCATGTCATCCCAATCGCTCGGTAAATAAAATACCACAGTCAAGGAGGTCTCCACTAAGTGGGGGATCTCATGTCTCCTTCTTTGGCATTACTCCCTAAAATTTAACATGACTATACTGCCCATCCTATATTAAGTTTGACCGAGTCCGGATATAGGACTCAAAAGAAGATCACCAAGCACCCCTGAAAACCAGAAAAACATCCAAATAGACAAGCATATAATATATACAAAAATATAGCACATATATACAAATAAACAAAAAATAGGGTCAACCCACTTAGAGATGGTCTAACAATAGGTCAAACATCCCCAATAGAGTCGCCACTTTTCTATAGCAGCAAAAACTCTGAGTATAAGCCAATGAATTGACTTAACTCAAGAAAATAACAAAAGAGTCTCCACCGCGCTTTTATTTTATCCAAAGGACTAGGAAAAAAGAGCGAAAAAATCCTAACAAAATGATCAGAGATCTAGGACCGGGGGTTAGTTATGCAAAGGGAATGTGTTAGGCACCCAAAACTCAAGATCAAAACTCAAGTCATCTTTCGGGGCTTATGTTAGAACATTAAATTTCATGCCACCAATTGAACACTTTCTCCGAGTCAGGACAAAAGAAAAATAAGATGAAGAAGAAGAAGCAATTTTCAATTTTATTTTGCATCAAATGAATTTATTTTGGTCTTACTTCGTCAAAATCAATCAACTCTCTTGGTGGATTTGGTCGAGAGTCCTACCAACACCCAAATTCCATTGATGTTGAGAAAATTTGTGACTCCAAAATAAATTCAAAACTCAACAAAATAAAATGAAAATAAAAATCAAATAAAAGGATTAAAAGTGATTTAGAAATTAGGTTATTTAATTGGACTTTATTGACGAAATACATAAATAGTATTTTTTCATCAAAATAAAATTTCAAGAAAATTATCCAAAGTCAAACAAAGGTCAACAAGTGTTGACAAAATTTTTGAGAATTTTTTAAAGTCAGAAAACATTTTTAGAAAATAAAAGAAAAGGTGAAATAAACCAAAAATGGCAAAAAAATAGTAAAATCAAAAATAAAATAAAATGAGGTCACCGATATTTGTCAAATGACCATTGGATCCTTCTATAATTTTTTTCAGAATTTCAAAATGTCAAAAAGTATTTTAAAATAATTAAAAACATCAAATAAAAGAGAAAAATCATAAAAATATCAAATCTTAAAATAAAATTATAAAAAAATAAAATTCAGAAAGATAATATTTAAAAATATTTTTGTGAATTTTTTCATAATTTCTGGACTAGAAATGAATTTTATATGATATTTTGAAGTTTAAAACATTTAAAATATAAAATCAGACAATAAAAATAAAAACAAAAAAATGCGGACCATCTGATCATAGTCAAAACGCGTTAGTAATCACATCCAATGGACATGGCGCGCTGTGCTTGATATGGACCTCTTTGGTTTTCACACCGGATTGCAAAATTAAAAGATAAAACAAGAAATAATGTCACGCGTTGGATCGATGCTGACTAATAAAAGTAATTGGATCCAAGGGCTCGTATAACGCGCGCACGTTATGAAACACATACCGGATCAAACTCAAAAAAAATTACATGTCAGGCTCTCATTGGCTGAAGACAGACACGTAGGTCGTCTTCAACCTCCAGCCATCATCCATACTCGACTCTTAAACTGTAAAATCAATAAACATGAGTGGTATCCTTGGATTCGCCTCTTCAAGACGATTTGAACCACATGCTCGCGAAAAATTTATTTACACTGAGTGAAGAGAATTTTGGAAAAAAACTCAAATAATAGCGAATAGGACTTTGATGGATTTCTCAGTCAATACTTGATGAAAATGAAAATGATGAAGATCAGAAGGATTAGGGAGATGAGGAGAGTGCAATGATGTTTTATTTTGCGAGGTTTGGTGGAGATTCCTACCTGAACGAAGTTCACTTTTAGAGGTCTTAAATTGGACTTGGATAGCACAATTCATGAAGCTTCAAGGCACGATTCTTGTTCTGTTAGCTTCAGTAAGGTTCAAGGAAGAAGAATGAATGGTTAATTTCAAACTAGAATGGCTTTGAGAGTGAAAACGAAGTTGCACCAAACGTGGTTCGAAAGAGAGTTTGGTAGGGGTTTTCTGGCTATCAAATCTTGAGGAAATAAATGGAATGACTTGCTTATTTATAGGAGAAGTGGGTGGGATCAAAAGGGAGGGTGAATGATGCAATTTGGAGCGAAATCGTGCACACCTGTGGTCATGAAGAAAATGTGACTTCATGTGTTTCAAAACTCAATCATTCCTTGCGTTTTGATGTGCTAATTAATCCTGGGAAGTTTCTAATCACAATTAGTCACGAAAACAAGGTTTAGCTTGGCTTAAAAACAAGTTACACGCTCAAATGCACAAACTGATGGTGAGTGCAAAATAGATTTTGGCTCAAACTTTAAACTGAGGCCAAATCCAATTCCCTCGTGTGTTTTCTGATTTTTCTTGAGCCAAATTAAGTATTCAAAGATTAGAACACAATTCAAAAAGAATCAAATCAAATGGATGCTTGAGTTGAGAGATTGAGCCTTTAGGATTCTTGCAAAATCATCGAGTTTTCTGGCCAGGCCTTAGTCGAGCATGCCACTTTCTAAAAATGACCTATAATGTTTCTTCTTCAAACTTGCCCTTCCACTCACATTTTTCTCTTGATTTTCAAAGATGATATGAAGTAAACATCTCAAAGAACATTTGGCAAAAAGAATCACTCAAAAATTCCAAAAATTGAGAAAGTTATGATCTTGTGAATTTGATGAAAATTTGTGAAATGACCTATAGTCTTTTGACTTTTTCAGGAAACTTTCAAACACTTTCAATCTTCAAGGCTTAAATGGAGATAAATTTCACATCTTCAAGATTGTTATGCAAAAATAATGACCTCAATATGATTAATGATGATCAAGATATGATCTTTTGAAGTTGATTGTCCATCAATTGAGAAGTTCATCAAGGACTTGTAATCTTTTGACTTCATAAGCAAGATTCCATGAATTTTCTATTCTCACCAATTGAACTAAGTTGTATTAGACATCCTTAGGTTCATTGTAAAAGAAAAATGAGCTCAAAGAGACAAGGGATGACAATGTTATGATCCTTTGAAGTCATACAAGATGAATGAAGCATCAATCTAGAGAGTGGGCAATCGTAGACCTCTAAAATAATCTTTTCATCAATAAAAATCCTTAGATCCAATCATATTCATATTATAAGTCTTCTTTAGAATCAAATGACTTTGGAATCATCCATAAAATTCATACAAACACCAAGATATGATCCTCAGAAGTCCAAAACCCAAATTTCTGGATAGATGGCCATAAAGTGGTGAATTCTTTGAACTTGATGATATCTTTAAAATATGAATCATACACTCAAGATAAAATACCATGGTTGATGAAAAGAGAAATATTAGATGACACAATACTTTCTAAATCTTGGAAATTGAGGAGAGAAGGCATGGAAATAAACACATGAACCTATTGACTCCTTGAATAATAAACTTGTGCACCATTCACCTAAAACATTTAGCAAGAAAGTGTGCACATATCATTGTTAGCCAAGTATTAATCATCACACATAAGAAATGACCTCATACACAAGGTGCGTGGTGATCTTCTAAAGGCAAAGCCAAAGATAGGAGAGAGAGGTAGGATCAAATTGTGATCTTTGTGTCATGCAATGGTATGAAGTATTAGAGAGTCTTAGGGGCAAAAGTTGGGGTACAAAACTTGGTTTTCACACCGTATTAGAAATTAAAATTAAAATAAAACAAAAATGTATGACGCGTTGGATCGAGTCTGACTCACTAAAGTAATCAGATTCAAGGGCTCCTATTACGCGCGCATGATAAAGTCAACACACCAGACCAAGTTTGAAAAAATTACATAGTTGTTTGTCATTAGTTCAACCTCCAGCCTCTCTAAAATTGGAGTTCTACAAACTATGAAATAATTTCTCAGACCGATACCATCGAATTCGTCTCTTCAAGACGATTCTAATGGTACCATCGCAAAAAATTTATTTCACATATACAAAGGACAATTTGAAGAAAAGCAGAAAAATAACAAACACTTGTTTTCAGAAATTCAGAGTCAATTCTCAATGAAAATGCAAATAGTGAAGATTACGAGGATCAGAGAGATGAAGAGAATAAAATAATGCTTGATTTGAAACGACTTAGTCACGAATCCTACCTGAACGATGTTCACTTTCATAGCTCTTAAACTTGACCTGGATATCCCGATTCAAGGGACCCCATGGCGTGATTCTTTCTCTGTTAGCTTCAGTGAAGTTCTAGGAAGAAGAATCAATGGTTAATTTCAAACTGGAAAGGCTTTAAGAGTGATAACGAATTTGCAGAAATGTGAGGTTTGGAGTGAGTTTGGAAGCGATTTTCTGGCTCTCAGAGCTTGAGGAAATGAGTGACGAATAGTCCTCTATTTGTAGGGAAATGAAAAGGAGAAGGAATTAAGGAATTATGATGAAATCGTGCAACCTAAGTTAATCCGTGTAGTGTGAAATGTGTGACTTGCACATGATCAAAACTCATCCAAATCATGTGTTTCATCCTTCTAATCAAGCTTTACAACTTTGTTAATCATGTTTAGTCAAAAATGTGCATCAATTTGGTCATTAGAAGACACATTATGGAAAATAAAATCTGACTTCGAGCAAAACTTTAATTTCATGATGCCCTAATTGCAGCTATGGTTCTCATTACTCAGGGTCCTTTATGATGTCATCTTGGACTCTTTGGAAAGCTGAGGTTGCATACTTTGCAATGTGCTTGGAAAGGTGTCATTTGACATCTTGAGCTAGAAGTTGTGCCCTCTTAAAATCGTGAGAAATCATTTGATTTTCCACACTTAGAAAACATTCTAAGTCTTTCACAAAAAATGACTTATAATCTTTTCAATTCAAACATGACCTTCCACCCAAAATTTTCTCTTGGACATAAAAGGTTAAATGAAGTAGATCTCTCAAAGAGAATTTTGCAAAAATAACCAACAAAAAATTCCAAAAATTGACAGAGTTATGGCCTTGTGAAGTTGATGGAAAATCATGAAATGACCTATAATCTTTTGACTTCTTCAAGCAACTTCCAAACACTTCCAATATTTAAAATTTAAATGAGGATAAAGTTCACATCTTCAAGATTATTGTGCAAAAATAATGACCTCAAGGTGATAAATGATGATCAAGATATGATCTCTTGAAGTTGATCGATCAAGAATTGAGAAATCCATCAATGACTTGTAATCTTTTGACTTCTTAGGCAAATTTCCAAGCATTTTATCTTCCTACCAATTAAACTAAATTGTATTAGACATCCTTAGGTTCATTGTGAAAAAATAATAATCTCAAGGAGACAAGGGATGACCAAGTTATGATCCTTTGAAGTCATACAAGATAGATGAAGTATTAATCTAGAGAGTTTGCAATCATAGACCTCCAAAACAATATTCTCATCACTTAAAATCCTTGGATCAAAGAATATTCATGTTAGAAGTCCTTTTAAGAGTCAAATGGCTTTTAAATCATCTAAAAACTTCACACAAACACCAAGATATGGTCCTTAGAAGCCCAAAACCCTAATTTTAAGGTAGATGGCCATGGCATGGAGAATTCTTCAACTTTGATGATCTTCTTCACATATGAAGTACACACTAAATATGATAGACTATAATATATGACAAGAGAAGTCTTCAATGAAAAACAATACTTCAAAATCTCGAGAGTTGGAGAGAGAATGCATGGAAATAAACTCATGAACCTATAGACTTCTTGAATAAGAAACTCTTGCATCATCCACCTACATCACAACATCTAGAGAGAAAATGATATACACATCATGATTATCCAAGGATCAATAATCACGCACAAAAACAAACACATTCAAAGGTGCTTGGTGATCTCCCAAGGGAAAACCCAAAGATAAGAGGGAGAGAAACCTAATTTGTGATCTTTGTGCAATGCAATGGCTTGAGATATTAAAGAATCTTAGGGGGAAAAGTTGGGGTACAACCGCTTCCCTTATTTAAGTGTCTTCTATCCTGAGATAAGAAGGAAACCTTCGCCTCGACAGGATAGAAGATACTTAAATATAACACAAGCCCTATTTTTGGCCTTAAGATGCCATGCAATACTTAATGATTATGCAATGCAAGAGAGTGGATCTTCATAGGGGAAACAAGACAACACTAGGGGGCGTAAATAATAAGGTCACGCTAAGAACAAAAACTCATCCAAGAAAATGAACTACTGGGGAAAGAAGTTCGTTTTTATGGAAGAAAAACAAATCCACTAGGGAATGGGAACTCAACTTTGCTGGGGTAAATCCCAAATAAGAGACATAATAACATCAACTCAATACAGGAGGAGGAAGAAAGGAAATAATAGAAACGATCCAAAGATAGATGGAAAACTATCTCCTCATAAAGAAGCTAGCAAAAGCAAGAGAGCTATGCCAACTTTCCAAAAGCAAGAGAGTAAGAGACCTACACTATATTATATCCTTACATGGTCTAATAGGGTGTGCTTACTACCAAGTCTTTATCTCCTTCAGGTCCTATTCTAGCCAGATTTAAACCCGACCTTCACCGCGAGTTCCATCAGGGAGCTGCAGGTCACGATTTAGAAAACTGCTTCACATTGAAGGAAATAGTCCAAGAATTGATAAGGGGGAAGATTTTGTTTTTTACTAATATTCCTCCCAATGATGTTGTCAACAATACTTTGCCAAGACATAGTGGATAAGACTGGATTAGAGCATCTCAAGTCACTTCCTAAATCCAGTGAATCAACAAGACAACTCATCCTCATCGTTGATTTAGCCACTAGGTCAAGTCTTCTTTTCATTTATATTTTCCTTGTTTCTATTGTTATTTGCATTAAAAATTGTTTGTTTATGAGTGTTAATTTTAATGACACAAGTGTTGCATTATTTTGAAACAATTCATTCATATTCACTTTGTGTTTATTTATGCCTTCTGTTTTCAAAACAAGTATATCTCTCATTTTAATTTTCCTTATCAAACCTTTATTTATGTAAAGATTTGAGGAAGGATGATGAAAACAAAATACCCATAATTATTGTTGGTATGCTTTCAAGTAAAAATTTATAAAGGATATACGACATTGTTTCAATTCTCAATCACTAGAGAAATGAAGAAGTTAATCCCTTGTAAACCTCTTCAAGCCTAGAAGTTGGAGTTTCATTCTGAACAGGAAAAAAACACAATTTTAACCTGGGGCAGGGTAGTTCTCAGTAATTTGGTTGTGCATTCATTTAAGAACTTTTCAATAAGGGCTTCAATCACAAGCTTTCATTTGCACACGTCAAAGAAGTGTCAGAGAAGATAATCCAAAAGTGACGATGATGATTCTCAGTAATCATTAAGCCAGGCAATCATTGTCTTTCCAAATTAAAAGCAAGAAAAAGTCCGCTAAGTCAAAACTAAAAAGGTGAATTAGGAAAGAGTTGGGGCATCCCATTGATGGTAAGCTCAATGAAACAATTCATGCAAAAGTTAGGGATAAGAAGCATCAATCAAAAGAGAAGTAACAAAAATCCTCAACAAAAACAAAATGTTGTGACTATCAAAAGATAGAACCTGAATGCATATGTTAGATTAACTAAATGTAGGATTGAAGATTGATCACGAAGAGTGGGTTGAGAACAAATAAACTTTGAGCCTCTATCCTTTGTTTCAAAAATCGTGAACCAGAGCACGTTACAACTCTCAAAAGACCTAATCGAAGCTAGTTTTTTTGAAAGCATACTACAACAAGGTTGTGTAAAGTGACTCCTAAGATTTTTTCTAAATAATTTGTCTTGGTATCGTACCTTCGCATTACCTTTCACTTTGAATGTCTAAACCGTTGTATGTTTACCAGTGAAATTTGCTATACGCCAATAACATCGTTCATATAATGATCCTGATTTCAAAAAATTGCATGAGCATCACATAAAAATTATCATTTTTAAGTGAATACTTTTGAATTTAAATTGAAATTTCATGTGAAACAATCTGCTTCGACACTTCGATAACTATACAGTTCGACAAACTAAACTATTTTGACACACCTTGTGTTCGAACAACAACCTGCTTCGAAACACATTGTATCGAACAACAACCGTCCTCGACACAAAAAATTACACTTTCAACATTAATTTCCATCTAAAAAAAAGAAAAACATTCAAACTCCACTCTCTCTCACATGATTTTATAATATTATTTTAATTAAGATTTAGTGATAATTCAGTGGTCTATAAAGACAAACACTATATGTATACATCCAACAGACGTCTAACCATTATTTTAATTAGAAGAATTATGTTTCTTACACTATAAAATAATTGAATAATTTTTATCTCTACGAGAAAAATATGACTGAAATTCATAAATTTACTTATATTATTATCATTTTTCTTTTCATATTTATCATTATAACTGAAGGTGTATGTAAGTTCATTTGCTGTTTTTTTTTTCTTAAAATTCTTCTATATTTTATACACAACGATTTATTTCTATTATTAAACTTTTTTTTTATTATATAACATTGCAGATTTACATTTTTGCTACGAAGATAAAGACTGTGTTCAAATGCGGTGTATCGTTCCTGAAAGTCCAACGTGCGTGGGAAGTATTTGTCGATGTGTTTTTCAAAAGAAAAAAAGAGTTAAAAAATTATTTTCTGGCACTTCTAAGAGTATCTATATTTAAAACTATAACAATTTGTATTATATTGTGCTAATGTAATTGTTGTTACATCCAATCTTTGTTAGAAGTTATGTGATTACACAATTATACTATGCAGTTCAAAAAATAAGTGAACATGTGATTATGAATAGTAAGATAATTGATTTATTTAAAAGAACTAAATCAAAATAACTGGAAATAACTTTTTACATTGACATGTTAGAATCACTACATAAAGATTGAAATGGAGAGTGGGGGAGAGTAGTAAGTTGTTGACTAGTACTGATAACATTAAATTTGTATCGATTTCCATTCTCCTAATAAACAAGTATTTTAATTGTGATATTCTATTGCACATAAATGTATCTGTTACTAACCACTTTGATTGATAAACAAATCTGTTACTAACCACTTTGAGTCTATGACATTTTATTTATTCTTAAATTGGATAAAAATGCTATGAATCACATAAATTTTTTGTAATTATCGGTTCTCTTTGGAGTTTGGTTGCTATAAGAAAGAAAATATTAAGTGTAAAATAATTATAAGCTTGAGGTTGCTCCAGAATAAAAACCTTTTAAACTTGGGCTGGTGGTCCTAAAAGCATATTCAATACAAAAAATAACTTTGAAAAAGAAGTGACGAAAATTGCTACTCTAGAAAAATTTAGTAAAGAATGAAATGTGAAAAAAGATAAAATAGTAAAAATGGAGGAATGGAGGAATTTAGGGTCTAACTCCAAAGAATTAACTTACTTAGCCTACATTTACATTTGTCCTACCTTAATCCAAGTCACATTATTTCTTTTAAAATCTCGAAATGTGTGAAATAATGATTTGATAAACAATTTAGAATTTTTTTCAAGTCTATGGTAAAATGATCTATACATTTGATTGAGTAAATAATTTTATTTGAGTTAATTATTGAGAAGAGAGAAAAGTTGAATAGATAATATGCAGGAATAAAGACTTTTGAGTAATCCATTTCGAGATATGAAAATGGAAGTGGAGATTGAAAAGAACTGCAAAGTATTTTGGTAACTACCATCAATCTAGAAATTATCATCAAAGTAGGTAAATTTCTGTTTTTCGTAAGTCTTATTTTTCAAACATGTTCTTTGAGGACAAGGAAAATTTCAAGTGTCGGGTTGTGGTAACAGTTCATCACACTAGATTTTAAGTATTCAATTTTGTTGTTTTTAAGTATTTTTAGTGCTAATGCATTTATGCTCTGCATGTTATTAATAAAGAGTCTAAATATTAATGGAAAAGACCAAACCAAGTCGGAATCTTCCTAAATAGAAAAAATTTATATTATTTTATTGAGAAAGTTACGATGACGAAGTAAGGAGAAGACAAACACATGAACAATGGAAGAAACTTAGAGAAAAGTACAATGAACAATCAATAGCATATTTCTTCTATGTATATTGACGCTATCAACTTCGATTAAGCCAAAGTGGTAAAATTACGAGCAAGCATTGTGCATCAAACATTCTATGATTTTTAGAAATTTTCTATAAAATAAAAAAAAATTGTTTTGTCATTAGGGTTTCAATTTTGAGAGAGTTTGCGACATAATTATGTAATAAGGAAGAGGGAAAATAAATTACATCACTAGGGTAACACTCTATCTGTTATAATTTTTTTATTTTGGTGTTTCTATTGTTAAAGACATTGTACTTATGGTAAATACAATAGAAATACCTTGCCTGTGATGACATGACAATAGTGCATTTGATTTCTAATCTGAACAAACGACCCAACTATAGGTCTGGGGTATTTATAGGTTTGGTTTCTTAATAAAATGGATGCTATAAAGACCAGTTCAAATGGATATCAACACAATAATGCATCCTATATCCTTGACTAGATAAGGGGTTTGGTTTCTTTTATGATTAATGACTAAGAAGTATTAGATCTAGGGATATCACATGCTCGTCACCTCATCATGTCTCATCGCACCCAAATACATTCCATTTCTTTTGATATATTGTTTCGTCAATTCATCAAAACTTGACATTTTACGTTATACCTTTACCTTCATTATTATTATTATTATTCCTTTCCCATCTAATTTTGTTGGATTCTAATGCTTAATTCAAATTCATATAAAATTGATAGGATTTAGTTTGACAGAATTTGGTTTCTTGGGGCATAATTGATAAGTTTTATTTTTACTATGCTTGATTGTTAAACTACATCTCACTATTAACCGTGATGCTTTATTCAGTAATTTGAACTCAAATTCGTATAGGTTAATTGATGATTTCTTAATATACTATATAGTCAAACAAGAATAGAATTGAAACTAGAGATTGAATTGTAGCACTGATAGGTCTGAGTTATAGATTCAACGAATCATTAGTTTTTTTCATACGCATTTTTTGAGAATTTCTCTAAAACTATCCAAACCCCGTTTATAACTTTATTGATTAGAAATTTAGATAATTGAATTAGGATTTCATGTTATACAACTCGAGTATCGCTTCCCTAAATTACATTTTTATGAACTCATTTTTGACTCATGTACGACAACAAATCATTGACCCTACTTATCCTAGGGACAAATTAAACCCATTAAATACATGAGTCAGAGTTTTACCTCTTCCACCATTTCCTTCTTCATATTTTCTTTGTGTTTTATTAGGGATTGAATTTCCTTATTCAAGTTCATATTCATCATTTAATCACACATGTTACATGTATTGAGTTATCCCTCCTTTTGTCCTTCATTTATTTTTCCCGATTTAGTGATAGAGATTCTTAGGGAGATATATATACAAATGATATTGTGGTATAACCTAGGACATATGTGGTGATATTTGGGGTGTGGAAACATTGTGTAGCAAATTATATTAGGCCTGATGGGGGGTCGATTGGAATCTTATAGAATTAAGGATGTTTGAGAGTTATGACCATAGTTATTGTATATCTGAATTCAACGAGTGTAGTGATAGTGATATTGTTTTTTCCTATTTTTTCAAGACAAAATAATAATAATAAATGGAGGCTACATATATCAGTTGTTTAAGTGGAGGTATTTTGGGTTCTACGTGTTGTGCATGTTAAGGTCTTCTAAAGGTTTTGTTGATGAAAATAAAATAAATAAACTATAATTCAAGTATCATTAGTCAAGAAGCAAGCTCAAAGAAAAGTATTAAAATTCCTATTTGAAGACATAATAAATATCAAATCATTGATCAGTTGAATGTAATTTAATAAAGTGTAAGTCTTGAAGTACTAACGTGATTCACACAAGAACTAAATCCATTCGAAAATCTTCATATTTTTCTTAAACTTCTTAAAACCAATCATGTAAAGTACTTAAACGATTAAGAAGAAATTGTGATCAATTAACCTAAACTCATTGTCTAATCAATTAGATCATTGATATAATCAATTAAGGGGCGAGTTCGCTGCCTGATGTATTATAAAACCATTTAATCAATTATGTTACGTAGCATATTAGGGTTTCCTTTTCTGGCTTAGAGTTGTTAGAACATAATTTGGTTTTACGTCTTTTTAAGAAGTTTTGATGATCACAAATACAATCGATAAATATTTTGCATAAAACATTTTTACTTCCTAATATTTTTTTTAATATATAAATGAAGTTCTGATTGTGGAAGAAGAAGAAGTTCTAATTGATAAGAAAGATACACATATAAAAGCAACCTTTAAATTCTCTGGCTCATTAGAAGAAGTTCTGCTTAGTTTAAGTCATTCTTCTGAAAGCACCATGCTGCATCATAAACTCTGAAATTTATTTTCTGGCTGCATTTCATACTTTAGTTCTGATGCGTTACTAGACTCAAATGGAAATATTCAAAGTAACAGTTGTTTGCTCACAAGATATTTATTTATGGAAAGGAGCACTTAATGCATTTATCAACACTTCTTTTGCATATTCTATTGACTCCCAACGGTTCAAAGCTACGCCTGTATAAAGAAGTCTCATCATCAAGCTTTGATTGTCGAATCTCACTATCTCAAAAACGACTCAAAATCTCTCATCTCAAATCATTAAAAGTTGTTTTTTAATTCTCTGCGTCTAAATAGTGTATACATCACAGTTGTGATATAGCTTGTAATAAGCATTGTTAACACATATTTTTGCTGTAAATTGTTTGTACCTTGAGAAACCAACTTGTGGTTAGATCTCAAGAAGACGTTGGCAGTTGTCATCGTGTTTGTAATCAATAATTTGATTAGTGGATTAAGATCTCGTTGAGAGAGGAAAATCACCTTGACGGGTGGACTGGAGTAGTTTGAGTTCAAACGAACCAGTATAAAAATATTTGTGTCTCATTGTTTTTAATTTTAAAAACCCAATTCAAAGCCCCTTTCTTGTGTTTTTCAACCTTCAATTGGTATCAGAGCGCCTGGTTCTAGGTGCTAACACTTAACTGTGTTAGATAAAAGATCTAGTTTGAAAAACACAATGGCAGCACTAGTTTAGAACAAAAATTATCACTATGACAACAAATACAGAATCAACGAAGTTTGGATGTTGAGAATTTATCATATTCATGTATTCAACACTTAGTGAAATTTTGCTGAATTTTTCACATCGCCAGATCGACGACTTCGGGTTCGATTTTCTCATAGTTATTAACTTCGTATCGAAAAATGTTCAACTACAAAATTGCTCATATCACATCAAGCTACAACTTTCCCGAAGAAAGTGAATTCATTCGAGCTCTACATCAGAAGTCATGGAGTGATAAAGTTGAGGAAATACAATTGTGAAGTATTTGACGACATTGTCGACATCTTGGAAATCGAGTTCTCTCAAGTTCATGACCATTTTTCAAGCATGCTACAAGCATTATTTCGAGATACTTTCAACACGAAAGTTGTTCAAGGAAGTTCACTCTTTGATTTTGATCTTCGAACCTTTTCTCGAAAGTGATTATATTTCATGTTGTCAAGCATGGAAGGAGAGCTTCGAGCGCGAGTCATACATGGTCATTTGATGGTGATTCGAATCTTGGAGTGTATATACCATAGCATGGGTTGATGACAACAATTTTTTTTTGAAGCCATACATAAGCAAATATGGATGCATCATGGGGGAAGGAGAACCGAAAAGAGAGGGCATGCATCTGGTTCTTCTTTGGCTAGCTACACTCACCCTCTGAACTCTCACTCTGAACCTCTTTTTCTGAACCGTAACATCACCTCATTCTTTTCTCTTCACCATGATCTAACAACTGTAACAACCATATACAACCACCTGCAACTCTATTCTTTCTCTCGCCGCCATAACACAAGGAGACTCTCTTAACAACCAACTTTCTCTCACTTCACACTTTAACCATCTTTTTCTCACCATCATCTTTCACGTAACATGACCTTTCCTTCAATCTCCACAACCCTCTCTCAGTGTAAATTATCATCACGGACAAACTAACAAAAAACTGATATCAACCTTTACTATCAGCCTCTCTCTCATCAAGAATCTCACCTTCTTCCACCTTCAACCCTATTTCTCAATCTCACCATTTCTTCCTCTTATCTCTGCCACCCTCTCGACGCTAGAATCTCAAAAAACCCTCCTAGCTTTCATCTTCAACATGAGACCGGTTTCAGAAGTTTCATAGCATAGATTTTACACCGTCGTCCACAAGATTCGAAGACTCAAGGAAGCTTGAGGCGAGTTTGAAGACCAAGGTTTCTGGTGTATGACTCGTAACAATGCTCAAGGTTCATCAAATTTCTGAATTTTTGTCGAGAATCATAGGAATTCGAGCTCAAGGAGCAACGGATCGCACATCCGTTAGGTAAGATTTCAGAAATTTGTCCTGAGCTCTTTCTTGTAGCTTTGATTCATGATTATCAACATGTAGAAACTGTATGTTTCGTGTTAGACGCAAGGTGTAGCTATATCTTCGAGTACAAGAATTTTCCAATTTTCTGATCTGAATTTACGTTCAATTTTCGCTAAGATTGAGTAGTTTTTAACAAGATTCAAGGCCAGATCTATATTCCTTGCAAGATAACGATTTGGATGATGTAGGTTTGATTGATTTCGGAGAGGGTTCAAGCAACTCCGGTGAGATGCCATCCGAAGAAGAAGATTGGAGATTCTGCTCTGGTGATTATCCGTCTGTAGCCCTAGGCGTGGCTTTCATGTTGTGGTTCATGCATTCTCGCCGTTAGCCAATCAGAGTCTGCCACATGTCCGTTTTTTTAATTTAAACTAACACTTAAAGAAACATGACCAATTGATAACTTGTAATACATGTAAAAGGATAATAAGCATGACATGCATAAAAAATCTGAGCGAGAAGTGTTTTTTTGTTAAGTTGGGCTTAGGCGGATTCTGGGCTGGGCTTAGCGAAATTCGGATTCGCCATTGAATTCGATTCTATTGACTTGTAAAAAATGTGCAAAAATAAGTTTCTGACTTTTTAACATCTTAGGATATTTTTGATATTTTTTTTAAATTTTTTATAATTGATTTCCATTAGTTTTTAGTCAAGTTTCGATAATATGTTTAGAAAGGGTTTTTTTTCATAACACTTTGCGTTTCGAAGCAATTTTCGACCGTCTTTCAACTATAAAAATTAGATTCTGATATCGTGATGTGTAAGTAGCCATTAGATGCTTTTCTCATAATTTTTTAGATCTTTTTAGATCCTCATCAGATTATTTCTTTTGTATCACATAAAAATAGATAATTGTTTACTAGTTTACCTAGTTAGGAGTCATTTCTTTTGCATACGAGGCCTAATACTTGTTCTAACCTTCAACTAACTTCTTAACTAACATGTTGACATATTTAGATAGTTCTCATTTTCATTTAAAATCCATAATTGAGTCATATGATTAGTGTAGATTTTTGGTTTTTTAACTTCTCTTAATCTCTAGTTATGTTTAGCATTTCATTTGAGGATTATTGTGATAGATTTAGCTCGATTTTGATATTGTTCATGGGTATTTTGCATTATATGTGCGTGGCTGCCCTATTTTCTATTATTATGTTGACATACATGTTCACACTCCATTTCTTTGCATTTGGATCATATTTTGACACTCGCTGTGAACATGCAACTATATTTCTGCCTCATTGTTATTTTTGATATATTTGTTGACCCGTGCAAGGTACATTGAGGATAGTTTGGTTGGTTACCTAATCTCGGTACACCAATATACCACTTCGCACGTGGTTTTGATTGCGTTTTAAGCGCATTCTACTTCGTGTTGTCTCATGTTACGAGAAACACGTATTTTGTTATTTTGTCTAGATATGTACCTTTGTGCAGGTGTTCCGATTTATTGCGAGGATGTGTCCGCTACACACACATTGCATGATATCACCTTGTGGATCATATTAACTGAGTTACTTCTGATTATTTCTTTGTGGATGGTAGATTACTCGAAATTTTCTAGAGTAGTTACGCTTTTCTTGCTTGCTACGGATTAATATCTGTTTGGTATTACACTACTTCTGGTTTATCTTTCTGCATTTACCGCTTTCTAGAGATCATGAGAAGTAGGAATTTTACCGCTTTCTTTTGCCATGACAAGTATGATTAGAGATGCATGATGAGGCTTCTGTAGTTGGAGCATGTTCAGGAATCCCTCTGGTTTATTTAAAGACCCGTTTAGGGCGATTCTGTTTGCTACTTGTGTTTGGGTTGTTTAAAGTCCTCTTCCATGCATAGGGAGGTGCTTCGAGTCTTGTGTTTAATTTTGTGTTTTCATAGGTCAAGAGTGGTTAGGAAAACCGCTAAGCACCACCACCAAGCAAAGTCCCGCTTTGATACTTATTGATATTGACATATGATGATATGATGGGCACGCGGAAAGGGTTCACAATTGATCCCTGCACAGTTCTAGTCCGTGTCAGCTCAACACACGTGA
This sequence comes from Vicia sativa, assembly GCA_021764765.1. Lineage (NCBI taxonomy): Eukaryota > Viridiplantae > Streptophyta > Magnoliopsida > Fabales > Fabaceae > Vicia > Vicia sativa. The sequence goes on along the minus strand of CM038793.1, from coordinate 267,222,082 downwards.
ATCATGTTGCTTCCTTTTATCGAGTTAATAATAAAAGTGGCAAGAGTTCCCTATTCTGACTCTTCACGCTTTCTTGGGGTTCACATTTATTGCTTAACTCGCATCATTTGCTCTTCACACTTGATAATTCATGTCATGCGGTGATACCATTCATGGGAATCAGAATATGTTGGATCCTGGTTGCTTCCGGCCCTCGATTATTGTTGTAGGCTATGGGACTTCCTCTTTTTCTTGCGCTTGTGTGACATTTGTTTGTGAATTGCATTGCTTGTGTGCTTCTGCTAAAGCACTTGTTTGCTTCATCCCTTTTATCGTCTTCATCTCTACTTTATGTAGCGATTCGAGATGGACATAGATTTAGGTTGTAAACTTTTTCCATTCCATTTTGTCATCTTTGACTCCACCTTAGGTAGCGATTCGAGATGGACATAGATCTAGGTTGTAAACCTTTTCCATGTTCCCTTAGGATTCTCTCGACTCTATCTTAGGTAGCGATTCGAGTTAGACCTTAGGTTGCAATCCATGTATGATAACATTAGGGATAGAATTAGTTAGTTTCCCTTTCTTGTTTTCTAGTTTATTTTGCATCCTTGCATGTAATAAAACTAAAACTTGCTTCCTTTTTCTTTTAAAAATCAAAATACTTAATAATGGTTTTGACTCCTTTTCAAAGGTAAAAGCAACCAACCAATGCAAAACCTTTTTCGCCTACGGGCTTTCTTTTTGTGTTTAAAACCTTTTTAGAAAGGACGTGCTTTCACGCACCGTTCATAAAAAACACAAAACCCACCAAAACATGTGAGCCGAACTACGACACTTTGACTTTCCCATTGCACGAGGGAATACATATACATCTTGTCATGGGGCTCGATCGAGCAAACTTTGTAAATACTTCTTTCTTTTCCTCGTGTTTTGTTTATGTTCTTTTCTTTCACATGCATTTCCCTTAGCATATCCTTAGCGATTAAGTAGTAGATAAATACCCACACCCATTAGATAGAAAATAGAAGTGGATATCATAGAGTACTACGGGCGTGTGGGGTGCTAATACCTTCCCCTCGCGTAATAGACTTTGTTACCCTATCTCTCGTTCGCGAGACCGTGTCTTATCCCTTTCAGGTATTCGTGATATGTTTACCTTTCTCCTTTTACGAGATAAAAAACGTCCGATGGAGACTTCATTGATTACACTCGATGATTTTACCAGGTAGTTTCAACGCTGATCTCTGGGACATGGAAACTAATGGCTACACTCATCCTGTTGACGCAAGCGGCCAGAAGATTGAAAGAAAGAAAATGTCAGATCAACAAAAGAAAGAATTCAAAAACCATCACAAGGCCAGAACTATCCTCCTAAGTTCTATCTCGTACACTGAGTTTGAGAAGATCACAAACATAGAATCATCTAAGAGCATCTTCGAATCCCTAAGAATGACACATGAAGGCAACATACAGGTCAAAGAAACAAAAGCCCTAGCTCCCATTCAGAAGTACGAAGTGTTTAAGATGGAGAAAGATGAAACTGTTGAAGCAATGTTCTCAAGGTTTCAAATTCTAGTAGCTGGTCTAAAAGTGTTGGACAAAGGATTTTCTATTGAAGATCATGTAAAGAAAGTCATTAGAAGTTTACCCAAGAAATGGAGACCCATGGTTACAACTCTAAAGCATGCAAAAGATCTGAACAAGATCTCTCTGGAAGAACTCATCAGCTCTTTAAGAAATCACGAGATAGAATTAGAAGAAGATGAGCCCCTAGAAGACAGGTAAGTCTCTTGCTCTTAAATCTAACAAAAAATTTGATTCTAAAGCGTTTCAGGCTGAAGAAGAAAACTCTGGAGGATCATCACCAGAATAAGATAAGCTATCTCTATTCTCCAGAAGAGTACAACATCTCTGGAAGAACACACAGAGGAAGTTTAAAAATCCAAGAAGATTTGGCAATTTCTCTGATTCATTCTCTAAATACAAAAAGACAAGAAGTAAAGAAGTTATCTGCTACGAATGTAAGGAACCTGGTCACTACAAAAGTGATTGTCCTAAGCTTTAGAAAGAGAAGCCAAAGAAGAGGTTTGACAAAGAAAAGAAGAAAATTCTTATGGATACATGGGACAATTCAGATTCCTATGAAGCTTCATCAAAATTAGAAGATGAAAGAGCCAACATAGCTTTCATGGCCAACATAGCTAACAAATTAAATTCCTCAGAATATGATTCTGATACTGAAGAGGTATTTCCTAATTTTGCTATTAATTTCTATAAAGTTGAGTTAGAAGAAAGCTTATCTGAAATACTTGAATACTATCAGAAACTTCAAGTCGAAACGAAATCTTGCATATGATTCTGAAGACACTAAGAAAATTGAAACAGAAAACTCTGAGCTTAAAGAAACCATTTCTAAACTACAAATTGAAAACTATGTTTTTAAAGAAGATTATAAAAATCTCAAGAAAAATTTGTTTCAAAAGTTCTAAGTGATTATGATAACATTATAAAAGAATATGACATTGGTTTTCAAGAATTTCTCACTAATAGCATAGACAGAAGCAAGATGGCTTCAATGATCTATAAAGTCAGCATAAATAGTAGAAGAGGTTTAGGATATGTGTCATCTAAAAGGAAAAACCTTATCCTGAAGTAGATGATATGGTCATTAAACACACACATATGGTCACCTCTGAAATCTCACTTCACTTATGGTCACCCATATGACATAAAATACACCAGTGAATCATATTATGCAAAATCTTATGTTAAACCAAAGTTCAAACAAAACTTTAGAAATACTAACCAGAAAGGACCCAAAAAGATACGGTTACCTAAGGATAAAATAGTATATATTTCAGATGTCTTTGACAGCAAAGTTGAAACACTAGTCTTGGTACCTGGACTCTGGATGCTCTCGACACATGAAGGGAAGAAAGCATATGTTCCAAAGTCTAGAAATTAAATCTGGTGGTTTTGTTGGTTTTGGAGGCAATCAGAAAGGAAAAATTATTGGCTATAGAACCATTGTGTTTAATGTTAGGATATTCTGAACGCTCAAAAGGCTACAGGATATATAACACTAAAACACGAATTGTGGAAGAATCTATTAATGTCAGATTTGATGATAAGCTTGGCTCTCAGAAGTCATAGCAAAAAGAATCTCTTGCAGATATAGAAGTTCAAATTACAGGCACAAAAGATAGCCCTGGAAAAGGCACAATCTCTGAAGAAGCTATCAACCTCAAAGAAACTTCTGAAGAACCCACCTAGAAGAAACCATCTAGAAGCAGTTTAGCTCATCCTGAGGAAATGATTCTGGGAAAGAAAGAGGATCTAATCAGAACCAGATCAACATTCAGAAACTCTGAAGAATCTCTCATGGGTCTGGCATCTTTAATTGAACCAACTTCTATAGATGAAGCTCATCAAGACAATGACTGGATCATGGCAATGTAAGAAGAGCTAAATCAATTCACCAGAAACGATGTATGGGATTTTGTTCCCAAACCAAAAGGTTTCAACATTATTGGAACTAAGTGAGTCTTCAGAATAAAACTTAGCGGGCAAGGAGAAGTAGTTAAAAACAAAGCTCGACTGGTAGCACAAGGTTATAGTCAGCAAGAAGGGATAGACTATACAGAAACCTTTCCTCCAGACGCCAGGTTAGAATCTATTAGACTCTTAATTTCGTATGTTGGTAATCACAATATTACACTTTACCAGATGGATGTAAATAGTGCATTTTTAAATGGCTACATTGATGAAGAAGTATATGTACACCAACCCCCTATTTTTGAAAATACAAAACATCCAGATTATTTTTATAAACTTAAAAAATATTTATATGGTCTAAAACAAGCTCCCAAAGCTTGGTTTGAGAGACTAAGTAATTTCCCTTTAGAAAAAATGTTTACCACAGGGAATGTGGACACAACTTTATTCTGTAAGACATTTAAAAATGATATTCTGATATGTCAAATTTACGTTGATGACATAATTTTTGGTTCTACTAAATCCTCCCTTGGGAGAGAGTTTTCTAAGTCTATGCATGTAGAATTTGAAATGAGTCTCATGGGCGAACTCAAATTCTTTCTGAGAATTCAAATCAACCAATCTTCAAAAGGAACCTACATACATCAGAGTAAGTATGTTCAAGAACTTTTGAAGAAATTTGACATGTCAGATAGCAAACCAGCCAAAACTCTTATGCATCCCACATGTATCTTGGAAAAGGAAGATGTAAGTAAGAAAGTGGAACAGAAGCTCTACAGAGGTATGATTGGCTCTCTCCTTTATTTAACAACCTCAAGACCTGATATTCTATATAGTGTTTGTCTCTGTTCTAGATTCCAATCAGATCCTAGAGAAACTCACTTAACAATTGTTAAGCGAATTTTCAAGTATCTGAAAGGTACTACTAGTCTTGGCTTATGTTATAGAAAATCCAGATAATACAAACTTGTAGGTTATTGTGACACTGACTTTGCTGGAGATAGAATAGAAAGAAAAAGCACTTCTAGAAGCTGTCGGTTTCTGGGTGATAATCTAATATCTTGGTCCAGTACAAGGCAATCCACCATTGCACTATCAACTGTTGAAGCAGAATATATAGCTGCAGCTGGATGCAGTACTCAAATGCTCTGGATGAAAAGTCAGCTTGAAGACTTTTAGATATTCGAGAGTAACATTCATATCCTCTGTGATAATACTTCTGCTATTTGCTTATCTAAAAATCCTATTTTGCATTCTAGAGCTAAGCATATAGAAATTAAACATCATTTCATTAGGGACTATATTTAGAAGGGAATTCTTTCATTAAAATTTATTGACACAGACCATAAATGGGATGATGTCTTTACAAAACCCCTTGCTGAAGATAGGTTCAATTTCATTCTGAAACATCTCAGTATGGAATTATGCCCATAATGAATAGTTTAATTATGTATGTTTATCTTTCAAAATATTATTTTCTGTGAACATCTAATTAATTGTCCTTCAGAAGTGAGAAAGGTAGTTAACTCAGGATCTATCAAGAAGATCTTAATGTTATTCAAAATGATTCAGCTCAAGATAGATGCATGCAGTTCACCACATCAACATCTGTCAATCTTAAGCGTTAAGTCATATTCAGAAAATGAACAAGTGTTAAAGATCTAATAGACTGAAACAGTTGAGTTGATGCATTGAGGCGCCAGTCACATCGGTAACTATTCATTAAATCTTTACGCTATCTCCCTTGTCAGAAATCATTATGTCTCTTAATCATTTTATTTTGCATGCTTTAAATTCATTTAATTACATGTTTTCAAGAATTTGTTTCTCTATAAATACTCATCTTTGAATGAAATTATCTTCTATTTTGCTCTACATTCTACTTTTTAATTTATGACAAAAAGGGGGAGAACGTAAGATATTTTGAATATAACATTAACTAGACCATCCTAAAACATTTCTATCAAAACTTTAGATCATCATTGTATGAGAATTTTTTCAGGTAAAGCTGGTTAATCATTCATCAAGAACAAAATCTGATCGATCAAAAGTTCTGATCAGCCAAAGCAAATTCAGGGAAGTAAAATTCTTTTTAATTTTATCTGAGTATTAAACTCAGAGGGAGACTACTCTTGGTCAAAATATTTATGTTTTGTCATCATCAAAAAGGGGGAGATTGTTAGAACATAATTTGGTTTTACCTCTTTTTAAGAAGTTTTTTGATGATAACAAATACAATCGATAAATATTTTGCATAGAACATTTTTACTTCCTAATATTTTTTTAATATACAAATGAAGTTCTGATTCTGGAAGAAGAAGAAGTTCTGATTGATAAGAAAGATACGCATATAAAAGCAACTTTCAAATTCTCATGCTCATTAGAAGAAGTTCTGCTCAGCTCAAGTCATTCTTCTAAAAACACCATGCTGCATCATAAACTCTGATATTTATTTTCTAGCTGCATTTCATACTTTAGTTCTGATGCGTTACTAGACTTAAATGGAAATATTCAAAGTAACGACTGTTTGCAGACAAGATTTGTATTTATGGAAATGAGCACTTAATGCATTTATCAACATTCCTTTTGCACATTCTGGTGACTCCTAACGGTTCAAAGCTACGCCTATATAAAGAAGTCTCATCATCAAGCTTTAGTTTCCGAATCTCACTATCTCAAAAATGACTCAAAATCTCTCATCTCAAATCATTAGAAGTTGTTTTTTAATTCTTTGCGTCTAAATAATGTATACAATAGAGTTGTGATATAGCTTGTAAGAAGCACTGTTAACACATATTTTTGTTGTAAATTATTTGTACCTTGAGAAACCAAGTTGTTGTTAGATCTCAAGAAGACGTTGGCAATTGTCATCGTGTTTGTAATCAGCGATTTAATTAGTGGATTAAGACCTCGTTGACATAGGCAAATCACCTTGACGGGTGGATTGGAGTAGTTTGAGTTCAAACGAAGTAGGATAAAAATATTTGTGTCTCATTGTTTTTAATTTTAAAAGCCCAATTAAAAACCTCTTTCTTGTGTTTTTCAACCTTCAAGTGTATTCGATTTGGCCGCCAATTCCAATTGATTACACATTGTCCAAGCGTATGGATTTTTGCTTTTTTGAGCTTAGGAGTGGTTTTCTCACTTCCTAATCATATATTTGTGAATATCTACTCTTCAATTCACTAACTCTCATTGTATTATTCGTTTGACTCACTAGAAACCGTCTTAGTTCTTAAAGAGTGAAAGGCTCTGCTTGAGAGTTATGTTTCTTTGTTATTGTAACGCTTAGTTCTCTTGCGCTTTTGTAATAGCCTTGAAGATTGTAATGTAAACATGTAAAAATATTACTGTAAGTTTGTTAGGTTGAACATGTGTAAAAGCTCAAGTTAAGTATAATGGAAATCTCAAAAGGAAACTCTTGGAGAATGGAGTAGGTTGCATGGATTAAGGCTAAACCAAGATAATATATAGTATGATCTCTCTTACCCTATCTCTTTAGTTCTTATTATTTATATTTCTAATGCTTAATCTTTGCTTCTAATCCTTTATTAAAATCAATTATTTTTTAAAAAAAAATTGAAAACTAAATATCACAACCCTTCCCCTCTTTATTGTGTTTAGAATAACTTTTTTAACAAGTGACATCAGAATCTAACTCCTACTATGAGGCTAATATTTTTTTGAGGTGGTATAATGAATTTAAACATTTCTTTTTAATAACAGTCTTCCTTCTAACATACAACCATCATTTAATGGTGAAGGATGTATCATATGGAAAGCTATGGAGTTGTTTTTGCACATTTCATAAATAATGAAGTGGTAAACAAACCAAATAGAATTATGGCTTCATATGAAAAATAAAAAGTGAGAAAGGTTTTCAAGTACTTGATGGTAAATGCATTAAGCTTTAGAGAGTACAATTATATTTCTAACTATAGCAATGCAAAAGAAGTGTGAGACACTCTTGAAATGATTTAGGACATTTCTATTGAGATCAAAAGAGAAAAGAGAAACACACTAGACTAGAAATTAGAGGTACTAAATGAAAATGCATAAAATATTAAGAGATGGTTCTCAAGTGTAAAAATTCGTGGCAATATTTTCAAAAATTATATGTCTCACAAATGTCTAAGACTCAAGGAATGATGTTGGAAACCTAACCCATAACTAAGCGTCTTATAATAAAGCAGATTTATGATATCAAAGAGATAATACCGCCAAGTCCTTTAAGAATATATGTCTCGACATAAAGATAACAAATTACCCTATTTAAAAATGCAATTTTTGTGGTAGAATTGGTCACATCGATTCAGATTGTTTCAACAAAATGGATGAATTAAAGTGGCCCCATAGAATCATTTCCAATAACATGAGTCATCTTAAATTCAATAATATTAAATGACTCAAATATATTTGAATATAAAATGTTAAAACTTAATTTTTTGCAAGAATTCTTGGCATCAAGGCTCATTGTCAAGTCAGAAACGGTTGTTCAAAGTATATATCAAAATATTTATTTCTCATAAAGAGAAATGGTTCAACTTTTGAAGAATTATTTGAATGGAATATTAGTTAGAAAAAAATGGATTCTAGACTTTCCTATCATGTAAAAATATTTAGAGAGCTTCAAAAGGAAGAAAATAAAATTTGGTTCCATAAAGAACAAAGGGGAGGAAAGAGGTAAGTCACATGTTAAAGAGTAAACATAGAAAACTTTGGTTTTTCTTCTAATGAGTGTTAAATCATCGCATATTCTTCGTTTTTCTACTAATTATTTATGAAAAGTATGATTTTAAGAATAGAGAGGTCAAAAACCAAAACTACAGGTCTTAAAAGACATCACTGTCCAAACTACGCTCAGGCCCAAAAGGGTCCAAAAAGCTTGAAAATCTCGCCACCTAATCAATTAGACCTTATGGTTAATCTATTAGGTCTTTTTGAATTTTAATATTGGTGTTCTTTAATCAATTAAACCTTATAATCTAACAGATTAAAATTTCAAAATCTACAACCATCTTCAAAAGCCAAACATAAACAGATTAGAATTAATAGCCTAATTGATTAGAAAAGCTTTTAATTGATTAGATGGATGATATAAATAGGTAACCACCTCTCACTTTTTTCTTCATATCTCCAATTTTAACCTACTTACTCTTTTTCTTCTTGCCTTCTTTGCTTGTGCTATTTGGGTGTGTCCACTTCATTATTATCACAGAATGGCTCCAAAGATAATCCATATGGCCTCTATCTCCTATCTCATATCTATGAATATGAAGATTTCTCCTCCGAAAACCAATAAAAAGTAGATTTTTTAGGCCACTTCATAAAAGTGAGACGTACCCTATAAAAATTCTAACATGTCCTTCACAAAATTGAAAGTTTATTTCTAGTTTGCACAATTTACTGTAATTTTTTAGTGAAATCAAAAATATGTCTCCGGTATGCACCATATTTTAAAATATTTGGGAGAAAACCGAAAATATATTTCCGATTTCATATTAAATAATGTAATATTAAAAATTTATTCCAAATTTGATCTCAGACGCTTTATTTAAAAATTACATAGCTTAAAACCAAAAATGTATTTCCGATTTACATCCAACCCTTTTCAACGTGATTTGCATCATATACGGTGCTAACCGGAAGTATATTTTCGGTTTCCAACAATTTAGAAATTTTGCTCGAATGGATAAGAAAGTTATGGAGTAGATTAAGAAATTGACATAAAAATAATTCAAATATCACTTTATCAACCACCCTCTCAGCCATACACACTATGTTAAAAGTTACTTAGCAAAATTTAAATTCTTCAACTCCTTTTATCATGTAGGTCTAAAGAGCTTTATTTGCAACAAATATAAGGAGATGTTTCAAAGGTTGGTCAAGATGTTTTAGGCAAACCTCAGTTACAAACATGTGGAGATAACATCCAAGGTATGTAAAAACCATATTTCTCTCGCCATTGATAAATTTGCGGATATTTGTGATTTACTCGTCTCTAGATCTTTTACACCTTTGATACTACTAGTGGTATGGAAAATTTGGTATTCTCTCTTCTAGTCAATATATTCTAATTTATTCAACAAGATATCATAAATTCTCTTTTAGTGCATGATTTATGACTCTGAGCTTCCGTAACATTCACTATATATCTAACAATGTGTTAATTCAACAAGAACTCAACCTCGACAACTATTGAGGACTAATGTTATTTTTCCTTGTTTGGAGTTATGTGTTTGTAAGTAGAATTATCAGCAAAATAATATTTGGTGGTTTTGACAATGACAACACTATGACGTGTGTCGCACCCCAAAATTTACCCTCCTAAGCTCAGGGTTTTAACTTCTGGAAACGACTTTTTAGTTTGTGTTTATAAGGAGTGATCATGAGACATCCCTTTTTCAAGGAATACACTCTTTTAAAAGTACACAAGATCAAGACTTTATTCCCTTGTATTTCTCATAAGATCATTGCATCACTAACAATTTCAGAACAGGATAGATCGTGCGTATGCTCCTAAAGTCGAAGTTAGGATTTTATCAAAATTTCATCTGTTCAAGATATGATCAATTAGGGTTTGAGTCTCCACTCACCTAAAATTATCTATCTTAATCAACCATCAACATTTGATCTTCAAATTCCCAACTTTTTCTCATGATCTACCTTGAATCGACCAATTAGGTTTTTTTCCGAAAATAGTGAATCATTGACTTTCTGCTCAATGGATGACCTATTTGCTTGAAGATTGATCTTAACATCTTCAATGCAACATCTAGACCTAATTTCTTGATTCAAAACATTGCAAAATCCATGTTTCTTCATCAGACAAATTCTGAATCATCTGATGAAAATTCATCTGCTCAAAAAGTCAAACTTTGACTTTTAGTCAACTTTTTCAAATCCAAACTTTTTCAATCATAAAAACATTTCAAATAACCCATCATGATCATAAAAAATCAAGAAATATGAAAAAGTCAACAAAAAGTCAAGATTTGAATTTTTTCTAACACTTAGAAAAATTTTCAAGTGTTAAGAAACATGGTTTTTCCTCACTTTCATGGCCATTTTTCACCTAGATCCATTTTGATTCAAGAAAAAATCAAAACATGAAAGTTGTAGGTCTTGTTACAAGCTTTCTAAAAAGTCCAAGAACTTGCAAAAACACTTTGTCTAGCTAGGATTTTGATTTTGAAACATAGAGCTCCAAAACCATGGATTTCCAAAATCATGCATCAAAATTACAAGTTGTTTTGCAACTTTCTCCCTTCTAGAAGCCTTGTCACTACATGAGATAGAATTTAAGAGAAAAAATCTAATGTAAATTTCTAGGAAAGGATAAAAAACACTTGAGTTTTTTTAAGTAATGATTAAAAAGATTTCATTTGCATTTAATGAAGGAATATTCTTTCTTAAGCCTTAAGCTTCCAAGTTGCTCTTCTAATCTTATTTTACCTTGCCATTTTCAAAATCCTTTGCCTATAAATAGAGGTTCCTACTTCATTCAAAAAACACACTAAAACAATTCCAAACTTGTTTTCTCATTTCTCTCTTATTTTGCAAGTTTTCTAAGTTTTCAAAGAGGTTAGAATCCCAAATTGCAATTCTTGCAAGTTCCAACCAATGGTATCATTCTAACATGTTCTAAATATCATTTAGAAATTGTTTGGAACTTCAAACCCTCAAAAAACAAGCCAAAATCAGTTTGCTCCAAAAATCATTTCCAAAACTCATAAAATGCAAATTTGAGCCATAACTTCCAAACTCTTAATTCACTCGTGCTTGTTAAATTTTTCACTTCAAACACCTTCTATACATCATATAGAAGTAATCCAAATCATCATTCCATCACTGTAAACATAGAATCATGAAAATCGATTCTCACTTCAAGTAACTGAAATTGGACTTGGTCAGAACAATCCAAACCATTTCAAACCAAGGTAAGCATACTAATACCTTCCATAAACATCACTGAAGCTGTAGCAATCATTCAAAAACATCTGGAACACCTCCGTCAAGAAACACGATTTTAGTTTAAAGAGGTATAAACTTGAACTTTGAACTGTGATTTCTAACTTTCAGCACAAAAAAGGCTTGGCCATTTTGTTTCTGCACTATCACTAATTAATAACCCTCAATCAATTGCTTAAAATTATGCTCATACATGATTTCATAATCAAAACTTAGAATTAGGGTTCTTCGTGTTCATGCAAAAATTAATGATTCTAAGCTTAAAATAAATAAAATTAAATGACATAATCATGTTCTTGGTAAACATCCGAGCAAGTTTGATGTTTGGATTATTTGATTTCATTAAGAAATAAAGAATCTAGGAATTGAAATATGGAGGAAGAAGATGAATTGATGCGCGCGTTTTTTCAGTTTTCTGGAAAATTCAAAATTTCGTTTTAGAATATATTTAATGATTCATGTTTTATTCACGGATGTATAGCCACCCCAGTGGTAGTCAGCGCGCTTTTCATGTCCTTTTCCTAGCCTATGGTCCAGGGTTCGAATCCCCCTTAGACCATTTTTTTAATCTTTTCCATTTTTACTATTTTCAAACATTTTCAAAATTTGTTTTTAAATATAATCAAATGGAAGCGTGTAAATGACAAGCCACACACATGGCTCAGTGGTAAATCTGTCCACTCATCCGAGTATTTGGGATATTAGCTGTTGAACGCTTATGGTCCAATACTCGTCTCCCACATAAAAATAACTCAACTCACTCAAACTCTTTTATCGCTCATATGCGATCATCAAACTCTTTTCTTACAAAGAGTGTGCAATAGCCATTTCAAACACGAACAAAGACTTAAGCTTTTCAAACAAACAAAACAAGTCCAAGTTCAAGCATTTGAAATGTTTAATGCACGATTTTTCTTATAAAATCAATACAACCAATTTAAAAACTTTTCAAGAGGAACTACGGAGTTTTGACTTTCCCATTGCACAAGGGAATACGTAGGCACACGGTTCCGAAACCGTGCCAAACTCAAAATAATAATAAATAAACCTCGTTTCTTTTATTTCTCGATCTTAACTCATGAACTTAGAAAATTTAACACACACACAAACACTTAGAACTAAACGGGTCCCATCGAGTACGATGGATGTAAGGGGTGCTAATACCTTCCCCTTACATAACCGACTCCCGATTCCATGTCTTGTGGTCACGTAGACCGCCTTATCCAAATTCAGTGGGTTTTATCTATATTTCCCCGTTCTTTTTAGAACAAATAAAATTAGGTGGCGACTTCATTGTTCATTGTTTTTAAAACAACCGATAAAAAAACCAGTCATCACAGCTGGCGACTCTGCTGGGGACAACATCTAAGCGTGTCAACCCTAGTTTAATTCTTTGTATGTGTGTTTATTTTCGCTTTCTTTTATCACTCTATTTTATGTTTATGATTTAATAAGTTATTTCCTATTGCTTTAATTATTACCTTGTTAATATATTATCTGGTGTGGGAATAATGGATGGGATCATAGGAAAAGCCCACTACCAAGGCTATAGAACACATAAATTAGAGTGGTTGCGTAGTATTGATTTACTAGACAGAAATTTCTTGTAAGTTCGTGCGAAGACCACACCTAGGGGAGGTTCTTTCGAAGACATTATCGCCGATTGCAAGTTATTGCATTGACGATAGTGTTGTTAGAAGGGATTTTCCCCCTAGTTTTTACCTTTAAGGAAAATGATATACCCAAGTTGGGAAAATGAGACGTTCTTGGACATATCATCTAATCACAAATTTATTGGCGGTGAAAATGATATACCCAAGTTGGGATCAATGATTTTGAGTACCTCGTTCAGATCCTGGTATTCAGGGTTACGTTTGTTAGATCGTTAGACCTGCTTTGTCTATTCGGATAATACGTAACTCTTCCTTAAACCAAATTCTCTTGAAAAAATATGGTAGCATTGCAAATATCAATTGTGATGCACTTCAATATTAGAATTTGTGTTTGTTGTATCAAAAACCTTAAGAGCTATCCTAGGGGGAATCGTTGGGTAGACGTCAAAAATATACCCGGCCGTCCTAAAAAAAACTTTAACATGTTAATCACATTGCATTGCATCCATCATGCATAAATTAATCATCAAACATTCACTTGTTCCATTTTTCCTAAGGACTTGGTTCGCGTAAGCAAACAGTTAACAAATGGATGATAAAAGGCATACCAATCCGATCAAGGTCAAGATGCCAAAGTTGGAGGTTTTGTTACGTTTGAAGGAAAAGGTCAAGAAGGCTGATATGACCACTTTCACCAGAAGATATGGTCACATCCTAAAGCTTTTGGATACAAATGTTGACGTACGTTCAATGGTTGCTTTGTACCAGTACTATGACTCTCCGCTCCGATGTTTCACTTTTCAAGACTTTCAATTGACTCCAACCATTGAAGAGTTTGAGATTTTGCTAGGATGGCCTTTGAAAGGTGGCATCCCCTTCACCAGCTTAGGAGAAAGAGTAACATCAGACAGGTTAGCCGAAGTGTTGTACCTTCCGGTCAGAGAGGTTGCACCTATGTGTAAGACTAAAGGGATTCTCCGAAAGCCATTGGAAAGTAAGGCGAAGGAATTGGCAGAATCAGACAATACAAATGCCTTTTATGCTGTTCTTGCTCTACTCATTTTTGGGATCGTCATGTTTCCTAGTGGGGAAGAAGAATTCTTTGAAGAGTATATTGTTAATGTGTTTGTTTCCAGGAAGAATCTTGTTCCAGCTCTTGTGGCAAATGTTCTTTATCACCTTCATATAAGGCATGAGAAGAAGAGAGGTGTGGTTCTATGTTGCACTCCTTTGTTGTACTCCTGGTTTTTGTCTCACTTACCAGCTAAGGGCCCGTGGTACGACATATTAAAAGATTTGTCATGGTCTCAGATATTATCCTGCCTCACTTCAGATGCTGTGGTGTGGTACTTACCAAATTGGAATGTAGGAGAAGTTATTACCAACTGTGGAGATTTTCCTAATGTCCCGCTAATAGGATCTCAAGGCTGTATTAATTACAACCCTAGGTTGGCGTTAAGACAGTTGGGTTATCCTTTGGAGACTGAGCCCAATGATGCAGTCTTAGAGGAGCTCCTCTTGGAAAACTTTGGGAAAGAAAATCCTCAATTGTTAAGACAAATCAGAAGTGCTTGGACTCGAATCCATAGGAAAGGAAGAGAATTAGGAAAGAGAGATTGTGTAGCAAAAGAACCCTATAAAAGTGGGTAATTGGTAGGGTCAAAGAGGTCAAACTTCCGTATGCTCCGGTGGTTCCCGTCAAGGTTCCAGAGCCCGAAGTCACTCATGTCCCTATTGAGGAGTTCAACAAGCTCAAGCTCACCATTACAGAAATGAGGGTCGAAGAGGGGCGACAACAAGCAATCCTTACTCGTGTTGCTCGAGAAAGGGATGATTTGATGCAAAGCCTCAAGGAAAAAGATGATGAGCTTCTAAAGAGTCAAGAGCAGGTAGAGAAAAAAAGGAAAGCAAGGTTCCGTGTGAAAGATAATCTGGATGCAGCCAATTTTGAGTTAAGTAAATTCAATCGTAGGTTGGCTGAAGTTGAACAACAAAGAGGGCAAGCTTACGCAGATAAAGAACAAGCTATCAAGGCAAAGTCTAACCTAAAGACAACTCTTACCACTCAGATTCAAGAGTTGGATACTGCAAGAGACCTTGTATCCCGATGGGAAGCATCATATGGAGAATTGGAAGTCCAGTGCAAAGGATGGCAGGAAGAAGCCCAACGTCAGAATGAACTTTGGGTGAATAGGGGAGAAACCATTTTCAACTTAGAAGAGCAAAACAAGAGTTTGTATGACAATTACTCAGGCTTGGTGGATTTCTGCAGGCAGTTGATGGTGGAGGTCCCATGGAGGCTTCAATCAGCCATCGAAGACCTAGAGGAAGACCAGGTGCCTCCGGCGGTGGAGTACTTCATCTATCTTTGCAAAGACATGGTGGAGCGATTCAAAAAGGAGATAAGAGAGTTCAAGCCCCGAAGAGGACAACACTTCTGACCTTTTGTTACCTTTATGTACTTTTCAGCTTCATTGTATCTGTTAAACTAAAAGTAGGCCTGCGAGTCTTTCTCTTTACTACAAAAACTAATGTCTGTATTCAACTTTTATGTTTGGAATGAAGAAGCTGATTATCCATTTGTTGTGCTGATTACTTACAAGTGAATGAGTCCGATAAAGATCCTTAGGAATGAGAACACGATCATAAGCATTTTGCATTAACCATACATAATCATGCATTTTTTTTAATTTTTTAAAAGGGGGACACCAAGCTTATTACATTTCCTCTCATCCAGATTCAAGCTGACTACCTGACACCCGTACGGAACCAGGGCCAACTTGAAGAAAGCAATGGATCAGTATGAAACTAGACAGGCTGCCATGCAAGATGACATCGACACCGTGAAGTTCAAGATGGACCAGTTGATGGAGATGTTGACTGCTCAACACATAAGGGAAGAAGAGCGAGCTGCTGCTGCTACCGCCGCCGCCGCTGCTACTGCCGCCGCCGCTGCTACTACAAACAATGCAACTACTATCATTCCTCCTGTTGTTACAGGGAATGTGAGAACCCATCGAGGTAGTGGCAATGCCCTAGGAATGCAAGCATCTAATTCGTTACTCTATGGGATGCCTGCTGACTTCTTCAATGGAGCTGACAATCAAGGTAATGTTGTCGCAGTATATGTTGCTACCCAAACTATGGGAAATGATGAGCAAGAACCAGGGGAGGATGAGCAAGAAAATCTATGGTCTACGATTCCTCAAGCTGAGGAGGACCAACAAGACGATTATATGAGACAGTTTTATTAGAATATTGCACCTGGGGGCAATCTGAATCCTTTTCAAGATATGGCCGCCCAGAAGATGTGCAAAGAGCTAGCTGAGCAAGTGAAGGAACTAAGAGGGAAAAACGTTGTTGGCATGAGTGTTGTGGATATGTGTCTTGTCCCTGATGTTGTCATTCCACCAAAATTTAAAGTGCCTGACTTTGAAAAGTATAAGGGAGTAAGCTGTCCAGATACCCATTTGAGGATGTATTATCGCAAGATGACGACACATGTTAAAAATAACAAATTAATGGTTCATTGTTTTCAAGATAGTCTCTCAGGGGCATCCCTTGACTGGTATATGCAGTTAGAAAAATCGAATATCCGCTCTTGGGAAGATTTATCTGCTGTTTTCTTTAAGCAGTACCACTTCAACACCACTATGGCTCCCAATCGTGTACAACTCCAGAATATGTCTCAGAAGGAAAGAGAATCTTTTAAAGAATATGCTTAGAGGTGGAGGGAGGTAGCCTCAAGGGTTCAACCAGCTTTAGCAGAAAGAGAATTAAATGATCTGTTCATGGGAACATTGCCGGTGCAGTATTACGAGAGACTGATTGGAAGTACTTTTTCTGATTTCTCCAATCTAGTGATGATGGGCGAGAAGATTGAGGAAGGTTTGAAGACCGGTAAGATATCCGGAGGGAATGCGGGGACGTCTACCGTAAAGAAACCGTTCAATGGCTTTAAAAGTAAAGAAGCTGAAGCCAATGCTGTGTATGAATCAAGGGGTAGAGGAAGACAACCAACTAGACCTGCTCCTGTTCAGGTCCCGTATATGTCATATCCTTACGTTGCTGCTATGCAATTTCCGGACATGCCGTATCAGCAAACCATGCAAATGCAGATGCCTTATTCAACTCAGGGTTCCTCATAATCAAGCTTCCCAGCAACAACAAGCTAAAGGTCTAAGTCAACAGAAGAGCCCACATTATCATAAGTACACCAAGGAAGAGATCCAGCCTATTCCAATGACTTACACTAGCCTATTGCCATATTTAATTCAAGATGGAAGAGTAGTACCAAGGGAATTGAAGCCTATTCCCGGGCCTTCCAAACCATGGTTTAATGAGAATGCTAGATGCGCTTTTCACGCCAACTCTCCCGGGCATACTACAGAGGATTGTTTTGCTTTTAAATGCAAGGTTCAGGAACTTATTGACCGAAAGCTGCTAACTTTCGCTGATGTCCCCAATATTGCTAATAACCCGTTACCGAGGCATGGGTCGTCGTCAGTGAATGCTTTGGTTGAAGAAGGAAGAAGTCTGGTTATGGATGTAGATCAATTGGAAATATCATTAAAAAGGGTATTTGAAGATTTGAAGAGGGCTAATTTATTTGAAGGAGTTCATGATCATTGTTTGATTTGTCAAGTCAATCTAGAATATTGTGCAGAGTTCAAGAAGTATCTACAAGAATTAATGTGTCAGCATTTGATTCAGTTTAGCCGAGCTTCGGTTGAAGTTGATGTTGATGTGGTGGTTCCACTTATCAACAATAGGAGACTTCACATATCTCCAACTGTCCCTATCCAAGAAGAAGAACCTGTTACGGTGGTAGAACCAATGATGGTTTACCCACCCGTCTGTATTCCTTATGAAGATACTAAAGCTGTACCATGGAACTACGAGCCTGAAGTTGTTGTGGGTGGTAAGCCAATAGTTTTAGGAGAATCTACTGTTGAAAACATCACTGGTATGAGTGGAATGACCCATAGTGGTTGTATTTATCACCAGGATTCGACGAAGAGTAGAGCTTCCGAGAAGGAGCCAGATGTTCCTCTGAAGAAATATGGAGTTGTTGATTTAAGTGCGGAAGAATTGAGGGATATTTTTAAGCCAAGTGATGAGACTTTGAAAATCATCAAAAGAAGTGACTATAAAGTGGTTGATCAGCTTAGCCAGACCCCTGCAAAGATCTCGATCTTGTCTTTGTTGAAAAGTTCTGAAGCCCACAAGATGGCCTTGTTGAAGTTCCTCGACAATGCATACGTGGCTGAAGATATTACAATTAATCAATTGGATGCTGTAATTTCCGGTTTAAATGATGGCAGTTGTTTATTACTCACTAATGCGGATCTTCCTCCAAATGGAGGTAATCATAACATGGCTCTTCACATTTCTGTTACTTGTGGTGGAACGACTCTTGCTAGAGTATTGGTTGATACAGGCTCAGCATTGAATGTGATCCCAAAGACAACCTTGGCCCAATTACAGGTGGAAGGGGCAACTATGAAACCTAGTTCTCTGATTGTAAAGGCTTTTGATGGATCCCGCAGGATGGCGGTGGGAGAAATTGACCTTCCGGTACTTATTGGACCTCAGCTATTCAACATCACTTTTCAAGTAATGGACATCTTTCCAGCTTATAGCTACTTATTGGAAAGACCCTGGATACACGATGTTAAAGCTGTCACCTCAACTCTCCATCAAAAATTGAAGTTCTTGCTGAATAACCAGGTGGTGGAGGTTAGTGGTGAAGAAGACTACTTGGTTAGTCACTTGTCTGAATTCAAGTATGTGGATGTTGGAGATGAGGTGCACGAGACTCTCTTTCAAGCTTTTGAGATTGTGGGTACTGTGCAAAAAGAGATCAAGTCTGCTAAAAAGCCTAAGGGTAACATGGCCTGTTGGCAGGATGTTAAGGCCCTTATCGACTCTGGAAATACCGAAGGTTGGGGAATAGTGTTAGATATGACGGAGAAGAGAGACAAGAGTGTACTCGGTTACCAACCATCCTCCAAGATCAGTGAAGGTTCAGAGATAGGAAAGGGGAAAATTCCTCGTCTTGAGGATACTTTTATGGCGAAAGGCTTCCGTTCCGAGAAGGTTATCAATGCCATTGATGATGAGCATGCAACAGAACTTTCTCAGATGGTGTTCCGTACTCCTCCAGGCGTTGTCCCCAAGAATTGGATTGTCAAGGACGTTACCCCTCTCATTTCGTTATCAAAGTAATTTCTTGTTTTAAAACAAAAATCCTGTGCTCTGCCCAAGGCACAAAGGATTGCTTTGTAGGGGCTTATTCCGTTTAATGAATAAATTGTTATCTTCAATAAAAAGCGCATTTTGTTATTCAGTTTGAGATCCTTTTTATATTGTTTTTACTATTGTTTTCCATTGCATATTAATAAAAACAACAACATTTTCACTGTTATTTTTAAAATAAACATACATATCTAAAAAAAAGAAAATCAATCATTTATGCAGATCACCTGAAACTAAGCTCATTGAACATAGCCATGCTATAATTCCTTTTGACTTCAATTTCCTGATCAACCAAGCTGAAGACGATGGTGAGGAAGACTATGAACTCCCTGAAGAGTTGACGCGTCTGGTTGAGCATGAAGAGAAGACGATCCAACCTCATCAAGAACCAGTGGATGTGATCAATCTGGGGACTGAAGAGGATCGTAAAGAAGTCAAAATTGGAACTTCCTTGGGACAAGAGATAAAAGTTGAGTTGGTTCGTTTATTGCAAGAGTTTGTAGATGTGTTTGCATGGTCGTATCAGGATATGCCCGGACTTGACACAAATATTGTTATGCACAAGCTGCCGCTAAAACTCGAATGTTCGCCTGTGAAACAAAGACCGAGGAGAACACATCCAGAGATGGCTAAAAAGATTCGAGACGAAGTCAAGAAGCAGTTCGAAGCCGGTTTCCTTGTTGTGTCAGTATATCCAGATTGGATTGCCAACATTGTACCTGTCCCCAAGAAGGACGGAAAAGTTCAGATGTGTGTGGACTACCGAGATCTGAACAGGGCCAGCCTGAAGGATGACTTTCCTTTACCTCACATTGATGTCTTAGTTGATAGCACAGCTCATTCTTCAATATTCTCTTTCATGGATGGTTTCTCAGGATATAATCAGATCAAGATGGACCCTGCAGATATGTTAAAAACGACGTTCACTACACCTTGGGGCACTTTCTGTTACAAGGTCATGCCATTCGGATTAAAGAATGCAGGGGCAACTTATCAGAGAGCCATGGTAGCCCTTTTCCATGACATGATGCATAAAGAGATAGAGGTATACGTGGATGACATGATCTCCAAGTCTCAGACTGAAGAGGAGCACATTGTTCATCTCAGAAAGCTGTTTGATAGATTAAGGAAATATAAACTTCGTTTAAATCCTAACAAGTGCACTTTCGGAGTTCGATCCGGGAAGTTACTTGGATTCATAGTGAGCCAACTAGGTATTGAAGTGGACCATGACAAAGTAAAAGCTATTCAAGATATGCCTGCACCAAGAATGGAGAAGGAAATTCGTGGTTTCTTGGGACGCTTGAACTATATTTCCCGATTCATTTCACATTTAACAGCTACTTGCGAACCTTTGTTCAAGTTGTTAAAAAAGGATCAGGCCATTATATGGAATGATGATTGTCAGCGAGCATTTGATAAGATTAAGGAGTACTCGCAAGAACCATCAATCTTGATACCACCAGTGCCCGACAAGCCTCTCATAATGTACCTCACTGTACTTGAAGGATCTATGGGTTATGTTCTGGGACAACATGATGAAACGGGAAGAAAAGAGCATGCAATCTATTACTTGAGTAAGAAATTCACAGAGTGTGAAATTCGTTACTCTTTGTTAGAGAAAACTTGTTGTGCCTTGGTATGAGTTGCTCGTCGTTTGAGGCAGTACATGGTCTATCACACTATGATGTTGATATCCAAGATGGACCCTATCAAGTATATTTTCGAGAAACCAGCTTTAATCGGAAGGATTGCACGTTGGCAGATGTTACTATCTGAATATGATATTCAATATGTAACCCAGAAAGCTATCAAGGGAAGTGTGGTATCAGAATATCTCGCTCACCAGCCTATGGAGGACTATCAACCAATGAGATTTGACTTCCCAGATGAAGATATCATGTTTATCAGGGACTGCAACATTCCTGGACCAGAAGAAGGACCCAAACCCGGATCCCGATGGACGCTTGTGTTTGATGGTGCATCTAATGCAATAGGTCACAGAATAGGGGCAATCATTACTTCTCCAACAGGATTTCATATTCCCTTCACCGCCAGAATTTGTTTCGATTGTACCAACAACATGGCAGAATATGAAGCTTGTATTTTCGGGATTGAGGCAGCCATTGATTTAAGGATCAAAATCCTTGAAGTTTATGGAGATTCAGCACTCGTTATTTGCCAGGTCAAAGGAGAGTGGGAAACTCGTAATGAAAAGTTAATCCCGTATCGAGATCATGTCTTGAAGCTAATACCGTATTTTGACGAGATCACTTTCCATCATATTCCCAGAGAGGAAAATCAGTTAGCTGATGCCTTGGCCACGTTATCTTCAATGTTCAAGGTCAAGTGGGCTAATGAAGCACCTTTTATTACTATCGAACGTCTAGACGAACCTGGTTTTTGTATGATGATTGATGAAGAAACTAATGGTAAACCTTGGTTCTATGATATCAAGCAATACATAGAGAAGGGCGAATACCCGGAAAGGGCATCTATCACTGATAAGAAGACTTTGAGGAAGTTGTCTGCCAATTTTTTCTTAAGTGGTGGTGTGTTGTACAAGCGGAATTTTGATTTAGTCTTGCTCAGATGCGTGGATAGACATGAAGCAGATCAACTTATCAAAAAAATTCATGAAGGTTCTTTTGGCATTCACGCAAATGGGCATGCAATGGCGAAAAAGATTCTTAGGGCGGGTTATTACTGGATGACCATGGAAACAGACTGTGTTGTCTATGCAATGAGATGTCACAAGTGTCAAATTCATGCTGATAAGATGCATGTGTCGCCCTCACCTCTGAATGTCTTGACCTCTCCATGGCCATTCTCTATGTGGGGAATAGATATGATTGGAATGATTGAGAGCCGAAAGCTTCTAATGGACATCGCTTCATACTGGTTGCCATAGATTATTTCACCAAGTGGGTTGAGGCTGCTTCATATGTAAATGTGACACGAAAAGTAGTTACCCGGTTTATCAAGAATAATATAATTTGTCTCTATGGTACTCCTAGCAAGATTATCACTGACAATGGGACAAATCTGAACAATAAGATGATGAAGGAGTTGTGCGACACCTTCATGATTGAGCATCACAACTCTTCGCCTTACAGACCGAAGATGAATGGCGTTGTCGAAGCAGCTAACAAGAATATTAAAAAGATCCTTCAGAAGATGGTGAATACATATAAGGATTGGCACGAGATGTTGCCTTTCGCTTTGCACGGGTACCGAACATCTATTCGCACTTCGACAGGAGCGACACCTTACTCTCTCATCTACGGTATGGAGGCGGTACTTCCTATAGAAGTTGAGATTCCTTCCCTCAGAGTTCTGATGGAAACAAAGTTAGAAGAAGCAGAATGGGTTCAGAATAGGTATGACCAGCTCAATCTGATTGAAGAAAAGAGGTTGACAGCAATTTGTCATGGAAAACTTTACCAGAAAAGAATCAAGAGAGCTTTCGACAAGAAGGTACGTCCCCGCGAATTCAAAGTGGGTGAATTGGTGCTAAAGAGGATAATCTCTCCACACAGGGACCCTCGTGGGAAATGGGTTCCAAACTATGAAGGACCATACGTGGTAAAGAAGGTTTTCTCAGGAGGAGCTCTTATTCTCACCAACATAGACGGAGAAGATTTGGAACATGCTATCAACTCAGACACAGTCAAGAAGTATTATGTCTAAAAAAATATATATATAAAAAAAAGAAGAAAAATTTTAAGCCCGGTAAGTTGAAAACCCGAAATGGCGGCTTAAGCAAAAAAGGGTAAATGTCCCGGTGAACCAAAATCTGAAGAGAAGATGGTTCACGCAAAAGTTAGGGAATGTGTAAAGACATAATGCTACAGTGCGCGTTTCCGCGTCACAACAGAAGCTTAAATGGAAGGGATCAGTTCAAATCAACATCTTCAGAAGCAAAGTGTGATACGGTGAACTGACTTTGTAGGATTTTTGTATCGAAATATGCGGATAGCAAGAGTCGCCACGGACTTTTATTTTTATCCAATTAAGGGAAGGTAAAAGTAACAGAAAAAGACCTTCGTTAGATTCTGAGTTCGGGAGAATGGTTATGAAAAGGGAAGGTATTAGCACCCCTTTCCATCCGTAGTTATCTACGGGGCTCTTAGTTACTCTAGATCACTTTTTTAAAATTGCTTTCTGTGTGTTTGACAAAGATGTTTTGAAAAAAGGCATTTCGCTTTGACTTTGTAATGACTCATGTGGGAGTGTATACAAAGTGTTCGGAAATGTTTTTGTTTTGAAAAGAATTTGAACTTCGAAAAAAGTGTGTGGTGTGAAAAGCATTTGATAGAGCAAGCAACTAAAAGACTTATTTACCCACTCAGAATTGGTCGTTTTGTTGTACTTCTACATTCCTTTAGAATAGCGCTAGCCATACCATTAGTTAGTAGGTAGCTCCATTCGTTGGATGTAAGCGGGACATTCGAAGGGTCATCGGATGGTCATAGAAGGCAACTTGTAGGAAGTATCCTAGCACATTCGAAGGGACTATCATCATTTTTTCGTAGGCGACAATCGAGGGTCAAGATCATGTATTCGGAAGCAACATCGTGGGTCTTATGATCTTTGTATCGAAGGGACTATGATGATTTGTTTGGAAGGCAACGGTGCTAGAATACCTCTACGTTCGAGGGACTTGACCATTTTGAATTCGCAAAGGCAACGAGAGAGAATTACCCTAAGGGGTGCGTGTGTGAAAGAAGTGTGTTGATTTCAGAATATGTTATCTTGAAAATTAGTGGGCTATGTTCATTTTAGTCTTGCCATACACGCCTAATTACTAGCAATTTATAGGGTGCGGAAATTAAAATGCGGAATGTAAAGTGCGGAAAGGTAAATGTCCTACGCTATTACAAGGCTTTGGGGCAGATACATAATTTAAAATGCGGAAAATAAAATCCTAAATTAAACTATTACGTCCCATATACAGTTACATTATTTGAAAAAAAATAAAATGAAAACGGAAGAATCGTCTGAATCGGATTAACCTGTGAAACGAAAGAGAAATCGGAACATATGATGAAACCGAAAATAAGAGAAAAATGTTAGAAAAATGCAAATTTTAAATTGGAAAAAATATGACATGCTGGAAATAATGTAAACATGCTAAAATAATTTTTTTGGGATTTTTTAGATGCAATTTAATAATTAAAAATGAATTAAAAGTAATTAAAATGCAAAATTATAAATAAAAATAAATATGCATGCAAAAATATATTTTTTAATTTACTAAATTAAATAAAGATTTTCATAATATAAAATAAAAAGGAAATTAATTTTTGATGATTTTTAAATGCAGAATAAATTTATGAAAAGAATTGAAATAAAATGCAAAATATTAAAACAATTAGAAAATAGAAAATATGAGTTTTGTAAAGAGAAAAAACCAAATGGTCCTGGCATGGTTCGAACTGGAGACATGTGAGAGCATCCCTGAACAGTGCACGCCTTTACCACTACGCTATGTGTGCTTTGCTGTTTGAAATCCGGATTGAGTAAAACAAAGACAGGTGTCGTCTCCTGGCTTCCTCAACCGCGCGCGAAGCTTCATCGTCCCCAATTTGAATATTTGAAGCTAGCGTCGGCTGTTATTCGACGCTATGTCCCTGGCTAATTCAAAAAATCAAGCAAACATAATATAAATAAGTCCTAAGGCCATGGTTCGATTCAGGACATCATTCCGAACACGATGGTATAGGTCTCATGGTCCAATTTTTTCATTTAAAGGAACCCCTAATTCGTTCACAGAAACCCTAATCATGGTGAAACACGATTCAGGCCATGGAAATTCGATTGGTTTGCCCAGAAAGCTTGCAAGCTTCAAACTAAACACAAAAACAACAACAAATCGAGTTAATAATGCATGAATGAAGGAATTCGAATTTTGAAATTTCAAGAACAAACCAAATTCGGATTTCGCGATTCTTGATGCTTTTTGACCATGTAAGGGTCTGGATCGACTCTGGAGATGCCAAGGAATGTGTTTGACACCTTAGAATTGATTGAAAACGGCTGGAAGTATGATTGCCAATAGCTTGAAGGTCACGGATTTTTTGAATTAGGTTAGGGTTTCTTGAGGCAATCTTTTCGTCTCTTTCATGTGGTATGCATCAGGTATAAGTACTGGATGGATTTGGGATCATTATTGGCAAGAATCAATCACCATTCAATGATAATCAAATTTGATTTTTTCATAAAAATCAAATTTTCAAAACTTGATCAATTCCAATCCAATCTTGCCATTTTTGATCCAATTTCGAAATTGCTGGCTTTTAATGAATTGCTTGGGTCTTAAGGAAAGAATAAAATCAATCTTTCAATCAATTTTGATTTTATAATTTATTTTTAAATTTAATTTGCATTTAAATGAATAAATTACAAATTAAATAGAAAAATAAATCAAAATTCGTGGCATTGGGCTTGGATATTCCTAATTGTATGAGGAATAAGTTTGGATGAAGAAAAGCAAGCCCATTTGCAAAAGATTTGATTTTAGAAGTATCTCTTTGTGCATTCTTTCAAAATTGCCCAACTTGTGAATGGTGTAACTTGCTCAATTTTCCACATTTTTGAGTGTTCTTGGACTTTTTGGAAAGCTCTAAGAGTCCTCTAACCAACCCTTTTAGTCTCATCTCAATTGGATTTACCATGCTCAATATATCTTCAAAACAAAAAGTTGACTTTTGTTGACTTTGAAAATGACTGTAATGTTTTGAGCTATACCTCTCAAATGAAGCATTTTTGGACATTCTTGTGAGACATGAAGTTGTAGAGAATTGAATTTCCTTCAAAACAAGAGGTGGTGGAAAATTTCGAGAAAGTATGAGAAAGTTATGATCATCAAAGTTCGTTGACTTTTCACCTAGAAACCCTAATTTAGAAAGTTTGACTTTGAGCAAATCTTGAGTTTTCTTGATGAATCATGATCAACCCTTGATCAAATGATGAATGTAACTTCAAAATGAGGATGTTGACCAAAAATTATGAAGTTTGACTGTATGTTGACCACTTGACTTTTTGTCCAATACAACCGATTTTCAACCATCCGAGCAATTGTCGAGGAAACTTGACTTGTGAAGCTTGAAACTTGACATGGAGAATCTTTGAAGCATATTAGGAGGCATGAAGGCCATTGGAGATGTTGGAAGTTCATCTTGACTTGAGAGATACCAAACCCTAGTTTGGGTTGATTGTCTAGGAGAAAGTTTGTCTGATCAACTCTTGAGGAATCCTTGAGCATAGATGTATGAAATCTCTTGAGTAGATGGAGGGCAAATTTTGGGTATGACAGCTGCCCTGTTCAATCTTCTTGTACTAGAGGGTTAGATTGACACGCTTGTCTTTTGTGACCTGGAGGTAGAAGATGATTGAACACTCGAGTACACCTGAAAATTTGCACTCGCTGTTGGTGGATGATGCGGGAATGGGCTTACAGATGCCATTTGGAAGTGGATACTTACTGGAAGATGAGTCGACGCTAGACTCGAGAATGTCGATAGGAGAATTGACGGAGATGGGCTTAAGATGCCATCTGGAAAGATCGATGCTGGGGAGTGAGCCGTACGCTAGGCTCTGTAGACGCTTCTGGAAGGAGCATGGAGATGGGCTTAAGATGCCATCTAGAGGGAGTCATACGTTAGACTTCGTGTTCATTTTTTTTGAATGAAGTTATTGGTTTGTATTGATTTTTAACCATATATGCAGCATTCTGAAAGTGAAGCACTGTTGATAAGTAGTCGGAGATGGGCTTAAGATGCCATCCAAGGCAACTGAGTCGTACGCTAGACTCTATAGTTGCTGTTGATAATAGGAAGGGTCAAAATAAATCTTCGTGCCGATTACTATGAGGGAGATAGTAATTGGCAAAAATGTGGATAGCTTCCCATTGTGCATCGGTGTTGATCCATTGCTCGTTATCGGAGGATAACCGAGGTGGTCTTTCGGATAGTTTTCCGCCGATTCGGGCTTAATCTGGACCACCGTCGGAGGACAACCAAGGCGTCTTTTAGATAGTTTTCCGTCGATTCGGGCTTAATCTCGACCACCGTCGGAGGACAACTAGGGGCGGTCTTTCGATAGTTTTCCGCCGATTCGGGTTTAACTCGACCTGTTTGCGTGTGACTTTCACTGCTTTTGAAAAACAAGAGAAACTTTGATAGAATATTTGTTAGTTTTATGCAAAGTATAATGCATGACAATGTGTATGAATGACATATGCATGAATTATGACTTTATGAGTAATGTATGAATGATAGATGTTGTGGTATTTCAAAACATATCCATCTTGAAGAAGATGCGGATATTTCGCTTGAGGATTTCGACTTCGCTTGGGAATTGAGTAGGTGAGAACCCCGCTTTTGAAGGAGAAGAAAGATACCCTAGATTCCTCCGATGCATTATCTGACCAAGTCTTGGGCCTAGATATTGTTGAGGAAGGTAGAGATTTGAGAAGCTCGTTGTTGGAGATCTCATATAGACCCTGCCGAGGAGAATCTGGAGGCGATCCTGGGGACCTCGTATGTAGATCCGCTGAAGAAATTTAGGAGGTGCTCACGGGATTCAGAGTGTAGATCTCACTGAGAGCATTTGATAGTTGGAGACCGGGCTGGAAGAGTCGATCCCGTTGTAATCTCGGCCGGGAATGAAGATGTAGGTTCCTCCGATGCACTATCTCGACCAAATCTTGGTCCGATACCGCTACCGGGAAAAGGAACGAATCGAGAGATACCTGGGATAAATACCTTGACTGGGGTGAGGTGTTACCGCTTGAGACCGATGTAACATTACTTAGTCGAGTGGAATTGCAGCTCGTGGATTCCCTTTGCTCATTGGGAAGTTGTGTTGTGAGTGACACTTTGCAAGGGTCATGCTCGTGGGGAATGCTTTGGTGACTTTCGTCGTCGTCCCATTCCCGGAGCCCGTAGTAAGTACTTTTGTATGTTCACTTTTCGTATGTTTGTGATTAGATTCTTATTGTCAAATGCGATAGTCATTCAAAGCAAACGTTGGACTTATTGCAAATAACAACAACATAAATTGTAAAGAGAAAGAAGTTTATGCTTATTTGAAAGGTGGCGATGGCCAAGTAGTTTGTACACAAGAAAGGTAAAAGCTATGGAAACAATCTCGTTAAGTTCCAACTATGCTAGTACTCATATATTTCGACTATCTCATCTCCTTGTCACAGAGAAAGTGAGTAGACCGATCTTCGCCATTTGAACCTTGAATGCTGATAGTAGTCTGAAGCGTATGATCCGAAGAGACATAGTTGACGCTTAAATCCCTAACTTTGCCTAGACCGCTTTCGGTTTTCACCACCGATACCCTTTTTGTCCAAGCCGCCTTTTCGTGTTTTCGACTGCGGTGTACATGTTTTGTATATATCCTTAACTTTGCCCGAACCTTTGGTTCGCCAGATGCCCTTATTTTTGCCTAGGCCACCGACCTAGCGGGTCTCTTTATGCGTAGTATTTTTTGACTATGTCTCCGCTCACGTGGTGTGGAAGTCTTCACCATCCATGGTGCTAAGTATCATAGTCCGCCGAAAATACTGTCTTGACTACGAATGGCCCCTCGATGGGAGTCCATTTGCCCCCGGATCACCTTGGGAGAATGATGCGCTTGACTACTAGATCACCGACTTGGTAGACTCTTGACATTCTTGTTAAATGCTCGATCATTCGCTCGATAGATCTGTCCATGGCAAATGGACGCGAGTAGTTTCTCATCAATCAAATTAATCTGGTCAAGGCGAGTCTGGACCCAATCATCTTCGCCTAACTCTGCCTCCTGGAGGACTCTGGTTGAGGGTATCCGAACCTCGATGGGTAAGACGGCTTCCATACCATATACGAGAGAAGGGGTTGCCTCGGGATATTCCTGAGCCTCAAGATACCTCTTCACATCGTAGTACCAAGGTTTCTCTTCTGTATCAAGGTCACAACAATATGCTGGTTCGTCGAACTTCTCAATGATGATCTGGGGAGCCCCGTTGTCCCATCTAACCTTGAACATAGATGACATAGTAGCCAATGCGTCTGCCAACTGATTCTCTTCTTGCGGAATATGATCGAAAGTAATCTCTTCGAAGTAGGGGATTAAACTCAGAACATGCTCTCGATACGGAATGAGATTCGGATGCTTCGTATCCCACTCGCCTTTTATCTGACTGATCACTAAAGTTGAGTCTCCATACACTCGTAAGAACTTGATTCTTAAGTCAATAGCAGCTTTAAGACCCATGATGCACGCTCAGACGGCCATGTTGTTCGTGCAACCAAACATAATGGTGGTGAAAGGAGTATGTCCGTGTAGGGATGTAATGATGGCGCCAATGCCATTGCAAGTGCGCTCGAGGCTCCATCAAAGACCATGGTCCATCGATCCTTGCTTAGGTCCTTCGTCCGGCCCGGTTCTTCGCAATCTGTAACTAGTAAAACATCTTCGTCGAAATTGAATCGCATAGATCGATAGTCATCTACGGCTTGATGAGCCAAATGATCGGCTACCACACTTCCTTTGATCGCTTTCGAGAAGTGTATTGATGTCATATTCGGTCAAGATCATTTGCCATCTTGCTATTCTTCCGAGAGAGCTGGTTTCTCAAAGATGTATTTTATCGGATCCATCTTGAAATCAACAAGGTAGTGTGAGTCAACATATACCGCCTTAGTCGGCGAGCAGCCCAAGCCAAAGCGTGCAAGTTTTCTCAAGTCGAGTATCTTGTTTCACATCGGTAAACTTTTGCTAAGGTAGTATATTGCATGCTCTTTTCGACTGCACTCGCCATGTTGCCCCAACACACACCCCATTGAGTTCTCTAACATTAAGTACATGATAAGAGGTCTTCCTTCAAGGCATCGGGATAGGAGGATTCAGGTACTCCTTGATTTTGTCAAAAGCGATCCGCAATCGCCATTCCATTCCACTACTTGATCTTTCTTTAATAACTTGAAGATTGGCTCACAAGTAGCGCTATGTGCAATGAATCTGAAATGTAATTCAATCGCCCAAGAAACCTCTCGACTTCCTTCTCGCGGGAGTCGGCATTTCTTGAATAGCTTTAACCTTGGCGGATCAACTTCAATACCTTTTCCATCGACAACAAACCCTAGGAGTTTTCCGGATTTGACTCAAAGGTGCACTTGTTAGATTGAGTCTCACTGCACTTCTTCAATCAAATAGTTTCGCAAATGATCAAGATGTTCTTCTTCACCGGATCGAGCTATCATGTCGCCGACGAGACCTCTATCTCGTGATGAATCATGTCATGAAATAATGTCACCATAGCACCGATAAGTGGCGCCGCGTTCTTCATCCGAACGGCATAACCTTGTAGTAGAAAGTGCCCCACTGTAACAAAAGTAGTCTTCTCCATGTCTTCGGAGCCATTTTGATCCGTTGTAACCGGAGAAACCATCCATGAAGGAGAAAACCTTGTGTTGAGCGGTGTTGTCAACCGTAACATCAATATGAGGAAGTGGGAAATCGCCTTCGGACTCGCTTTATTCAGATCTCAGTAATCCACATTCGCACTTGCCATCCTTCTTAGGTACGGGTACCACATTTGCAACCCACGGGAGAAGAGGTGATGACTAAGAAACCGCATTGAATTGTTTCATAACTTCGCTTTGATTTTCTCTCGACATCTCGGGACGATACGACTAACCTTCTGCTTTCACCGAGAAAACCTTCTTTGTCGGCAATCGTGTACCACGATATCAATGTCCAACCTCGGCATGTCTTCGTATGACCAAGCAAAACCTCAATATAGTCTCGTAGCATCCGAACCAACCTTTCTTTAACACTGCTCTCAAGACCCGCTCCTATCTTGATCTCTTTTCTGCCTTCGCAAGACCCAAATTCACAACCTCAACTTGCTCTTCGTGGTGGTCAGATAACTCGCTTCTTCTTGCAGGTGCAAGTTCTCATGGCACTTCACAACCTTCCTCACTTCGCCTTCGCTTGGTAGATCGGATTATCAAGTCATATTTAGCACTAGCATAGTTTATTAACGAGATTCGAGTGATTCTGCAGTTGTATCACGTGTGTGTGTAAGAAACACATAGCTTTTTGAAGGGGTGATAAAGTAAAAGAATGAAAACAAACAATTGAATGCAAAAGTCCAACGAATTTATTGAATGAAAACGCACAAACAATGATAATAACCTCGAACGAGCCATGATGCCCCGCAAGGCACTAGGCTTTCAAAGTTTATTGTTCAAAACATAAAGAAATACGAAAAGCAAAACAAAACAAGAGAAATTACTCCGACTAAAGGAGATTGGTATGACGCCTTCGCCTTCCAATTGCCGAGTCCTTTGTCCGAGTTGGAAGATCCACTTGCGATGTCAAGTCGTCGCCGCCTTCTATAGCATGGATTCCACGGCCGATGCGGAAGGGAAGTTGGCCGGCACGTTCGCGGCGTATCATCTTCTGTCCTCTGATGGTGAAGCCTAAACCAGTCTTGTCAGATTTGAAGGGAAGATTAGGGAGCTGTCCCCAAATAGCACTACCTCCTTGTTCAACAGTAGCTTGAGCATCTTTCAGCGAGGCCATCCTAGGCGGAGCTTGTGTAACCTCAGGAGTGACAGGAGAGTCAACAGGCATGACTCTGGGGATTGTCTCAAAAGCTTGACAGGGAGTCTCGAAGAATTCACCTTCCATCTCAAGGTATCGGAATGACTGTAGATGACTGACCATATACTCTTCTTCACCACATACTGTAACAACCTTCCCTTTCACCGGGTATTTCAGCTTCTGATGTAAGGTAGAGGTACCGCCCCATGTATCCAAGGGCCCAAGTAGGCAAGAATAAGTCGGACGGATGTCCATGACAAAGAAAGTGGAATCAAATGTCCGGGAACCGACTTTAACAGCAGAGTGAGCTCTCCAAGCATCGCGCTAGAACCATCAAAAGCTCTCACAATAATGTCACTGGTCTCGTAACCAACCCTTTGACATCAAGCCGATCAAAAGCGCCTTCGAAGGATATTCGAGCGTAACCGTATCCACCAAAACATGAGATAACGTAGTGCCCTTGCATTCAATGTAGATGTGCAAGGCTTTGTTTGTTTCTTTCCTGAGGAGTCAAATCAAGATCGAGAAGCTAGGCCGTTGTTGGCAGCCAGGCTAGCAATACAAACTTCGAATTGATCAGTGGTAGTGTCTTGCGGTACATGAGCATTCTTCAGAAACTTCACCAAGGTATTAGCATGAGCCTCGGAGCACAAGAGCAAAGTGAGCATGGAAATCTTGGACGGAGTCTGTCCCAATTGTTCCACAACATTGTAGTCACTCTTCTTGATAATCTTCAGAATTTCCTCCATTTCTTGTTTGGAGGTGTCTTCAGCAACTTCCTTTGGTACTTCTGGTTGAGCAGGATGAGCCACTGGTTCTTTCCCTCTAGCTTGGGGAGTAGGTTGAATAGTTGGAATGCGAGTGAGTCATGTGTCTTTTGGAGGAGAGATATCCGAGAGAATACCCTTCCGGTTCTGGCCACCTTACTTGATCCGGTGATGTTGTCAATGTCAGGAATGGTAGCTTCAACTGTAAGGTCCTTGATAGTCAGAGGGTCTTGCTTGACGCCATGATAGTAAACATCAGCTCCATAGTTCCAAGGGATAGCCTTGTCAGAGGAATATGGAACTGGCCTTGGAGAAGTAATAATGAGAGGTGCCACTCTAGGCACAAGATCAGCAGAGGAAATCCTTATAGTGTTAACATCAGCATAATCTTCTAGGAAATCGTCACCCCATCCGGTTGCTTTAACATCTTCAATAGGAATCTTGTAACTATCGGGACAATGTACTTCACCATGTAATCATATTTTCCACTTGGCTGCCCCAAGGTATCCCACACAGATGGTGTTGTTTCATTCGCATTGTCAATCTTTAACTTAGACATTTCTTCACACAACTTCTGCACAGGTGGTTTCAGAAATAATATCTCACGGTTATCCATCATGCACTGAACACGTCTTCTACACCAAGCACAACCATCCGGCGCGGATGGGCACCAACGACGCTTCTCGGGCATCCTGGTTGACACCGCTTGCAACAAGTTCTTCTTAATACCATCGAGGAATGGTCAAGTCATCTATGTTGAAAACATAAGTATCGCCTCCCACAAAGATTGGAACCCTTGTCATGATTAGGCATAGGCGTTGATCACATTGGAGTCTCAACAGAGGATCAAACTCAACTGCTTAGCTTCAATCATATCCCGAATCTTGTTCTTCGAGCCCAACAATTGTCGTTGTCATGCCCTGGCTATTGGAATGGTAAGCACACTTAGCATTAGGATTGTATTTCGGAGAGGAAGTATTGACATTCGAGGAGGATCCTCAAGGTATATCTGCTCAACATGTGTTGCAAGGCTTGACAATGGCATGTTGATCTCAGAACTGCCTTCGCTGCTCGCTACGCTGCTGTCTCGCCGAGGTTGTGCTAATGTAGGATTGGAGATCACAACTGCCCTCACAGATTGAGCACGGTCGGTCTTGGCTCGGCTTTTCTGACCATACACAGCATTAGTTTCTTTCTTAGCACCAAAAGATTTCTTCGCAGCGTTTGAAGATGTCTCTATTTGAATCTTTCCACTCTTGATACCAGCTTCGATTTGCTCGCCTGTCAATATCAGCTCGGTGAATCCGGCTGAAGAATTTCCAATCAGATGATTGAAGAATGGGCCTGTCAGTGTCCCCATAAACATATCAACCAACTCCCTATTGGACAAGGGTGGTTGAACTCTGCCTGCTAGGTCTCTCCATTTTTGAGCATACTCCTTGAACTTCTCGTCACGACCCATAGACATGCTTTGTAGTTGCATGCGAGTGGGTGTCAACTCAGCATTGTACTCATACTGTCTGTAGAAAGCATCAGCTAAGTCACCCAAGTACGGATACGGTCATTCTCTAGTCGATAGTACCATTCCAACGGATTCCGACAAACTCTCTTGAAAATAGTGCATCCACAACTTTCTGTCATCAGTGTGGGGATTGATCTTCTGGACATAGGACTTCAAATGCAGCCTTGGGCAAGACATGCCATCATACTTAGCAAAAGTAGGAACTTTGAACTTGGGAGGAATCACAACACCAGAACAAGACTCGATCATCAAAATTCAGCCCGACATCTTCAAGTTTTCCACAGATTTAGACGATCTTCAAGTTGCTTGTACTTGTCATCTTCATTAGAGTATTGGCCATCATCATAGTTCTTCTCAAGCTCACCGACTGCCTTCACCATCACCCTTGTTACTTCCTCAGATGGACACTTCCTTCAGAGAGCTCAATACGGCTGACCACCTTAGGACCACCTTTGTAGCGTCTGCCCATGTTGAGGAGACCCACAACCTTCTTCTTCTTGTTGATGAGCTTCTTCAAATCTTCTTGGCCTTGGACCAAGCTGGTGAACATTTGAAACCGAGCATTCTGAGCCTCAAGATCTTTGACAATCTGCTCAAGAGCCATTTCGCTAAAATAAATAGCGAGCAAATGAGAAACCAATCTCCAATGTACCGTGATGCAATGTTATGCTATGCTATGCAATGTTTATGCGAATGCAATGCAATGTTTTCAAGGACCTTAGAGATTTAAATTTGTTAAACAAGCAATGAACAAACATTTATTAGTACTTTTTTCATTATTCTTTTTCTTTTTAA
Organism: Vicia sativa; assembly: GCA_021764765.1. Classification (NCBI taxonomy): domain Eukaryota; kingdom Viridiplantae; phylum Streptophyta; class Magnoliopsida; order Fabales; family Fabaceae; genus Vicia; species Vicia sativa. The sequence continues at coordinate 267,187,073 of CM038793.1, read as the reverse complement.
ATACAAGAGATGGTTCAAAACAATAAAAGAAAACATAAACATCCTAAAGCTCTAAGTCTCCCATGGTGCTTCCTCTTGGTGCCGATGTAGCTGATGTTTCGCTCCTCGTGAAGTAGCTTGGTCAACTCTAACACTTTCTTCTCGCTTGCATAACACCGAGCTTCAAAGGTATCCTTCTTTAAGCTGAATCCGTGATCTCTTCAAGTCTTCAAAATCGAGGCATGTCGATGGAGAACAAGATAAGGTACGCCACCTATAGCAACAGTTCCATAATTACCGGTAAACAAAGCGTGAATGGCATCATGAGGTTTTGAGCTCGAGCTCGCACCCATTTGAGGTAAGGTTCCCAAGGAATGGAGTTCGGTGCCCCAAAGTCTTGGTATCGCCTTCTTTACCATGCCCCAAGCATGTATAAACCTTCGCTTAACTCGAGATCGTGGTTGTAGTCGAACACAACATCTTGGAGAAGCATATCATGTGGACCATCTCTTCGAGCAAAACCAAACTGACGTAGAGCTAGAGAAGGTTTGTAAGTAATACCTCCCTTTATACCAAGTAGCGGTACATTAGGGAATTCTCCACAACGCTCGATGAAGGTGAAGTCCTTTTGAGAGAAAAGATTCCAACGGATATCTGAATGAGAAAGTGACATTAACCTTTGAGACCATCTCAACCTTTGCTCGTTCTTCAAAACTGATGGAGGAAGGTGCGAAATAAACCACCTGGAAAGTAACGGTACGCAACACATGAGAGTTCCTTGTCGCTTAGTAGTACGAGTGTGGAGAGAATGTAGGATGTCTCCAAGTAAAGTAGGCACTGGATTGCGGGTAAGGAACAACTTGATGGCATTGATATCGATGAACTGATCCGAGTTAGGAAATAGAACCAAACCATAAATTAGCAAGGCCACAATGTTTTCAAATGCATGGAAACTCATAACTTTGAGGAGTTCTCGGGCTTTCTTGATTAAGAACTTGGAAAGTAAACCCTTAACTCCACTTCTAGTTTCCCAATTGGCTTCAATGTCTGAGCGCTTAAGATGTAAGGCGGATGCGATGTCTTCGAACTTAGGAACCTTTTCCAAACCGGTGAATGGCATTTGGTCAAGAATAGGTATCCCAAGTAGCTTAGAGAACTCTTCCAAGGTAGGAACCAACGATAACTGAAATGTAAAGCAATGGTGTTTCGGATCAAAGAACCGAATAGGACATGCATCATATCTTCTTCAAAACCGAGATAACCAAATCAAATAGATAACCATGTCTTTGATGAACTCGAGCATGGTCGGGAATTTCAAACCAATTCTCCGAGTTGAGAAGGGATACCCATGAAGTTGATTCGATAGTCTTTCTAGAAGCCATAATCCCTACAAAACAGAGCAAAGATAAATCCCTAGGTCCTGAAATAGTTAGAAATGATATGCAATGCGAATGATGTCATGATGTCATGTTTAGCACACACAAACAATTCACACAATGAGCCTAGGTTTAAGGCTTGCATGAGGTATAGGTGATTACCCCACCAAAAGTTTGAGTTGGTTCATCCCGTCCTATAATAGTAACCGGTTCTAGGAATCTCACATCACGATCTTTCGTAGGCGCTTATTTCAATACAACGCCAAGTGGTCGATCGAAATGTCCCAAAAGTCTAATCTCAATGAGCGTAGCATCGAGTATCAACCAACCTCGGTCTACCAAAGCCGCCATCTCACTACCTTCTAATGGCCAAGATGGGTCAATTAAGGTTCTAAAAGTTTAGTTAGCGCTGATGACACCACGCAGAAGCCAAATACTATCTTCAACTTGGGAATGAAGAGTATCGGACAACCAAAGTGTCACGCTAACGTAGCCATCATGTTGACCGCTTAGTTATACGCCTAGCGGTCATGATGATCTAATGCTACTTACCTAAAAGGAAACCCGGATCCGTGTAGGATCCCCAACAATATAATACCCAAGCAACCCTTAAAGATAAAGCATACAAGTCAAACAAAAGCAATAAAAGTTATCTAGAATCCCTAAGGCAATTCTCTTTAGGTGTGTCCCCTGAGTCGCCGTGGATACGGTTGTTTACGGTGATTTCGTAAACAACCGCTAGTCTTCCAATTTTTACTATTTATTATTGGTTACTTACAGGATCGACTAGATTGATCCTAGGACACATGTGTCATAATAGATTTTTATGTTCAAACCCATGATCTTCAATTGATTCTTAAAGCACTTACTTAAAGTTGACTATGGAAATATAACGAATGCTTGTGTAAAGATTTCGAACTTAAACTTGATTATTGACAATTGAATGTAAAGGTAAGGACACTCTTAAAAAGTAACAATTTCTGGGAAATACAATAAAAGTTTGAAAGTAAATGGGTTTCTAGAACAATAAGTGTTTAAAGGCAAATGGAATAAAGATAAAAAGAAAAGAATCGAAATACTTTAAAAGTAAAAGTGCAGGAAACCGGAAATAAATGATAATAAACTGGCATTTAAATTATAAAACAACATGATGTTCTTAACGTACATGATATCTCCTTGACTCGTTTCCCTTTCGATCACGGTAGTTTGAGTGTTTGAGAATTTTTTAGTACATCTAACTAACACACCAAAATCTAATAGAAAACATCTATTTATAATGTTCGAATTCTAACGGTCCTACTATAATATTGCGCCACGCTTAAGACATGCAAGTCCCTTTCGCTCACCAATCTCCACGCCCTTACAATGGCGCCTTTTTATTCAAAATTGAATCTTCGTGTTCCATTCAAATTCAATTCCATAACCATTTGTATTTCACTCAATCCTTTGTTTGGACCGCCCAATGCTGACATATTTATTTAAAGGAATTTCTTCATATCCTAAAATACTAAAGATTTTAGTTCAAATATCGCCACCATTGGCAATCGAAGATCCTTTCTCTATGAAACAAAAGGCCTTATGTTTACCTATCACCAACAAATATTAATCTCTTTTCCATGTGATAGTAAACATATTTGTTTACGCCTATGCCAATTTTACCTTTTCAAATTGCCACTAACAAATTGCCCTCAAGAACTTATTTCGATGATATAGAGAAATATTTGTTCTTGAATATCTCATGCAATTTCGATACAGTAATGATGATTTCACTGTACATGACGTCAGAGTAGGTATCTAACTTTTCTGCTAATGTCTAATCAGCACACCTAAACGTGCTATCATAGCAGTTAAATGTTAATAATTAGAGAAAACGTCATTTCCCAAATGACAACACATCACACCCTAGGAAGTTGAAAAAATTCACCTTTTTGCCTTTTCAATAAAGTGCTTACACGTGTCCCACTACTCTCCAAGGGTCAACAAATTTCTAACCGTTGAAGAAGCTATAAAACACTTCATCTTCTTCATTCTGAACTTTTCCCAAATCTCTCTCATTCTCAAACAAACCAGATTCTCGACTCGCTTCTTTAAACAAAAACAAATATTCACCATCAGAAAAACTAATTTGTTTCACCATGTCTTCATCAACAATGCCAACAACAACCTCCAAGAAATCTGAGAAATCCAAACAAACCATGGATTCCACCAAAACACCGGCGAGCAAAATCATCAACCTGGGTAACCAAGAGTTCATCTCCACCCAAAATGACTCCGAGCAAAAGGCTATCTATGCCTCTCAGGTAATAATCCCCATTATTGTTTCTGATAAAACCCTAGGAGTAATGGGTCCGTTGATTTCTACAGAGCGTTTGGCAAACACGAAAGGATTCTTTCCCGCCTATTTCATGACAAAACCTATCATTAATAAGTCTCAGATCATCAAACCGAAAATTGATGATTCGGCCAAATTGCCTAAAACCCTAGAGGGAACTAGTGACGGCATAGTAACGGCACTAACAAGGGACCCTTTAACATGGATTATGTCATCGTTAACTTTAAATCTTTCCGTTTGTCCTACATCCGACCAAATACTCAAAATTGGCTTGCTAAGGTAGAGAGCAAGAAATCTCAGAATGGGAAAATTTAGGCATTCTCAATTTGATTCGAATGTCTAAATTAGGGTTTAGCTATAGCCACCCCTTTTGTTGGCTTCTATATTTCGGGACAGACTTACAACACGCTCCATCTTCCCTGGATGGTAACACCCACTTTCTTCGACATAGCAGCCATTACTGGACTCTCTCCTATTGGAGAAACTTTTCATTACCTTAGCCAATCAACTTCACCATGGTCGAAAAGTCTGCATCAGCGAACTGCTGTTGTCCAGCTTGTACAAAAGCATTTGTGCTGCTGTATTGAAATTAAAAACCTACAAAGCCGGCACAAATCTTCTTCCGCTGGCCCTTTTGGTTGTTGCAACTTTGGCTGAATGCCACTTTCGAATCATCTCTATCAACCTCAGGAACACTTAATGAAGATCATCCTGATGTTGCCAATCGTAACATTGAGGGAACCAGGTTATTGAAACTCACACCAAATGATGAGAAAGAGAATTTCAAAACCAACTTACCAATACATGATGATCTTCTCAAAAGGCACAATTTTGACTCTTCGATGGCTCCATTTGTTACTCGAAATTATGGACCAACTTGGTTCACTATGCCTCCGAGCAAGCTATTTTGGAAACAACAACAAAAATATCCGAGTGCTTTTCTAACTCCTGCACTTATTGCTTCAAGGATCACCCTCAAGAGTCACGCATATCCTTGCTTATCAACCCAATTTTGTAGCTCGACGCTTGGCCTCGTGTCGATTCTTCCCGAACCTCTTTTGATAAGAAGAGAGAAATATGCCTAGCAGGGTACCTTATCCCTCCAAAGAAATCGAAATCGACAAAAGGCGTTATGAAGATTTTATGGAGTTTTCGCTAGTTTATTTCGCTCCTCCTTCTACAAAACAAGAGATTTCCACACTGGTGGATGACTATTATTCAATAATATGTTTGATACCACCAAATCCAACAATATTTAATCAGCTTTTTCCTTTGTGCAGAAAACATCCAAAGGTAGGCTTACTCATGTCAAAGAAATTCAGCTTCCAAAATATTTTGAAGTTGTGTATAATCCAATGGACATACATCGAACTGCTTATGATGCAAGAAAAACTTTAAAAGAAAAATTTGAAAACAACTTTCAACGGTTCGATGTCCTCCTTATGTGAAATCAAGATAGGTACTGTGGGCTTTTGAGCATAAACCACCTAAATTTCCAAATTTGCCTACTTCGTAGTCGGTTTTGCCTTTTTCCCGTATCCTGGTGGTTATATTTTAGGGATCTTTTCGTCACAAAATGATACCAAATAACTTGCCCGAGGGTTACGTGCGAAACATGATTTATACAACTTCAAAGGGCACCTTCGCCACGACTTGTCACCATGTCTGTTAAATCTCTGAATGCGAAGGTGCGAACCGAAAGAAAATCAAGTTCCTCATATTTTTCACTTTGTCTTATTTTAAACTTGATCTCAATCCTTTCACTATTGATTTGAAATCTTGAAGAGGGAAAAGGTAGTGCCTAAAGTAGGCTCAACTTAACTTCACAAGTACCAACCATCACATCAAGATCTCCCCACCGAGGCAGATAACACCTTAAAAAAGAAGAAGAAAAAGGTATTTCAATGTCTACTTCTTTATTGTTTTCGAAACTTCTTCTAAATTGGTTAATCATCTTAGTCACACTTTCAGGCAAGTGGCTTGCCCCCAAAGTCCCCCAAGAAACGAAAGCATGAAACTCTTCGACCAGAAGATGAACACAGGAAGCGATGATACTCAATCCTCAAAAGAAAAGAAGAAAAGCCTTCACAACGGTGAAGCTTCTCAAGTCGCTAAGTCCATTAGCAAAGAAGTTCCTGCCAATGCTCCTCAAACCAAATCTAAAGTCTCTTCGAATCCTCTATCTTCAAGAACTCGCTCGTAACAAATTGGCAAGAATGCTACTCGATGGACAAAAGGTAAAGGTTACTGATGCCTTACTAACTTACACAACTTTAATGCACGCCGATCCTCGATCTTTTTATGCAGTATTCCTTCCGCCTCGCCAATCTTCCTAATATCCAAAGTTCGAACCCCACCTTCTCCTCAACCGAAGGCTCAAATGAGGATGCTTTAAACAAAGGTTCATCTATCTGGCTACCTCGTGGAGACCTGAAGCCTTAGATCAACAAGTAACTTCGCCTCCCTTGGGTGAAACCTTAGATCACCGGGCTACTTCTCCTTCATTGGTGGAGAACTTGAGGGTAGATGAACCAAACATTGGGGTTGAAACCCCTATCATTGATATTCCTAGTGACTCTTCTCCGTAAAAGGCGATTCGCTAGTCAAACCGATGGAGTCGCCGACACAAGACACCGTGAGTCACTATTTTGCAAGTGACAACGAAGATGAAGGGATGCAAGCGGAAGGTGAAGATGGGAGAATGGAGGTAGAGGGTGCCGATGAGGAAACGCAGTCAGAAATGGAAATTCTGCTTCTCATACCGCCACAAGCCAAATACCCCAGCCCTCTCAAGAGCAAAAGGCGTAGATGAAGAAGAATAACTTTAAAATACCTCAAATTGATGCTATCTCAATGTGGTCCTTCTTCGAGCACCATTCCATCTAGTGATTCGAATCAATCAAAAGAGGATACGCCTCTCACTTTCTCGACCTTCTTCAAGAGGTTAATAATACTATTTTTCAAGTTGATTTCTTCACCATCTTACAAGACAACCCTGGGGTTTACTTTTCGATGAAGAATCTTTTGACATAAATAGATCTTAGTATTTGCCCCTCTGACGTGGCTGAGATCATTTATGATTTGCAACTCCTCCTTGATGAAGTTAATATCGCATACATCGTGCTTCATGGTATCAAGCTAAAACTCGAACCAAACGAGAAGCTTTATCTAACGCCTATGACCGACTTCGAGCTTACTAAAAGGGAAGAAGCTTTAGAGTCATGAAATTGCAGAAAAGATAGGCACGATGTTCTAGGTCGGTCTATCTTATTCGGGAGTCCCGATTGAGGAGCTTAAATGAAAATCGGGTCATGAAGGTGAATGATAACTCGCAAACGACTATGAAGTCTCGCCGATGATCAAGGGCTTGCAGATCTGATCTCAGAGTCTTAAACAGATGGAGACGCTGAAGGTATAAGCCAAGAAATCAAGAGCTTGAAAGGATCAAACACACGAATCAATGTAGAATCAACTGTGCAAAAACAAATTTGCTAGGTTGAAACGAGATGCTCCTTTTACTTCTTGGAAATGTTAAAAAACTTTATTATGTATTCCTATATTTCAACATGACTCATATTTGTTATTTACATGGCTCTCTTAGCTCTATTCCATCTTCAATATCTATTTAGTCCAAGTAATTCAATTTCCCGCAAGTATGGTTTATACCTTTAAGTATTTCCGCTTACTCTTAAGATTCTTCTGTCTCGCTAATTCCTCTATCTCATAGGCATTATTCAAAATGTTTTCAAATACGAAAAGGTCCCTCCCAATGGGGTGACCATTTACCGAGTACTCTATTCTTCTTATCCATAGGCAAAATAACTTTCCGCACTGCATCATTGGTTGAAAATTTCTTGTTCTTAACTCTTTATTGTACGCCCTAGCTACTCTTTCTTTCTGCCTTCTCATAACCTCTAAAGCACGTAGCTTTCTTCATCTATATCCACTAATTCATTCATCATCATTTCCAAGATTGATCAATGGGTATTTCGCCTGCCTTTGGATTCGACCGATTGTAGATGTATTTCGACCGGCAACACCGTCGCCCAAATGTAAGTCGAAACGAGTGGTATTCGTTGCTCCTTAGAGACGCTCGACAGCCCATAGAGCTTGATCTAAGGTTTTGTGCCAATTTCTTGGTTTTCGACCTATATGCTTCTTGATCAAACCTATTATGACTTTATTGGCTACTTCTACCGACCGCTTGCTTGGGCGTAATAAGGTGTTGATGAGTAGTTTGAATCCTATTTGTGCGAACTCTTGCATTTTTCGCCTGTGAAAACCGAACCTTGATCTAGATACTTTCTCGTATCCCAAATCAGATATTACTTGCTTCTCGAATAAATTCTATAATAGCTTGGTCTACATTCACTAAAGGAATCGCTTCGACCCACTTTGTGAAATAGTCTATTCCTACAAGAATATATTTCGCCCTTAGATGATGTTACGAATTTCACCAATCAAATCTAATGCCCATCCCTAAAGGCCAAGGCTTAACAATCGAATGTAGCTCGCTTGCCGAGCATGTTGAATACCAGATGGACTTGACACTCTTCACAACCTTTGGCGAATTCTATGCAATCTTTGAGCATAGTGGCCAATACATTCCATATCCGAACAAGAGCCATTTCATTTTGTGGCCTCGCTTGATGTGCCCCACATGCTCCATCGCACATTAGACAAGGCTAAATATGCTTCGCTTTCCCTAAACATTTGAGTAGCACTCCTTCCGAGGTCTTCTTAAATAATTCATTCCCGATCACCACGTAAGACAATGCTCCGTACTTGACTTTCTCTCTCAGTATTTATTGAAGGATTTCTCAAATAGTTTACTATAGAGTCCGCTAATCAGATTCCTAAAGCATCTATGTTAAAACTTCAATTCCTCCCGGTTTGAATAACCTAATTTCGCATTTTCTTAATCTAAGGGTGATAACTTTGTAGCCATTATTCTTCCCTAGCTTCTATGAGGTATTGGAGTTTTTCTTTGATATCCTATATCCGAGGCTATTTGAGCCAAGTCATTTGCCTCTTGATTATCACTTCTAGGAATGTGTTTTAAATCCACATATTGAAATTTCTTGATTAATCGATTAGCAATAACGAAGCACATGATCAAATTTTCTTTGATACACTTGTATTCTTTGGTTATTTGCTTGATGACTAGTTCTCGAGTCTCCTCTTATTTCGACTGTTTCCAATTCCAACAAAGCTTCAAGTCCAAAGAATTAGTGCTTCATATTCACTTCATTGTTCGAACATAAAGGACCTTCCAACTTATACTTGAATTTTGTTGAATTTCTCGCGAAATGATACATATTCCGACACCACTTCCATTTTATGTGTTGAGCCATCGAAATATAATTTCCATGGATGAGTTTCACATAATCTAATGCGAAATTCTCATTCACAGAGTGGTCACTATGAAATTGAAACCACCGTCCTTTCATAGCCTGTAGGCTTAAAGGCCGATTATATTCGTGAGTGCTAAGGTTCATTTACCAATCCCGCTGCATGATTGGCTTTGACAACATATGTTTAATGACATCAAAGTGAGACGAAACATAAACATCAACAGTTTAATATAATACTTGAGTTTTGTACACTAGAAATATAAGCAAAGACATAGTTTTTCTATACTATTGTACCTAGTTTCGCATTATTTAAAACTCTACTAATATAGTAAATGGCTCTTCGATGCCATCTTCATTCTCCGGCCAAGATGCTTCCTATGGTTACATTAGAGGCGAGATATACAATCGCATTGGCCTATCTTTAGAAGGGGCTAGGATCGGAGGGTGCATCAAGTAAGTCTTGATTTTTCAAATGCTTCTTGATGTTGATCTGTCCAATCAAAATTGTCCCGATTTATGCGCAACAATGGAGAGAAAGCTTGGGTTCCCACTCAAGTTGGATATAAATCTCTCAAAAGTTGATTTTACCCAAAAGGGATTGCGCTCTTTCTTTGTTGAAGGAGGCTTTGTTCCATGATGGCCTTTGTTTTATCAAAGTTGATTTCGATGCCCTTCTGTGAACCACGAAGCCAAGGAAATCCTGTACCGCATTTAAAAAGCACACTTAAGAGGGTTCATTTTAAGCTATGCTTCCTCATTCGCTCGAATGATTGGCTCAAGTGATTTAAATGATCCTCATCGAAACCGATTTGACCACTATATCATCTATGTAAACCGCATAAATGTTTCGATAAAGTCATGGAATATTGTGTTCATTGCTCTTGGTATGTTGCCCCAGATTTTTAAGCCAAAGGGCATTACTACCCATTCATATGTGCCTAAAGCGCCGGGCATCGGAAGGTCGTTTGGGACATCATCCTCCGCAATGAAAATCGATTATAGCGTAATATCCGCCTAGCATACTCAAGTATTCATAACCTCGCAGAATCAATTAACATTTCGCTATAGGCATAGAGTATTCGCCTTTTGGGGTAGCAGATTCAAGTCCCTAAAATCTATGCAAATGCGTAAAGAACCATTTTTCTTAATAACAGTACAATATTAGCAAGCCATTCGACGCACTCGTGGTTCCGATAAACTTGCAATGAGCAATCGCTTTTTCGCCTTGATCTTCTAGAGGATTGCTGGTGCGAATCTTCTAGGCGCCCGCTGATGGGCTTCTTGCCATCCTTGATCGGAAGCCTATGTTCCACCGCCTTCTTTTCAAACCAGCATTTCGTCGTAATCCTGTGCGAAACAATCTTTATTTGCTTTGAGCAATTCGATCACCTTATGCTTCAAACTGGATTGAGTTTCGCACTAATGTACGCTACTCTTTTTCGACTTCATCCCCAATATTAACTTCCTCCAAGGGTCTTGAGCCGACATCTTGGCATTCGCTGATCCCGGATCTTTTCAAACCTAATGGCTCTTGATCATAGATAGCCAGTCACGATCCATTGGTGTGGAAGTTTGTCCTTCATTGGTGGGTTAGATGGGTGCCCTCGTGACTTGCTTTTGCTGTTGTTTTTGTTTTAGTGTCTATGGCTTGTGCAGCCATGTTTTGTATCTCGGCTTCGAGTCAGTTTTTCTTATTCTCAGCCAGATAGGCCGAAAGCTTCTGATAGTAGTTGGTTTCACCATAACACCTTCGTTGTCCCAGCCAGTTGGCCGGATCGTCGAAGTCTCACCTTCTTCTTCAACTTCTTGTCCATCCCACATCAGTTCTCTATCCCACTGGAAGCCATTGGGACGAAGTGTTAGAGAATAGTAGGCATTTTCATTTGGTTCGAAGTACTCTTCAGGTGGGTTGCATGGCCCAATGTTGGCCATGTTACGGTCAAAATTCCTCTTATCAACGTGATTAATATCTGTCATATAATAACTCTGGTCAGCCTCTATATTTTCAACTATTCCATCCTCTCTCCATAGTACTAATCTTTGATGCATTGAAGAGGGTACAGCTCCAATTCCGTGGATCCATTCTCTGCCAAGTAGCATGTTGTAGTTGGCCTTCGCAGCTATTACCATGAACATGGTTGGCCTAGTCAGGGAACCAACCGTGAGATTCACTTGTATTACCCCTAGTGTCTTACCAACTTTACCTTCATAATTGGAGAGTACCATGTTATGAGGTCGAACGTCAGAATCCCGCATCCCTATCCTTTTAGCATGAATCTGGCATTAAATTGAAACAGCTCCTCCGTCAACCAAGACTTTATTTACGCCTGTTGCTCCACTTTGGCCCTAATGAATGAGGTTTCAAATGATTCTTCATTCCTCGTCTCGGTCTTTCAAAAAGCGCTCGCTTCGACCGCACCGTTATTCATTATATAGTAACACACCGCCTATGTTTGGCCATTTCCTCTTCGTCTGCTTCCTCTCCAACCCATACTCAGATTATGTTCAAACTCGCAAGGTAAACCGATACAACATTACAATTAAAGAAAGACTTCTTCGACTCAAATCATCAATTAGATCATCTGCTCATCGCCTTTTGTTCTTCGACCTTTTTGGTGAGAATAACTTTCGATATCGGGGTTTGCCTCAGCCGAGTTATCGACTTTGGATTGTTAGTGCTAGACTCGCAATTTGGGCTTCACCTTCACCGCCTTCTTGTTATTGGTCTGCGCCATTGAGAGCGACATTGATTTTTTCCTTTATAATTTTCCACCGATTTCCTCCTTCTATTCAATTAAATCGCCTCAGATGCCATAGCAGCTTCTTCCGCCCGGTCGAAACGCGCCATTTGCCCCTTCCTTTGTCATTCTTGCTTGCAGCCACCCATCGAGGGATCTCTGTAATTTGAAAGATACCTTCCTTGCTTCCTAGGATAAGGACCGTCGGTCTTCTCGCATGGTTCTGCCCGATCGCTATTCGGGATTCCACTTTACGCCCCCAACCGAAACGAACGGACTGCTTCAAATGCTTCAGACATTCCTTTATCATAAACTGCTGCACATCTGGGACAAATCAGACATTCTGTACCAATCTTGTGGCATCGAACTATGAATTCCAAGAAGCCATCACTGGGTATACCTGCATAACCGATTGTCTTGCCTCCAATTAATTCTTGTGCGCTCCCTCTGGGCCCTTTCGAATTCAGCAGCTATCCTGGGGTTGCAAATGATGCTGCATCTTGGGCACAGCAACTTGTCTTGGTTCTTCTTATGACAGTGAAATAGGTACTCACGCAGGCTTGCATCTTTCTTTGGCAAGCTTTCCCTCTTTTGTTCTCTTTCTTTCTCCAAGCATCGCTCCACTTCTTGCATTTCGGCGTGTGGCTGCTCGAAATCCACCATGTTTACTCCCAGCATTGGGTCATCAGAAATTCTGACCTTCTCGAACTTCATCCTGAGACCTTCAGTAGCCTTCAGTTAAATTTTTGTCGACAATATCTTGGCCCTTAGTAGCCTGTATTGCCTCTTTCATTAGTTTTGCCTTGAGCACCTTTGGAGGGTTATCAGTAGTTCCTTTCTTAACCAGGACGAAACCTCCATCTTCTTCGAACTCCACGTTTGTATGAAGCTTGTTCTCAGCAACTTCGATCATGTTGATTTCCAAAGGCTCAGCATAGTTGGTTTCCGCCATCAGTAACGGATCCGTATCCACTTTCATGGGGTTTTTTCCCTTGTCCGCAAATTTCAACCTGCCATCCTTGATTGCATTCTGTATCAAATCCCTGAAAAGAAAGCATTATGAGGTTTTATGACCTAGGAAATTATGGTACTTACAAAAACCCCTCTTCTTCCTTTGTTCCAATGGAGGAATCTTAAGGTTCGGAGGAACTATTAACTGGCCATCCTTAACAAGCAAATCGAAGATTTCATCACATTTAGTTATATCGAAAGTGTATATTTTCTTAGGATATTTCTCATTTTTCTCATTTTCGACAGTGTCTTTTCCATTGGAAGGAAGCGTAACTCGCAAGCGTAAGGGGTGCCTCTTTAGTTCAAGAAGATCTATTTCGAACCGGTCGAAATTGTATGGGTCTTGGAAATCATCTATGTTTTCTTCTTCCGCCTCTATATAGGCTATTCGTTCTTTCTTATGATTCTTACTAGCCCTAGCCTTTTCCGCTTTTAATCTTTCGACTTGTCGAACTCTATCGGCCAATTGGGCCATATCCCTTAGATACTGGGTATCCAGTTTCTTTCGAATGGAATAATCTAGGCCTCCCGCACCATTTCACCAATTCATGTTCGTGCACCACCGAAACATCTAGATTTTAACAATGGAATCTATTCAGATAGTCATCTATGGGTTCTCAGAACTTTCTTTTAATGCTTGCCGTTTTTCAGATCGATTTTGGATTGGCCCATGTAGAATTGCTCATGAAAGAGTCTTTCCAAATAGGGCCAAGTATCCACGATCCGTGGGGTAATGTGGTGAACCACGAACGCTCTTTGTCAAAGAACTTGGAAAATATTTTATCCTAAGATTTTCGTTATTTGATATATCCCCGCTCACCAAATATCTCGCTATGTGTTCTATCGTCGACTCACCGGTATCACCAAATAATTTTGTAAATTTGGGACTTTGAAACCCCTGGTAATTTGCTTGTAGAATGTAACCTACAATAGAGAAGTATAATTTGGCCTTCTAAACCCGAATTTACACCATTTTGGGCCATTATTCTTTCTATCATAGCGGTTAGATTATTTTCTCGCCACTAAATTGTCGCTCCCCGACCCTATGGACAATTTCGCTCGCAACTGGTCCCTCGCTGACAACCACTAACGGTCTAGGCTGCTCGATCCGGTCTTCTTGAACGCCCGTTGCCTTAATCTTGGCCCCACGCTTTCTCTTCGATCCCTCGATAGGGGTCGAACTTGTTCAATGGTAGGTTCTTCGTTCGAATCACCACGGATTCTCACGCCTCCCAGCGCATCGTGGGCACCAAAGAAATCTGCTATCCTAGACATCCGGCTGTGTTTTCTTGGTTTGTTCGATTTATATTCGAATTAAAGGACCAAAATAGCATTCATTTCATGGGCTAAGACTCCTACCATATCATGGTTATCACATCCATCCGTTGTCTAAACCTGATTGTTAGTTGTCGTAGGCCATTGGTTACGATTTCCCAAGTTCGGGAGTTTGTAGCGAAATGGTTCGCTCCTAACCGATCCCGGACTGGGACAAAATGGGTGCATTATGTAACCCCATAAACGGTTGGCATCCCATACAAGGATCTCGGGCCTTAAAGGGTCAAACCCGAGGCCTAGTGGGAGTCGAATATGGTTGACTTCCGGCATAGTTGAAATGGCGTGGTATTTCACACTAAATAAATCTGCTCGAACTACCCATGTGGATAGTACTAGAGACATCACCGGCCGAAACGATCGCTGACGCCCTTGTGAGGAGGTTTGTCCTCATCTTGGTTGGTTGTATTTGTCATTGTTTTGGTACGTTGTCTTCTGGGTATATACAGATTATTATCTTTTATTTTACCACTCAAGGTTCATATACCAGTTCAAATTTTGCAATGTTCATAAAATTCTAATAAATGATTTCTAATATGACACGGTCCCACTGGTGTGCCAATTTGTTTACGGTGATTTCTCGTAAACAACCGCTAGTCTTCCAATTTTTACTATTTATTATTGGTTACTTACAGGATCGACTAGATTGATCCTAGGACACATGTGTCATAATAGATTTTTATGTTCAAACCCATGATCTTCAATTGATTCTTAAAGCACTTACTTAAAGTTGACTATGGAAATATACTGACTGTTTGTGTAAAGATTTCGAACTTAAACTTGATTATTGACAATTGAATGTAAAGGTAAGGACACTCTTAAAAAGTAACAATTTCTGGGAAATACAATAAAAGTTTGAAAGTAAATGGGTTTCTAGAACAATAAGTGTTTAAAGGCAAATGGAATAAAGATAAAAAGAAAAGAATCGAAATACTTTAAAAGTAAAAGTGCAGGAAACCGGAAATAAATGATAATAAACTGGCATTTAAATTATAAAACAACATGATGTTCTTAACGTACATGATATCTCCTTGACTCGTTTCCCTTTCGATCACGGTAGTTTGAGTGTTTGAGAATTTTTTAGTACATCTAACGAACACACCAAAATCTAATAGAAAACATCTATTTATAATGTTCTGACCCTAACGGTCCTACTATAATATTGCGCCACGTTTAAGACATGCAAGTCCCTTTCGTTCACCAATCTCCACGCGTCCCTTACAATGGCGCCTTTTTTATTCAAAATTAATCTTCGTGTTCCATTCAAATTCAATTCCATAACCATTTGTATTTCACTTCAATCCTTTGTTTGGACCGCCCAATGTGACATATTTATTTAAAGGAATTTCTTCATATCCTAAAATACTAAAGATTTTAGTTCAAATATCGCCACCATTGGCAATCGAAAGATCCTTTCTATGAAACAAAAAGGCCTTATGTTTACCTATCACCAACAAATATTAATCTCTTTTCCATGTGATAGTAAACATATTTGTTTACGCTCATGCCAATTTACCTTTTCGAAATTGCCGCCTAACAACGTGAACTGACTTTGTAGGATTTTTGTATCCAAATGTGCGGATAGCAAGAGTCGCCACCGACTTTTATTTTTATCCAATTAAGGGAAGGTAAAAGTAACGTAAAAAGACTTTCGTTAGATTCTCGAGTTCGGAGAATGGTTATGAAAAGGGAAGGTATTAGCACCCTTTCCATCCGTAGTTATCTACGGCTCTTAGTTGCTCTAGATCACTTTTAAAATTGCTTTCGTGTGTTTGACAAAGATGTTTTGAAAAAGGTATTTCGCTTTGACTTTGTAATGACTCATGGGAGTGTATACAAAGTGTTCGGAAATGTTTTTGTTTTGAAAAGAATTTGAACTTCAAAAAGTGTGTGTGAAAAGCATTTGATAGAGCAAGCAACTAAAAGACTTATTTACCCACCTAATTGGTCGCTTTGTTGTACTTTACATTCCTTTAGAATAGCTAGCCATACCATTAGTTAGTAGGTAGCTCCATTCGCTGGATGTAAGCGGGACATTCAAGGGTCATCGGATGGTCATAGAAGGCAACTTGTAGGAAGTATCCTAGCACATTCAAGGGACTATCATCATTTTTCGAGGCGACAATCGAGGGTCAAGATCATGTATTCGGAAGCAACATCGTGGGTCTTATGATCTTTGTATCGAAGGGACTATGATGATTTGTTTGGAAGGCAACGGTGCTAGAATACCTCTACGCTCGAGGGACTTGACCATTTTGAATTCAAAGGCAACGAGAGAGAATTACCCTAAGGGTGTGTGAAAGAAGTGTGTTGATTTTAATATGTTATCTTGAAAATTAGTGGGCTATGTTCATTTTAGTCTTGCCATACACGCCTAATTACTAGCAATTTATAGGGTGCGAAATTAAATGCGGAATGTAAAGTGCGGAAAGGTAAATGTCCCACGCTATTACAAGGCTTTAAAGCGTATACATAATTTAAAATGCGGAAAATAAAATCCTAAATTAAACTATTACGTCCCATATACAGCTACATTATTTGAAAAAAATAAAATGAAAACGGAAGAATCGTCTCAATCGGATTAACTCGTGAAACGAAAGAGAAATCTAACATATGATGAAACCGAAATAAGAGAAAATGTTAGAAAATGCAAATTTTAAATTGAAAAAATATGACATGTGGAAATAATGTAAACATGCTAAAATAATTTTTGGGATTTTTAGATGCAATTTAATAATTAAAATGAATTAAAAGTAATTAAATGCAAAATTATAAATAAAATAAATATGCATGCAAAATATATTTTTAATTTACTAAATTAAATAAAGATTTTCAGAATATAAAATAAAAGGAAATTAATTTTTGATGATTTTAAATGCGAATAAATTTATGAAAAGAATTGAAATAAAATGCAAAATATTAAACAATTAGAAAATAGAAAATATGAGTTTTGTAAAGAGAAAACCAAATGGTCCTGCCATGGTTCGAACTGGAGACATGTGAGAGCATCCCCGAACAATGCACGCCTTTACCACTACGCTATGTGTGCTTTGTTGTTTGAAATCCGGATTGAGTAAAACAAAGACAGGTGTCGTCTCCTGGCTTCCTCAACCGCGCGCGAAGCTTCATCGTCCCCAATTTGAATATTTGAAGCTAGCGTCGGCTGTTATTCGACGCTATGTCCCTGGCTAATTCAAAAAATCAAGCAAACATAATATAAATAAGTCCTAAGGCCATGGTTCGATTCAGGACATCATTCAACACGATGGTATAGGTCTCATGGTCCAATTTTTCATTTAAAGGAACCCTAATTCGCTCACGTAAACCCTAATCATGGTGAAACACGATTCAGGCCATGGAAATTCGATTGGTTTGCCCAGAAAGCTTGCAAGCTTCAAACTAAACACAAAAACAACAACAAATCGAGTTAATAATGCATGAATGAAGGAATTCGAATTTTGAAATTTCAAGAACAAACCAAATTCGGATTTCGCGATTCTTGATGCTTTTTGACCATGTAAGGGTCTGGATCGACTCTGGAGATGCCAAGGAATGTGTTTGACACCTTAGAATTGATTGAAAACGGCTGGAAGTATGATTGCCAATAGCTTGAAGGTCACGGATTTTTTGAATTAGGTTAGGGTTTCTTGAGGCAATCTTTTCGTCTCTTTCATGTGGTATGCATCAGGTATAAGTACTGGATGGATTTGGGATCATTATTGGCAAGAATCAATCACCATTCAATGATAATCAAATTTGATTTTTTCATAAAAATCAAATTTTCAAAACTTGATCAATTCCAATCCAATCTTGCCATTTTTGATCCAATTTCGAAATTGCTGGCTTTTAATGAATTGCTTGGGTCTTAAGGAAAGAATAAAATCAATCTTTCAATCAATTTTGATTTTATAATTTATTTTTAAATTTAATTTGCATTTAAATGAATAAATTACAAATTAAATAGAAAAATAAATCAAAAATTCGTGGCATTGGGCTTGGATATTCCTAATTGTATGAGGAATAAGTTTGGATGAAGAAAAAGCAAGCCCATTTGCAAAAGATTTGATTTTTGGAAGTATCTCTCTTTGTGCATTCTTTCAAAATTGCCCAACTTGTGAATGGTGTAACTTGCTCAATTTTCCACATTTTGAGTGTTCTTGGACTTTTGGAAAGCTCTAAGAGTCCTCTAACCAACCCTTTTAGTCTCATCTCAATTGATTTACCATGCTCAATATATCTTCAAAACAAAAAAGTTGACTTTTTGTTGACTTTGAAAATGACCTGTAATGTTTTGAGCTATACCTCTCAAATGAAGCATTTTTTGGACATTCTTGTGAGACATGAAGTTGTAGAGAATTGAATTTCCTTCAAAACAAGAGGTGGTGGAAAATTTCGAGAAAGTATGAGAAAGTTATGATCACCAAAGTTCGTTGACTTTTCACCTAGAAACCCTAATTTAGAAAGTTTGACTTTGAGCAAATCTTGAGTTTTCTTGATGAATCATGATCAACCCTTGATCAAATGATGAATGTAACTTCAAAATGAGGATGTTGACCAAAATTATGAAGTTTGACTGTATGTTGACCATAGTTGACTTTTGTCCAATACAACCGATTTTCAACCATCCGAGCAATTGTCTCGAGGAAACTTGACTTCGGAAGCTTGAAACTTGACATGGAGAATCTTGAAGCATATGAGGAGGCATGAAGGCCATTGAGATGTTGGAAGTTCATCTTGACTTGAGAGATACCAAACCCTAGTTTGGGTTGATTGTCTAGAGAGAGTTTGTCCGATCAACTCGAGGAATCCTTCGAGCATAGATGTATGAAATCTCTTGAGTAGATGGAGGGCAAATTTTGGGTATGACAGCTGCCCCTGCTCAATCTTCTTGTACTAGAGGGTTAGATTGACACGCTTGTCTTTGTGACCGGAGGTAGAAGATGATTGAACACCGAGTACACCGAAAATTTGCACTACCGTTGGTGGATGATGCGGAATGGGCTTACATATGCCATTTGGAGAAGCTGGATACTACCGAAGATGAGTCGACGCTAGACTCGAGAATGTCGATAGGAGCATTGACGGAGATGGGCTTAAGATGCCATCCGGAAAAATCGATGCTGGGGAGTGAGCCGTACGCTAGGCTCTGTAGACGTTTCTGAAGGAGCATGGAGATGGGCTTAAGATGCCATCTAGAGGGAGTCATACGTTAGACTTCGTGTTCATTATTTTTTTTGAATGACGTTATTGGTTTGTATTGATTTTTAACCATATATGCAGCATTCTGAAAGTGAAGCACTGTTGATAAGTAGTCGGAGATGGGCTTAAGATGCCATCCAAGGCAACTGAGTCGTACGCTAGACTCTATAGTTGCTGTTGATAATAGGAAGGGGTCAAAATAAATCTTCGTGCCGATTACTATGAGGGAGATAGTAATTGGCAAAAATGTGGATAGCTTCCCTATTGTGCATCGGGTGTTGATCCATTGCTCGTTATCGAGGATAACCGAGGTGGTCTTTGATAGTTTTCCGTCGATTCGGGCTTAATCCTCGACCAATCGGAGGACAAACAAGGGCGCGTCTTTAGATAGTTTTCCGCCGATTCGGGCTTAATCTCGACCACCGCCGAGGACAACTAGGGCGGTCTTTCGATAGTTTTCCGCCGATTCGGGTTTAATCTCGACCGTTTATGCCAAGACTTTCACCTGTTTTGAAAAAAAACAAGAGAAACTTTGATAGAATATTTGTTAGTTTTATGCAAAGTATAATGCATGACAATGTGTATGAATGACATATGCATGAATTATGACTTTATGAGTAATGTATGAATGATAGATGTTGTGGTATTTCAAAACATATCCATCTTGAAGAAGATGCGGATATTCTGCTTGAGGATTTCTGACTCCTGCTTGGGGAATTGAGTAGGTGAGAACCCCGCTTTTGAAGGAGAAGAAAGATACCCTGATTCCTCCGATGCATTATCTGACCAAGTCTTGGGCCTAGATATTGTTGAGGAAGGTAGAGATTTGAGAAGCTCGTTGTTGGAGATCTCATATATAGACCCTGCTGAGGAGAATCTGGAGGCGATCCGCTGGGGACCTCGATGTAGATCCCGCTGAAGAAATTTAGGAGGTGTCCCATCGGGATTCGTAGATCTCACCGAGAGCATTTGATAGTTGCCGGAGACCGGCTGGAAGAGTCGGATCCCGTTGTAATCTCCGGCCGGGAATGAAGATGTAGGTTCCTCCGATGCACTATCTCGACCAAATCTTGGTCCGATATCGCTACTGGGAAAAAGGAACGAATCGAGAGATACTACTGGGATAAATACCTTGACTGGGGTGAGGTGTTACCGCTGAGACCGATGTAACATTACTTAGTCGAGTGGAATTGCAGCTGTGGATTCCCTTTGCTCACTGGGAAGTTGTGTTGTGAGTGACACTTTGCAAGGGTCATGCCTGGGGAATGCTTTGGTGACTTTCGCGTCCCAATTCCCCGGAGCCTGTAGTAAGTACTTTTGTATGTTCACTTTTCGTATGTTTGTGATTAGATTCTTATTGTCAAATGCGATAGTCATTCAAAGCAAACGTTGGACTTATTGCAAATAACAACAACATAAATTGTAAAGAGAAAGAAGTTTATGCTTATTTGAAAGGTGGCGATGGCCAAGTAGTTTGTACACAAGAAAGGTAAAAAGCTATGGAAACAATCGTTAAGTTCCAACTATGCTAGTACTCATATTTCGACTATCTCATCTCCTTGCTGCAAGAGAAAGTGAGTAGACCGATCTTCGCCATTTGAACCTTGAATGTCGATAGTAGTCCGAAGCGTATGATCCGAAGAGACATAGTTGACGCTTAAATCCCTAACTTTGCTCTAGACCGCCTTTCGGTTTTCACCAATGATACCTTTTTGTCCAAGCCGCTTTTCGTGTTTTCGACTTGCCGTGTACATGTTTTGTATATATCCTTAACTTTGCCCGAACCTTTGGTTCGCCAGATGCCCTTATTTTGCCTAGGCCACCGACCTAGCGGTCTCTTTATGCGTAGTATTTTTGACTATGTCCGCTCACTGTGGTGGGAAGTCTTCACCATCCATGGTGCTAAGTATCATAGCTCCGCCGAAAATACTGCCTTGACTACGAATGGCCCCTCGTATGTGGGAGTCCATTTGCCCTCGATCACCTTGTGGGAGAATGATGCTTGATACTAGATCACCGACTTGGTAGACTCCTTGCTCGACATTCTTGTTAAATGCTCGATCATTCGCTCGATAGATCTGCCCATGGCAAATGGACGCGAGTAGTTTCTCATCAATCAAATTATCTGGTCAAGGCAGTCTCGACCCAATCATCTTCGCCAACTCGCCTCCCGGAGGACTCGTCGAGGTATCCGAACCTCATGGGTAAGACGGCTTCCATACCATATACGAGAAGGGGTTGTTCGGATATTCCCGAGCCTCAAGATACCTCTTCACATCGTAGTACCAAGGTTTCTCTTCTATCAAGGTCACAACAATGCTGGTTCGTCGAACTTCTCAATGATGATCCGGGAGCCTCGTTGTCCCATCTAACCTTGAACATAGATGACATAGTAGCCAATGCGGCGCTAACCGATTCTCTTCGGAATATGATCGAAAGTAATCTCTTCAAGTAGGGGATTAAACTGTAACATGCTCGATACGGAATGAGATTCGGATGCTTCAGATCCCACTCGCCTTTATCCGATCGATCACCAAAGTCGAGTCTCCATACACCTGTAAGAACTTGATTCTTAAGTCAATAGCAGCTTTAAGACCCATGATGCACGCCAGACTCGCCATGTTGTTCGTGCAATCAAACATAACTGTGGTGAAAGGAGTATGTCCGCCGTAGGGATGTAATGATGGCGCCAATGCCATTGCCAAGTGCGCTCGAGGCTCCATCAAAGACCATGGTCCATCGATCCTTGTTAGGTCCTTCGTCCGGCCCGGTTCTTCGCAATCAGAATTAGTAAAGCATCTTCGTCTGAAATTAATCGCATAGACCGATAGTCATCTACGGCTTGATGAGCCAAATGATCGGCTACCACACTTCCTTTGATCGCTCGAGAAGTGTATTGATGTCATATTCGGTCAAGATCATTTGCCATCTTGCTATTCTTCCGAGAGAGCTGGTTTCTCAAAGATGTATTTTATCGGATCCATCTTGAAATCAACAAGGTAGTGTGAGTCAACATATACTGCCTTAGTCGGCGAGCAGCCAAGCCAAAGCGCTGCAAGTTTTCTCAAGTCGAGTATCTTGTTTCACTGTAAACTTTTGCTAAGGTAGTATATTGCATGCTCTTTTCGACTGCACTGCCATGTTGCCCCAACACACACCCCATTGAGTTCTCTAACACAGTACATGATAAGAGGTCTTCTTCGCAGAGGCATCGATAGAGGATTTCGTAGGTACTCCTTGATTTTGTCAAAAGCGATCCGCAATCGCCATTCCATTCCACTACTTGATCTTTCTTTAATAACTTGAAGATTGGCTCACAAGTAGCGCTATGTGCAATGAATGAAATGTAATTCAATCGCCCAAGAAACCTCCGACTTCCTTCTCGGGAGTCGGCATTTTTGAATAGCTTTAACCTTGGCGGATCAACTTCAATACCTTTTCCATCGACAACAAACCCTAGGAGTTTTCCGGATTTGACTCAAAGGTGCACTTGTTAGATTGAGTCTCACCGCACTTCTTCAATCATCAAATAGTTTCGCAAATGATCAAGATGTTCTTCTTCACCGTGATCGAGCTATCATGTCGCCGACGAGACCTCTATCTCGTGATGAATCATGTCATGAAATAATGTCACCATAGCACGCGATAGTGGCGCTCATGTTCTTCATCCGAACGGCATAACCTTGTAGTAGAAAGTGCCCCACCGTAACAAAAGTAGTCTTCCATGTCTTCGGAGCCATTTTGATCCGTTGTAACCGGAGAAACCATCCATGAAGGAGAAAACCTTGTGTTGAGCGGTGTTGTCAACCGTAACATCAATATGAGGAAGTGGGAAATCATCTTTCTGACTCGCTTTTCGATCTCTCAGAATCCACACACATTCGCATTTGCCATCCTTCTTAGGTACGGGTACCACATTTGCAACCCACTCGGGAGAAGAGGTGCTAAGAAACCGCATTGAATTGTTTCATAACTTTTTGATTTTCTCTAACATCTCGTGACGCATACGATTTAACCTTCTGCTTCACCGAGAAAACCTTCTTTGTCGGCAATCGTGTACCACGATATCAATGTCCAACCTCGCATGTCTTCGTATGACCAAGCAAAACCTCAATATAGTCTCGTAGCATCCGAACCAACCTTTCTTTAACACTGCTCTCAAGACCCGCCCTATCTTGATCTCTTTTCTGCCTTCACAAGACTCCAAATTCACAACCTCAACTTGCTCTTCGGTGGTCAGATAACTCGCTTCTTGTCAGAAAGCCCCGCAAGTTCTCATGGCACTTCACAACCTTCCTCACTTTCGCCTTCGGCTTGGTAGATCGGATTATCGGTCATATTTAGCACTAGCATAGTCAGTATTAACGAGATTCGAGTGATTCTCAGTTGTATCACGGGTGTGTGTAAGAAACACATAGCTTTTGAAGGGGTGATAAAGTAAAAGAAAGAAAACAAACAATTGAATGCAAAAGTCCAACGAATTTATTGAATGAAAAACGCAAACAATGATAATAACCTCGAACGAGCCATGATGCCCTGCATGGCACTAGGCTTTCAAAGTTTATTGTTCAAAACATAAAGAAATACGAAAAGCAAAACAAAAACAAGAGCAATTACTCCCGACTAAAGGAGATTGGTATGATGTCTTCGCCTTCCAATTGCCGAGTCCTTTGTCCGAGTCGAAGATCCACTTGCTGATGTCAAGTCGCTGCCGCCTTCTATAGCATGGATTCCACTGGCCGATGCGGAAGGAAGTTGGCCGGCACGCACGCGTATCATCTTCCGTCCTCCGATGGTGAAGCCTAAACCGCCTTGTCGATTTGAAGGAAGATTAGGAGCTGTCCCCAAATAGCACTACCTCCTTGTTCAACAAGAGCTTGAGCATCTTTCAATGAGGCCATCCTAGGCGGAGCTTGTGTAACCTCAGAGGATGAGAGTCAACAGCATGACTGGGATTGTCTCAAAAGCTTGACAGGAGTCTCAAGAATTCACCTTCCATCTCAAGGTATCGGAATGATCAGATGACCGACCATATACTCTTCTTCACCACATACCGTAACAACCTTCCTTTCACCCGTATTTCAGCTTCCGATGTAAGGTAGAGGTAAGAGACCGCCCCATGTATCCAAGGGCCCAAGTAGGCAAGAATAAGTCGGACGGATGTCCATGACAAAGAAAGTGGAATCAAATGTCCGGGAACCGACTTTAAGAGGCAGAGTGAGCTCTCCAAGCACTCGGCGCTTAGAACCATCAAAAGCTCTCACAATAATGTCACCTGGTCTCGTAACCAACCCTTCGACATCGATCAAAAGCAGCCTTCGAAGGATATTCAGAGCGTAACCGTATCCACCAAAACATGAGATAACGAGTGCCCTTGCATTCAATGTAGATGTGCAAGGCTTTGTTGTGTTTCTTTCCTGAGGAGTCAAATCAAGATCGAGAAGCGAGGTCGTTGTTGGCAGCCAGCTAGCAATACAAACTTCGAATTGATCTGGTAGTGTCTCATGTACATGAGCATTCTTCTGAAACTTCACCAAGGTATTAGCATGAGCCTCGGAGCACAAGAGCAAAGTGAGCATGGAAATCTTGGACGGAGTCTGTCCCAATTGTTCCACAACATTGTAGTCACTCTTCTTGATAATCTTTAGAATTTCCTCCATTTCTTGTTTGGAGGTGTCTTCAGCAACTTCCTTTGGTACTTCTGGTTGAGCAGGATGAGCCACTGGTTCTTTCCCTCTAGCTTGGGGAGTAGGTTGAATAGTTGGAATGCGAGCTGGAGTCGCGGTGTCTTTTGGAGGAGAGATATCTGGAGAGAATACCCTTCCGGTTCTGGCCACCTTACTTGATCCTGATGTTGTCAATGTCGTGAATGGTAGCTTCAATCGTAAGGTCCTTGATAGTCAGAGGGTCTTGCTTGACGCCATGATAGTAAACATCAGCTCCATAGTTCCAAGGGATAGCCTTGTCAGAGGAATATGGAACTGGCCTTGGAGAAGTAATAATGAGAGGTGCCACTCTAGGCACAAGATCAGCAGAGGAAATCCTTATAGTGTTAACATCAGCATAATCTTCTAGGAAATCGTCACCCCATCCGGTTGCTTTAACATCTTCAATAGGAATCTTGTAACTATCAGGGACAGTGTACTTCACCATGTAATCATATTTTCCACTTGGCTGCCCCAAGGTATCCCACACAGATGGTGTTGTTTCATTCGCATTGTCAATCTTTAACTTAGACATTTCTTCACACAACTTCTGCACAGGTGGTTTCAGAAATAATATCTCACTGTTATCCATCATGCACCGAACACGCCTTCTACCAAGCACAACCATCCGCGGATGGGCACCAACGATTCCGGGCATCCCGGTTGACACCGCTTGCAACAAGTTCTCTTAATACCATCGAGGAATGGTCAAGTCATCTATGTTGAAAACATAAGTATCGCCTCCACAAGATTGGAACCTTGTCATGATTAGGCATAGGCGCTGATCACATTTCGAGTCTCAACAGAGGATCAAACTCAATCGCTTAGCTTCAATCATATCCTGAATCTTGTTTTCGTGAGCCCAACAAATTGTCGTCATGCCCCTGGCTATTGGAATGGTAAGCACACTTAGCATTAGGATTGTATTTCGGAGAGGAAGTATTGACATTCGAGGAGGATCCTCAAGGTTATCACTGTTCAACATGTGTTGCAAGGCATACAATGGCATGTTGATCTTCAGAACCGCCTCGTGCTGCTCGCTACGCCGTTGTCTCACCGAGGTCAGGCTGATGTAGGATCGAGATCACAACCGCCCCACGATTGAGCACGGTCGGTCTTGGCTCGGCTTTTCCGACCATACACAGATTAGTTTCTTTCTTAGCACCAAAAGATTTCTTCGCAGCTTGAAGATGTCTCTATTTGAATCTTTCCACTTTGATACCACTTCGATTCGCCGTGTCAATATCACTCGGTGAATCCGGCTGAAGAATTTCCAATCGATGATTGAAGAATGGGCCTCGCTGTCCCCATAAACATATCAACCAACTCCCTATTGGACAAGGGTGGTTGAACTCACCGCTAGGTCTCCATTTTGAGCATACCTTGAACTTCTCACACGACCCATAGACATGCTTTGTAGTTGCATGCGAGTGGGTGTCAACTCAAAGATTGTACTCATATCTGTCAGAAAGCATCGCTAAGTCACCCAAGTACGGATACGGTCATTCTCTAGTCGATAGTACCATTCCAACCGGATTCCGACAAACTCTCTTGAAAATAGTGCATCCACAACTTCTCGTCATCAAGGGGATTGATCTTCCGGACATAGGACTTCAAATGCAGCTTTGGGCAAGACATGCCATCATACTTAGCAAAAGTAGGAACTTTGAACTGGGAGGAATCACAACACCAGAACAAGACTCGATCATCAAAATTCAGCCCGACATCTTCAAGTTTTCCACAAAGATTTAGACGATCTTCAAGTTGCTTGTACTTGTCATCTTCATTAGAGTATTGGCCATCATCATAGTTCTTTCAAGCTCAGCCGACCGCCTTCACCATCACCCTTGTTACTTTCCTCAAGATGGACACTTCCTTCAGAGAGCTCAATACGGCCGACCACCTTAGGACCACCTTTGAAGGCCCGCCCATGTTGAGGAGACCCACAACCTTCTTCTTCTTGTTGATGAGCTTCTTCAAATCTTCTTGGCCTTGGACCAAGCGGTGAACATTTGTCAAACCGAGCATTCGAGCTCAAGATCTTTGACACTGCTCAAGAGCCATTTCGCTAAAATAAATAGCGAGCAAATGAGAAAACCAATCTCCAATGTACCGTGATGCAATGTTATGCTATGCTATGCAATGTTTATGCGAATGCAATGCAATGTTTTCAAGGACCTTAGAGATTTAAATTTGTTAAACAAGCAATGAACAAACATTTATTAGTACTTTTTCATTATTCTTTTCTTTTCAATACAAGAGATGGTTCAAAACAATAAAAGAAAACATAAACATCCTAAAGCTCTAAGTCTCCCATGGGCGCTTCCTCTGGTGCCGGAGCGCTGATGTTTCGCCTCGTGAAGTAGCTTGGTCAACTCTAACACTTTCTTCTCGCTTGCATAACACCGAGCTTCAAAGGTATCCCTTCTTTAAGTCGAATCCAGATCTCTTCAAGTCTTCAAAATCGTGAGGCATGTCGATGGAGAACAAGATAAGGTACGCCACCTATAGCAACAGTTCCATAATTACCGTAAACAGCGTGAATGGCATCATGAGGTTTTGAGCTCGAGCTCGCACCCATTTGAGGTAAGGTTCCCAAGGAATGGAGTTCGGTGCCCCAAAGTCTTGGTATCGCCTCTTTACCATGCCCCAAGCATGTATAAACCTTCGCTTGCACTCGAGATCGTGGTTGTAGTCGAACACAACATCTTGGAGAAGCATATCATGTGGACCATCTCTTCGAGCAAAACCAAACCGACGAGCTAGAGAAGGTTTGTAGGCAATACCTCCCTTATACCAAGTAGCGGTACATTAGGGAATTCTCCACAACGCCAATGAAGGTGAAGTCCTTTTGAGAGAAAAGATTCCAACGGATATCCGAATGAGAAAGTGACATTAACCTTGAGACCATCTCAACCTTTGCTCGCTCTTCAAACTGATGGAGGAAGGTGCAAATAAACCACCGAAAGTAACGGCACGCAACACATGAGAGTTCCTTGTCGCTAGTAGTACGAGTGGAGAGAATGTAGGATGTCTCCAAGTAAAGTAGGCATCGATTGGGTAAGGAACAACTTGATGGCATTGATATCGATGAACCGATCCGAGTTAGGAAATAGAACCAAACCATAAATTAGCAAGGCCACAATGTTTTCAAATGCATGGAAACTCATAACTTTGAGGAGTTCTCGCTTTTGATTAAGAACTTGGAAAGTAAACCCTTAACTCCACTTCTAGTTTCCCAATTGGCTTCAATGTCTGAGCGCTTAAGATGTAAGGCGGATGCGATGTCTTCGAACTTAGGAACCTTTTCCAAACCGGTGAATGGCATTTGGTCAAGAATAGGTATCCCAAGTAGCTTAGAGAACTCTTCCAAGGTAGGAACCAACTGATAACTGAAATGTAAAGCAATGGTGTTTTGATCAAAGAACGGAATAGACATGCATCATATCTTCTTCAAAACCGAGATAACCAAATCAAATAGATAACCATGTCTTTGATGAACCGAGCATGGTCGGAATTTCAAACCAATTCTCGAGTTGAGAAGGATACCCATGAAGTTGATTCGATAGTCTTTCTAGAAGCCATAATCCCTACAAAACAGAGCAAAGATAAACCCTAGGTCCCTAAATAGTTAGAAATGATATGCAATGCGAATGATGTCATGATGTCATGTTTAGCACACACAAACAATTCACACAATGAGCCTAGGTTTAAGGCTTGCATGAGGTATAGGTGATTACCCCACCAAAAGTTTGAGTTGGTTCATCCTGCCCTATAATAGTAACCGGTTCTAGGAATCTCACATCACGATCTTTCGAGGCGCTTATTTCAATACGACGCCAAGTGGTCGATCGAAATGTCCCAAAAGTCTAATCTCCGTGAGCGAGCATCGAGTATCAACCAACCCCTCTACACCAAAGCCGCCATCTCACTACCTTCTAATGGCCAAGATGGGTCAATTAAGGTTCTAAAAGTTTAGTTAGCGCTGATGACACCACGCAAGCCAAATACTATCTTCAACTTGGGAATGAAGAGTATCGGACAACCAAAGTGTCACGCTAACGTAGCCATCATGTTGACCGCTTAGTTATAACGCCTAGCGGTCATGATGATCTAATGCTACTTACCTAAAGGAAACCCGATCCGTGTAGGATCCCCAACAATATAATACCCAAGCAACCCTTAAAGATAAAGCATACAAGTCAAACAAAAGCAATAAAAGTTATCTAGAAATCCCTAAGGCAATTCTCTTTTAGGTGTGTCCTCAAAGGAGTCGCCAACAGGATACGCTTGTTTACGGTGATTTCGTAAACAACCGCTAGTCTTCCAATTTTACTATTTATTATTGGTTACTTACAGGATCGACTAGATTGATCCTAGGACACATGTGTCATAATAGATTTTTATGTTCAAACCCATGATCTTCAATTGATTCTAAAGCACTTACTTAAAGTTGACTATGGAAATATAACGACTGCTTGTGTAAAGATTTCGAACTTAAACTTGATTATTGACAATTGAATGTAAAGGTAAGGACACTCTTAAAAGTAACAATTTCCGGAAATACAATAAAAGTTTGAAAGTAAATGGGTTTCTAGAACAATAAGTGTTTAAAGGCAAATGGAATAAAGATAAAAAGAAAAGAATCGAAATACTTTAAAAGTAAAAGTGCAGAAACCGAAATAAATGATAATAAACGGCATTTAAATTATAAAACAACATGATGTTCTTAACGACATGATATCTCCTTGACTCGCTTCCTTTCGATCACGGTAGTTTGAGTGTTTGAGAATTTTTAGTACATCTAATCTAACACACCAAAATCTAATAGAAAACATCTATTTATAATGTTCTAATTCTAACGGTCCTACTATAATATTGCGCCACGCTTAAGACATGCAAGTCCCTTTCGCTCACCAATCTCCACGTCCCTTACAATGGCGCCTTTTTATTCAAAATTGAATCTTCAGTTCCATTCAAATTCAATTCCATAACCATTTGTATTTCACTTCAACTTTGTTTGGACCGTCCAATGTCGACATATTTATTTAAAGGAATTTCTTCATATCCTAAAATACTAAAGATTTTAGTTCGAAATATCGCCACCATTGGCAATCGAAAGATCCTTTCTCTATGAAACAAAAGGCCTTATGTTTACCTATCACCAACAAATATTAATCTCTTTTCCATGTGATAGTAAACATATTTGTTTACGCCTATGCCAATTTTACCCTTTTCGAATTGCCGCCTAACAATTGCCCTCAAGAATGCTTATTTCGATGTATATAGAGAAATATTTGTTCTTGAATATCTCATGCAATTTCGATACAAGAATGATGATTTCACCGCATATGACGCCGTAGTAGGTATCTAACTTTTCTCGCAATGTCTAATCAAGACACCTAAACGTGCTATCATAGCGCTTAAATGTTAATAATTAGAGAAAACGCTATTTCCAAATGACAACACGTCACACCCTAGGAAGTTGAAAATTCACCTTTTGCCTTTTCAATAAAGTGCTTACACGTGTCCCACTACTCCAAGGGTCAAAAATTTCTAACCGCTGAAGAAGCTATAAAACACTTCATCTTCTTCATTCGAACTTTTCCCAAATCTCTCATTCTCAAACAAACCAGATTCTCAGACTCTCGCCTTTAAACAAAACAAATATTCACCATCGAAAAACTAATTTGTTTCACCATGTCTTCATCAACAATGCCAACAACAACCTCCAAGAAATGAGAAATCCAAACAAACCATGGATTCCACCAAAACACCCATGAGCAAAATCATCAACCTGGTAACCAAGAGTTCATCTCCACTCCAAAATGACTCCGAGCAAAAGGCTATCTATGCCTCTCGTGTAATAATCCCCATTATTGTTTCGATAAAACCCTAGGAGTAATGGGTCCGTTGATTTCACAGAGGCTTGGCAAACACGAAAGGATTCTTTCCCGCCTATTTCATGACAAAACCTATCATTAATAAGTCCGATCATCAAACCGAAAATTGATGATTCCGGCCAAATTGCCTAAAACCCTAGAGGAACTAGTGACGGCATAGTAACGGCACTAACAAGGGACCCTTTAACATGGATTATGTCATCGTTAACTTTAAATCTTTCCGTTTGTCCTACATCACCACCGTACTCAAAATTGGCTTGCTAAGGTAGAGAGCAAGAAATCAGAATGGGAAAATTTAGGCATTCTCAATTTGATTCGAATGTCTAAATTAGGGTTTAGCTATAGCCACCCTTTGTTGGCTTTCTATATTTCGGGACAAGACTTACAACACGCTCCATCTTCCCCGTGGATGGTAACACCCACTTTCTTCGATAGCAACACATCGACTCTCCTATTGGAGAAACTTTTGATCCTAATGAGGACGCGGAGAATCTCATTGAATTTGAGCTCAAGCATGCCGCTTTCTCCAAATATATCGCTTTCACCATTCTCACGAGGAAGAAGTCTCGTTGAACACATAGCCTTCTTAGCACTATGGCTATCGAAATATGTTTTCTCGCAAAGAACCTTCAAGTGGCTAGTAGATTCATTACCTTAGCCAATCAACTTCACCATGGTCGAAAAGTCCTCGAATCATTGTCCATTTGTAATTAAAGCATGTCAGATTGAAATTAAAACCCACAAAGCCCAGACAAATCTTCTTCCTGGCCGGCCCTTTGGTTGTTGCAACTTTTTGAATGCCACTTTCGAATCATCTCTATCAACCTCAGAACACTTAATGAAGATCATCCCGATGTTGCTAATCGTAATATTGAGGGAACCAGTTATTGAAACTCACACCAAATGATGAGAAAGAGAATTTCAAAACCAGCTTCGCTCAATACATGATGATCTTCTCAAAAAGGCACAATTTTGACTCTTCGATGGCTCCATTTGTTACTCGAAATTATGGACCAACTTGGTTCACTATGCCTCCGAGCAAGCTATTTTGGAAACAACAACAAAAATATCCGAGTGCTTTTCTAACTCCTGCACTTATTGCTTCAAGGATCACCCTCCAAGAGTCACACATATCCTTGCTTATCAACCCAATTTTGTAGCTCGACAGTTTGGCCTGTGTCAGATTCTTCCTGAACCTCTTTTTGATAAGAAGAGAGAAATATGCCTAGCAGGGGTACCTTATCCCTCCAAAGAAATCGAAATTAGACAAAGGCGTTATGAAGATTTTGCGGAGTTTTCGCTAGTTTATTTCTTGCTCCTCCTTCTACAAAACAAGAGATTTCACACTGTGGATGACTATTATTCGAATAATATGTTTGATACCACCGAAATCCAACAATATTTAACAGCAGCTTTTTCCTTTGTGCAGGAAAACATCCAGAAAGGTAGGCTTACTCATGTCAAAGAAATTCGAGCTTTCCAAAATATTTTGAAGTTGTATAATCCAATGGACATACATCGAATCTGCTTATGATGCAAAGAAAACTTTAAAAGAAAAATTTGAAAACAACTTTCAACGGTTCGATGTCCTCCTTATGTGAAATCAAGATAGGTGTGGGCTTTTGAGCATAAACCACCTAAATTTCCAAATTTGCCTACTTCGTAGTCGGTTTGCCTTTTTCCCCGTATCCGGTGGTTATATTTTAGGGATCTTTTTCACCGCAAAATGATACCAAATAACTTGCCTGAGGGTTACGTGGCTAAACATGATTTATACAACTTCAAAGGGCACCTTCGCCACGACTTGTCACCATGTCTTAAATCTCTGGAATGCGGTGTAAACCGAAAGAAAATCAAGTTCCTCATATTTTTCACTTTGTCTTATTTTAAACTTGATCTCAACTTTCACTATTGATTTGAAATCTTTGAAGAGGGAAAAGGTAGTGCCTAAAGTAGGCTCAACTTTAACTTCACAAATACCAACCACTGTCACTGAAGATCTCCCCACTGAGGCAGATAACACCTTAAAAAAGAAGAAGAAAAAGGTATTTCAATGTCTACTTCTTTATTGTTTTCGAAACTTCTTCTAAATTGGTTAATCATCTTAGTCACACTTTCAGGCAAGTGGCTTGCCCCCAAAGTCCCCCAAGAAACAAAAGCATGAAACTCTTCGACCAGAAGATGAACCACAGGGAAGCGATGATACCTCAATCCTCAAAAAGAAAAAGAAGAAAAGCCTTCACAATCCTGTGAAGCTTCAAGTCGCTAAGTCCATTAGCAAAGAAGTTCCCCGCCAATGCTCCTCAAACCAAATCTAAAGTCTCTTCGAATCCTCTATCTTCAAGAATCTCGCTCGTAACAAATTGGCAAAGAATGCTACTCGATGGACAAAAGGTAAAGGTTACTTCGATGCCTTCACACTAACTTACACAACTTTAATGCACGCCGATCCTCGATCTTTTTATGCGAGTATTCCTTCGCCCCGCCAATCTTCCTAATATCCAAAGTTCGAACCCCTGACCTTCTCCTCAACCGAAGGCTCAAATGAGGATGCTTTAAACAAAGGTTCATCTACGTGGCTACCTGTGGAGACCGCTGAAGCCTTAGATCAACAAGTAACTTCGCCTCCCTGGGTGAAACCTTAGATCACCGGCTATCTCCTTCATTGGTGGAGAACTGAGGGTAGATGAACCAAACATTGGGGTTGAAACCCCTATCATTGATATTCCTAGTGACTCTTCTCCGTAAAAGGCGATCTCGCTAGTCAAACCGATGGAGTCGCCGATACAAGACACCGTGAGTCACTATTTTGCAAGTGACAACGAAGATGAAGGGATGCAAGCGAAGGTGAAGATGGGAGAATGGAGGTAGAGGGTGCCGATGAGGAAACGCAGTGTAAATGGAAATTCTCTGTCATACCGCCAAATACCCCACCCTCTCTCAAGAGCAAAAGGCGAGATGAAGAAGAATAACTTTAAAATACCTCAAATTGATGCTATCTCAATGTGGTCCTTCTTCGAGCACCATTCCATCTAGTGTTTCGAATCAATCAAAAGAGGATACGCCTCACTTCTCTTGACCGCCTTCTTCAAGAGGTTAATAATACTATTTTTCAAGTTGATTTCTTCACCATCTTACAAGATAACCCCGGGTTTACTTTTCGATGAAGAATCTTTGACACAAATAGATCTTAGTATTTGCCCCTCCGACGTGGTCGAGATCATTTATGATTTGCAACTCCTCCTTGATGAAGTTAATATCGATACATCGTGCTTCATGGTATCAAGCTAAAACTCGAACCAAACGAGAAGCTTTATCTAACGCCTATGACCGCACTTCAGAGCTTACTAAAAGGGAAGAAGCTTTAGAGTCTCATAAAATTGCAAAGAAAAGATAGGCACGATGTTCTAGGTCGGTCATCTTATTCGGGAGTCCCGATCGAGGAGCTTAAATGTAAAATCGCGCATGAAGGTGAACAGATAACTCGCAAACGACTATGAAGTCGCGATGATCAAGGGCTTGCAGATCCGATCTCACGTAGTCTTAAACAGATGGAGACGGCTGAAGGTATAAGCCAAGAAATCAAGAGCTTGAAAGGATCAAACACACTAATCAATGTAGAATCAACTTCAGTAAAACAAATTTGCTAGGTTGAAACGAGATGCTCCTTTTACTTCTTGGAAATGTTAAAAAACTTTATTATGTATTCCTATATTTCAACATGACTCATATTTGTTATTTACATGGCTCTCTTAGCTCTATTCCATCTTCAATATCTATTTAGTCCAAGTAATTCAATTTCCTACAAGTATGGTTTATACCTTTTAAGTATTTCCGCTTACTCTTAAGATTCTTCCGTCTTTCGCTAATTCCTCTATCTCATAGGCATTATTCAAAATGTTTTCAAATACGAAAAGGTCCCTCCCAATGGGGTGACCATTTACCGAGTACTCTATTCTTCTTATCCATAGGCAAAATAACTTTCCGCACTGCATCATTGGTTGAAAATTTCTTGTTCTTAACTCTTTATTGTACCTAGCTACTCTTTCTTTCTCTGCCTTCTCATAACCTCTAAAGCACGTAGCCTTTCTTCATCTATATCCACTAATTCATTCATCATCATTTCCCAAGATTGATCAATGGGTATTTCTGCCTGCCTTTGGATTCGACCGATCAGATGTATTTCGACCGCAACACCGCCGTGCCCAAATGTAAGTCAAACGGAGTGGTATTCGCTGCCTCCTTAGGAGACGCTCGACAGCCCATAGAGCTTGATCTAAGGTTTTGTGCCAATTTCTTGGTTTTCGACCTATATGCTTCTTGATCAAACCTATTATGACTTTATTGGTCGCTTTCACCGACCGCTTGGCTGCATAAGGTGTTGATGTGAGTAGTTTGAATCCTATTTCTGTGCGAACTCTTGCATTTTTCGCCTCGTGAAAATCGAACCTTGATCCGTAGATACTTTCCGTATCCCAAATCAGATATTACTTGCTTCCTCAATAAATTTATAATAGCTTCTTGGTCTACATTCACTAAAGGAATCGCTCGACCCACTTTGTGAAATAGTCTATTCCTACAAGAATATATTTCTTTAGATGATGTTGCCGAATTTCACCAATCAAATCTAATGCCCATCCCTAAAGGCCAAGGCTTAACAATCGAATGTAGCTCGCTTGCCGGAGCATGTTGAATACCAAGATGGACTTGACACTCTTCACAACCTTGGCGAATTCTATGCAATCTTGAGCATAGGGCCAATACATTCCATATCCGAACAAGAGCCATTTCATTTTGTGGCTCGCTTGATGTGCCCCACATGCTCCAATCGTGCACATTAGACAAGGCTAAATATGCTTCGCTTTCCCTAAACATTTGAGTAGCACTCCTTCCGAGGTCTTCTTAAATAATTCATTCCCGATCACACGAAGACAATGCTCTACTTGACTTTCCTCTCTCAGATTTATTGAAGGATTTCAAATAGTTTACTATAGAGTCCGCTAATCAGATTCCGCTAAAGCATCTATGTTAAAAACTTCGAATTCCTCCTGGTTTGAATAACCTAATTTCGCATTTTCTTAATCTAAGGGTGATAACTTTGTAGCCATTATTCTTCCCCTAGCTTCTATGAGGTATTGGAGTTTTTCTTTTGATATCCTATATCCTGAGGCTATTTGAGCCAAGTCATTTTCCTCTTGATTATCACTTCTAGGAATGTGTTTTAAATCCACATATTGAAATTTCTTGATTAATCGATTAGCAATAACGAAGTACATGATCAAATTTTCTTTGATACACTTGTATTCTTTGGTTATTTGCTTGATGACTAGTTCTGAGTCTCCTCTTATTTCGACTCTGGTTGCCCCCAATTCCAACAAAGCTTCAAGTCCAGCAATTAGTGCTTCATATTCAGCTTCATTGTTCGAACATAAAGGGCCTTCCAACTTATACTTGAATTTTGTTGGAATTCCTTCTAAGAAATGATACATATTCCACACCACTTCCATTTTATGTGTTGAGCCATCGAAATATAATTTCCATGGTCGAGTTTCACATAATCTAATGCGAAATTCTCATTCACAGAGTGGTCACTATGAAATTGAAACCACCGTCCTTTCATAGCCCGTAGGCTTAAAGGCCGATTATATTCGAGTGCCAAGGTTCATTTACCAACTTGTGCATGATTGGCTTTGACAACATATGTTTAATGACATCAAAGTGAGACTAAACATAAACATCAACAGTTTAATATAATACTTGAGTTTTGTACACTAGAAATATAAGCAAAGACATAGTTTTTCTATACTATTGTACCTAGTTTCGATTATTTAAAACTCTACTAATATAGTAAATGGCTCTTCGATGCCATCTTCATTCTCCGGCCAAGATGCTTCCTATGGTTACATTAGAGGCGTAGATATACAATCGCATTGGCCTATCTTTAGAAGGGCTGCTAGGATCGGAGGGTGCATCAAGTAAGTCTTGATTTTTTCAAATGCTTGATGTTGATCCGTCCAATCAAAATTGTCCCGATTTATGCGCAACAATGGAGAGAAAGCTTGGGTTCACCACTCAAGTTGGATATAAATCTCCTCAAAAGTTGATTTTACCCAAAAGGGATTAGCTCTTTCTTTGTTGAAGGAGGCTTTGTCTCCATGATGGCCTTTGTTTTATTCAAAGTTGATTTCGATGCCCTTCTTGTGAACCACGGCCAAGGAAATCCCCACCGCATTTAAAAAGCACACTTAAGAGGGTTCATTTTAAGCTATGCTCCTCATTCGCTCGAATGATTGGCTCAAGTGATTTAAATGATCCTCATCGTAAACCGATTGACCACTATATCATCTATGTAACCGCATAAATGTTTCGATAAAGTCATGGAATATTGTGTTCATTGCTCTTGGTATGTTGCCCCAAAGATTTTTAAGCCAAAGGGCATTACTACCCATTCATATGTGCCTAAAGCGCCCGGGCATCAAGGTCGCTTTGGGACATCATCCTCCGCAATGAAAATCGATTATAGCCGTAATATCCGCTAGCATACTCAGTATTCATAACCCGCGTAATCAATTAACATTTCGCTATAGGCATAGAGTATCGCCTTTGGGGTAGCAGATTCAAGTCCCTAAAATCTATGCAAATGCGTAAAGAACCATTTTCTTAATAACAGTACAATATTAGCAAGCCATTCGACGCACTGTGGTTCCGATAAACTTGCAATGAGCAATCGCTCTATTTCTCGCTTTGATCTTCGAGAGGATTGTCGGTGCGAATCTTCTAGGCGCCCGCTGATGGGCTTCTTGCCATCCTTGATCGGAAGCCTATGTTCCACCGCCTCTTTTCAAACCTGCATTTCGTCGTAATCCTGTGTAAACAATCTTTATTTGCTTTGAGCAATTCGATCACCTTATGCTTCAAACTCGATTGAGTTTCGACTAATGTACGCTACTTTTTTCGACTTCATCCCCAATATTAACTTCCTCCAAGGGTCTTGAGCCGACATCTTGGCATTCGCTGATCCCGGATCTTTTCAAACCTAATGGCTCTTGATCATAGATAGCGCCTAGTCACCGATCCATTGGTGTGGAAGTTTGTCCTTCATTGTGGGGTTAGATGGTGCCTCGTGACTTGCTTTTGTCGTTGTTTTTGTTTTAGTGTCTATGGCTTGTGCACCATGTTTTGTATCTCGCTTCGAGAGCCGCCTTTTTCTTATTCTCACCAGATAGGCCGAAAGCTTCCGATAGTAGTTGGTTTCACCATAACACCCTTCGTTGTCCTGGGTCGGATCGTCAAGTCTCACCTTCTTCTTCAACTTTTGTCCATCCCACATCGCCTTCTATCCCACCGAAGCCATTGGGACGAAGTGTTAGAGAATAGTAGGCATTTTCATTTGGTTCAAGTACTTCAGTGGGTTGCATGGCCCAATGTTGGCCATGTTACTCAAAATTCCTCTTATCAACGTGATTAATATCCGCCATATAATAACTCCGTCACCTCTATATTTTCAACTATTCCATCCTCTCTCCATAGTACTAATCTTTGATGCATCAAGAGGGTACACCCAATCTGCGGATCCATTCTCCGCCAAGTAGCATGTTGTAGTTGGCCTTCAGCTATTACCATGAACATGGTTGGCCTAGTCGTGAACCAACCGTGAGATTCACTTGTATTACCCCTAGTGTCTTACCAACTTTACCTTCAGAATTGGAGAGTACCATGTTATGAGGTCGAACGCCGTAATCCCGCATCCCTATCCTTTTAGCATGAATCGGCATTAAATTGACAGTAGCTCCTCCACAACCAAGACTTTATTTACGCCTGTTGCTCCACTTTGGCCCTAATGAACAGAGGTTTCAAATGATTCTTCATTCCTCGTCTGGTCTTTCAAAAGCGCTCGCTTCGACCGCACTGCTATTCATTATATAGTAACACACCGCCTATGTTTGGCCATTTCTCTTCGTCTGCTTCCTCTCCAACCCATATCAGACATGTTCAAACTCGCAAGGTAAACTGATACAACATTACAATGCTAAAGAAAGACTCTTCCGACTCAAATCATCACCATTAGATCATCTTCGCTCATCGCCTTTTGTTCTTCGACCTCCTTTTGGTGAGAATAACTTTCGATACCGGGTTTGCCTCAGCCGAGTTATCGACTTTGGATTGTTAGTGCTAGACTCGCCATTTCCATGGGCTTCACCTTCACCGCCTTCTTGTTACGTTGGTGTCCGCGCCATTGAGAGCGACATTGATTTTTCCTTTATAATTTTCCACCGATTTCCTCCTTCTATTCGAATTAAATCGCCTCAGATGCTATAGCGCTTCTTCCGCTCGGTCGAAATCGCGCCATTTGCCCCTTCCTTTGTCATTCTTGCTTGCACCATCTATCGAGGGATCTCTGCAGTAATTTGAAAGATACCTTCCTTGCTTCCCTAGGATAAGGACCGTCTGTCTTCTCTCGCATGGTTCGCCTGCATCGCCGTTATTCAAGGGATTCCACTTTACGCCCCCAACCGAAACGAACGGACTGCTTTCAAATGCTTCGATATTCCTTTATCATAAACCGCACATCCGGGACAAATCGTATATTCTGCATCAATCTTGTGGCATCGAACTATGAATTCCAAAGAAGCCATCACCCGGGTATACCTCCATAACCGATTGTCTTGCCTCCACCATTTCAGCGCCCTCCGGCCCTTTCGAATTCAGCCTATCCTGGTTGCAAATGATGCCGCATCTGGGCACAAAGAACTTGTCTTGGTTCTTCTTATGACAAAGGAAATAGGTATCACGCAGCTTGCATCTTTCTTTGGCAAGCTTTCCTCTTTGTTCTCTTTCTTCTCCAAGCATCGCTCCACTTTGCATTTCGCGTGTGGTGCTCGAATCCACCATGTTTACTCCTAGCATTGGGTCATCGTAAATTCGACCTTCTCGAACTTCATCCCGAGACCTTCAAGAGTTTCGCTAAATTTTTGTCGACAATATCTTGGCCCTTAGTAGCCTCAGATGCCTCTTTCATTAGTTTTGCCTTGAGCACCTTTGAGGGTTATCGAGTTCCTTTCTTAACCAGTGACGAAACCTCCATCTTCTTCGAACTCCACGCTTGTTTGAACCTTGTTCTCAAAGAACTTCGATCATGTTGATTTCAAAGGCTCAAAGATAGTTGGTTTCCGCCATCAAGAACGGATCCGTATCCACTTTCATGGGGTTTTTTCCTTGTCCGCAAATTTCAACCTCGCCATCCTTGATTGCATTCTCAGATCAAATTCGAAAAGAAAGCATTGTGAGGTTTTATGACCTAGGAAATTATGGTACTTACAAAACCTCTTCTTCCTTTGTTCCAATGGAGGAATCTTAAGGTTCGGAGGAACTATTAATCGCCATCCTTAACAAGCAAATCAAGATTTCATCACATTTAGTTATATCGAAAGTGTATATTTTCTTAGGATATTTCTCATTTTTCTCATTTTCGATGTTGTCTTTTCCATTGGAAGGAAGCGTAACTCGCGTAAGGGGTGCCTCTTTAGTTCAAGAAGATCTATTTCGAATCGGTCGAAATTGTATGGGTCTTGGAAATCATCTATGTTTTCTTCTTCCGCCTATATAGGCTATTCGCTCTTTCTTATGATTCTTACTAGCCCTAGCCTTTTCCGCTTTTAATCTTTCGACTTGTCGAACTCTATCGGCCAATTGGGCCATATCCCTTAGATACGGGTATCCAGCTTCGAATGGAATAATCTAGGCCTCCCGCACCCATTTCGACCAATTCATGTTCAGCACCACAGAAACATCTAGATTTTAACAATGAATCTATTCGATAGTCATCTATGGGTTCTCAAACTTTCTTTAATGCTTGCCGCTCTTTCAGATCGATTTTGGATTGGCCCATGTAGAATTGCTCATGAAAGAGTCTTTCCAAATAGGGCCAAGTATCCATGTATCCGGGGTAATGTGGTGAACCACGAAACGCTCTTTTGTCAAAGAACTTGGAAAATATTTTATCCTAAGATTTTCGTTATTTGATATATCCCCTGCTTCAGTCAAATATCTCGCTATGTGTTCTACTGTCGACTCACTGGTATCACCAGCAAATTTTGTAAATTTGGGGACTTTGAAACCCCTGGGTAATTCTGTTTGTAGAATGTAACCTACAATAGGAGAAGTATAATTTGGCCTTCTAAATCCCGAATTTACACCATTTTGGGCCATTATTCTTTCTATCATAGCGGTTAGATTATTTTCTGCCACTAAATTGTCGTTCCTGACCCTATGGACAATTTCGTCTGCATTCTGGTCCCTGTTGACAACCACTAACGGTCTAGGCTGTTCGATCCGGTCTTCTTGAACGCCCGTTGCCTTAATCTTGGCCCCACGCTTTCTTCGATCCCTCGATAGGGGTCGAACTTGTTCAATGGTAGGTTCTTCGCCCGAATCACCACCGGATTCCGCCACGCCTCCCAAAGCGCATCAGGCACCAAAGAAACTGCTATCCTAGACATCCGGCCGTGTTTTCTTGGTTTGTTCGATTTATATTCTCGAATTAAAGGACCAAAATAGCATTCATTTCATGGGCTAAGACTCCTACCATATCATGGTTACCGCCATCCATCTCTGTCAAAACGCCGATTGTTAGTTGTCGTAGGCCATTGGTTACGATTTCCCAAGTTCGGGAGTTTGTAGCGAAATGGTTCGCTCCTCGAACCGCATCCTCTGACCTGGGACAAATGGGTGCGTATGTAACCCCGCCATAAACGGTTGGCATCCCATACAAGGGATCTCGGCCTTAAAGGGTCAAAACCGAGGCCTAGTGGGAGTCGAATATGGTTGACTTCCCGCATGCATAGTTGAAATGGCGATGGTATTTCACACTAAATGGGGCTGCTCAACTACCCATGTGGATAGTACTAGAGACATCACGGTTTAAACGACTGCTGACGCCCTTGTGAGGAGGTTTGTCCCCATCTTGGTTGGTTGTATTTGTCATTGTTTTGGTACGTTGTCTTCGGTATATACAGATTATTATCTTTTATTTTACCACTCAAGGTTCATATACCAGCAAATTTTGCAATGTTCATAAAATTTAATAAATGATTTCTAATATGACACGGTCCCACTGTGTGCCAATTTGTTTACGGTGATTTCGTAAACAACCGCTAGTCTTCCAATTTTTACTATTTATTATTGGTTACTTACAGTGATCGACTAGATTGATCCTAGGACACATGTGTCATAATAGATTTTTATGTTCAAACCCATGATCTTCAATTGATTCTTAAAGCACTTACTTAAAGTTGACTATGGAAATATACTGACTGTTTGTGTAAAGATTTCGAACTT
Organism: Vicia sativa; assembly: GCA_021764765.1. Classification (NCBI taxonomy): domain Eukaryota; kingdom Viridiplantae; phylum Streptophyta; class Magnoliopsida; order Fabales; family Fabaceae; genus Vicia; species Vicia sativa. The sequence continues at coordinate 267,144,807 of CM038793.1, read as the reverse complement.
AAACTTGATTATTGACAATTGAATGTAAAGGTAAGGACACTCTTAAAAAGTAACAATTTCTGGGAAATACAATAAAAGTTTGAAAGTAAATGGGTTTCTAGAACAATAAGTGTTTAAAGGCAAATGGAATAAAGATAAAAAGAAAAGAATCAAAATACTTTAAAAGTAAAAGTGCAGAAACCGAAATAAATGATAATAAACCTGCATTTAAATTATAAAACAACATGATGTTCTTAACGCACATGATATCTCCTTGACTCGCTTTCCTTTCGATCACGGTAGTTCGAGTGTTTGAGAATTTTTAGTACATCTAACTAACACACCAAAATCTAATAGAAAACATCTATTTATAATGTTCGACCCTAACGGTCCTACTATAATATTGCGCCACGCTTAAGACATGCAAGTCCCTTTCGCTCACCAATCTCCACGCCCCTTACAATGGCGCCTTTTTATTCAAAATTGAATCTTCGTGTTCCATTCAAATCAATTCCATAACCATTTGTATTTCACTTCAATCCTTTGTTTGGACCGCCCAATGTCGACATATTTATTTAAAGGAATTTCTTCATATCCTAAAATACTAAAGATTTTAGTTCAAATATCGCCACCATTGGCAATCGAAAGATCCTTTCTATGAAACAAAAGGCCTTATGTTTACCTATCACCAACAAATATTAATCTCTTTTCCATGTGATAGTAAACATATTTGTTTACGCTATGCCAATTTTACCCTTTTCAAATTGCCGCCTAACAACGTGAACTCGACTTTGTAGGATTTTGTATCCAAATGTGCGGATAGCAAGAGTCGCCACCGACTTTTATTTTTATCCAATTAAGGGAAGGTAAAAGTAACGTAAAAGACTTTCGTTAGATTCGAGTTCGGAGAATGGTTATGAAAAGGGAAGGTATTAGCACCCCTTTCCATCCGTAGTTATCTACGGCTCTTAGTTGCTCTAGATCACTTTTAAAATTGCTTTCGTGTGTTTGACAAAGATGTTTTGAAAAAGGCATTTCGCTTTGACTTTGTAATGACTCATGTGGAGTGTATACAAAGTGTTCGGAAATGTTTTTGTTTTGAAAAGAATTTGAACTTCTAAAAAAGTGTGTGGTGTGAAAAGCATTTGATAGAGCAAGCAACTAAAAGACTTATTTACCCACTCGTAATTGGTCGCTTTGTTGTACTTCTACATTCCTTTAGAATAGCGCTAGCCATACCATTAGTTAGTAGGTAGCTCCATTCGTTGGATGTAAGCGGACATTCAAGGGTCATCGGATGGTCATAGAAGGCAACTTGTAGGAAGTATCCTAGCACATTCAAGGACTATCATCATTTTCGAGGCGACAATCGAGGGTCAAGATCATGTATTCGGAAGCAACATCGTGGGTCTTATGATCTTTGTATCGAAGGGACTATGATGATTTGTTTGGAAGGCAACGGTGCTAGAATACCTCTACGTTCGAGGGACTTGACCATTTTGAATTCGCAAAGGCAACGAGAGAGAATTACCCTAAGGGGTGCGTGTGTGAAAGAAGTGTGTTGATTTCAGAATATGTTATCTTGAAAATTAGTGGGCTATGTTCATTTTAGTCTTTCCATACACGCCTAATTACTAGCAATTTATAGGGTGCGGAAATTAAAATGCGGAATGTAAAGTGCGGAAAGGTAAATGTCCTACGCTATTACAAGGCTTTGGGGCAGATACATAATTTAAAATGCGGAAAATAAAATCCTAAATTAAACTATTACGTCCCATATACAGTTACATTATTTGAAAAAAAATAAAATGAAAACGGAAGAATCGTCTGAATCGGATTAACTCGTGAAACGAAAGAGAAATCTAACATATGATGAAACCGAAATAAGAGAAAATGTTAGAAAATGCAAATTTTAAATTGGAAAAAATATGACATGTCGGAAATAATGTAAACATGCTAAAATAATTTTTGGGATTTTTAGATGCAATTTAATAATTAAAATGAATTAAAAGTAATTAAAATGCAAAATTATAAATAAAATAAATATGCATGCAAAATATATTTTTAATTTACTAAATTAAATAAAGATTTTCGAATATAAAATAAAAAGGAAATTAATTTTTGATGATTTTAAATGCGTAATAAATTTATGAAAAGAATTGAAATAAAATGCAAAATATTAAAACAATTAGAAAATAGAAAATATGAGTTTTGTAAAGAGAAACCAAATGGTCCTGCATGGTTCGAATCGAGACATGTGAGAGCATCCTAACAAAGGCACGCCACCACTACGCTATGTGTGCTTTGTCGTTTGAACCGGATTGAGTAAAACAAAGACAGTGTCTCCTCGCTTCCTCCACAAGCTTCATCGTCCCCAATTTGAATATTTGAAGCTAGGCCTACCGTTATTCGACGCTATGTCCCCTAACTCAAAAATCAAGCAAACATAATATAAATAAGTCCTAAGGCCATGGTTCGATTCAGACATCATTCAACACGATGGTATAGGTCTCATGGTCCAATTTTTTCATTTAAAGGAACCCCTAATTCGTTCACAGAAACCCTAATCATGGTGAAACACGATTCAGGCCATGGAAATTCGATTGGTTTGCCCAGAAAGCTTGCAAGCTTCAAACTAAACACAAAAACAACAACAAATCGAGTTAATAATGCATGAATGAAGGAATTCGAATTTTGAAATTTCAAGAACAAACCAAATTCGGATTTCGCGATTCTTGATGCTTTTTGACCATGTAGGTCCGATCGACTGAGATGCCAAGGAATGTGTTTGACACCTTAGAATTGATTGAAAACGGCTGGAAGTATGATTGCCAATAGCTTGAAGGTCACGGATTTTTTGAATTAGGTTAGGGTTTCTTGAGGCAATCTTTTCGTCTCTTTCATGTGGTATGCATCAGGTATAAGTACTGGATGGATTTGGGATCATTATTGGCAAGAATCAATCACCATTCAATGATAATCAAATTTGATTTTTTCATAAAAATCAAATTTTCAAAACTTGATCAATTCCAATCCAATCTTGCCATTTTTGATCCAATTTCGAAATTGCTGGCTTTTAATGAATTGCTTGGGTCTTAAGGAAAGAATAAAATCAATCTTTCAATCAATTTTGATTTTATAATTTATTTTTAAATTTAATTTGCATTTAAATGAATAAATTACAAATTAAATAGAAAAATAAATCAAAAATTCGTGGCATTGGGCTTGGATATTCCTAATTGTATGAGGAATAAGTTTGGATGAAGAAAAAGCAAGCCCATTTGCAAAAGATTTGATTTTTGAAGTATCTCTTTGTGCATTCTTTCAAAATTGCCCAACTTGTGAATGGTGTAACTTGCTCAATTTTCCACATTTTTGAGTGTTCTTGGACTTTTTGGAAAGCTCTAAGAGTCCTCTAACCAACCCTTTTAGTCTCATCTCAATTGGATTTACCATGCTCAATATATCTTCAAAACAAAAAGTTGACTTTTGTTGACTTTGAAAATGACCGTAATGTTTTGAGCTATACCTCTCAAATGAAGCATTTTTGGACATTCTTGTGAGACATGAAGTTGTAGAGAATTGAATTTCCTTCAAAACAAGAGGTGGTGGAAAAATTTGAGAAAGTATGAGAAAGTTATGATCACCAAAGTTCGTTGACTTTTCACCTAGAAACCCTAATTTAGAAAGTTTGACTTTTGAGCAAATCTTGAGTTTTCTTGATGAATCATGATCAACCCTTGATCAAATGATGAATGTAACTTCAAAATGAGGATGTTGACCAAAATTATGAAGTTTGACTGTATGTTGACCACAGCTTGACTTTTGTCCAATACAACCGATTTTCAACCATCCGAGCAATTGTCTCGAGGAAACTTGACTTGTGAAGCTTGAAACTTGACATGGAGAATCTTTGAAGCATATGAGGAGGCATGAAGGCCATTGGAGATGTTGGAAGTTCATCTTGACTTGAGAGATACCAAACCCTAGTTTGGGTTGATTGTCAGAGAGAGTTTGTCCGATCAACTCTCGAGGAATCCTCGAGCATAGATGTATGAAACTTTGAGTAGATGGAGGAAAATTTTGGGGTATGACACAAAGTGATGAAGAATAGCATCAAGAGGGAGAATAGCATGTTTATGGTTCAATGAAGTTCGCCAATTTCGTTGTTGTTTTAAGAAAATGTGTATGACTCACTCGTCCGTGTGTTCCTCCTAAAGGAATGTGCATCTTTATGTACAAACTCCTTACGTATGAGTTATTCTTCTCATACTTTAAATAAAAGAATTGTTCATTGAACTTCGCTTTCTTTTCCTACTTTTTATCTTTCTACATGTTTAGCTTAATGGTGCGGCTGTTTTAGATAAAAATCAAAATCATTGAAAATGGAAACAATAAAGCTTTAAAACTTAAAATCATTTTGATTTACGGAATGTTGAGGAATGATTGACTTTCTAAGTATTGCGCCTATTCCTCTGAATTGGAAATACCTCCGTACTCATCATGGTGTTTATAAGGAATCAGATGTCGGACGTTATCTTTCCTTTGAGAGACTCATATGATAGCAATCATGGTTCGTTATGGTCGCTGCCTTCGTTCAATTTCCAGTGGTGTCGGGATTTCAGTTTGATAAACCAATACATCAACCAGTACATTCATTCATTCATATCATATCATAGTATATTCATGCATACACTTCCGCCAGAATCTAGGATCTGTTCAGAATAAAGTCAAACGTAGGCGTCAAAGACTATTTCTCAAATGACAATTTAGTTTTTCCTCCCCAGTGCAAATTAAACGCTTGGTTGAAAGATAAGTTGACAGTGATGTCAACTCTCAGGAAAAGTCTTTTCCCCGGAAAAGTGATTAATCATCCCTAGTGAACTCTTGTGTCAACAGAAACGTCCAATTGGATTTCCCCAGTGACGTTTCTTTTCTGAACAGTATCAGGAAATCACATACTCTTTGCATCAAACAAAAAAATCATCATGCATATCATATCATGCATCTCATACTCATGCATTAGCTCTGGCTAATTCTTTTGTAGGTTTTTTCCAGCTGAAACTGTAAATATCCTTGTGAGGATCAAATTGAAGGATTAGTTCTATCTATATAATTATCCTCTTTGTATGGATCTTAACAACTCGATGGTTTCCAATGTAAATTTCTTCCCAATAAACAATTGTCTTTCAATGGACTCTAATGTTAGCAAAATTATCTACCGAACCTCAAAGGAAGCTTTCCACACGGCTTTCTTATGGAGTTTCCAAGAAGCTTTAATTTATCTCAAGCGAGTCTCCTTCGAAAAGACTACTAACAACACTATTTTGGTATTTTCAAGGTTCTTTCGACAAGAATCTTCTCAAAGAAATTCTAGTGGTAGTGACTTCGCAATTTTGTTCCTCCGGGTCGCTCGTAAAACCGCATTGAACGTGTGTTTATTTCCAATAAGTCCTCAATTAATCAACAAATAAATATCCACCAGGTAGGATGTTTATTCAATATCAGGATATTTTCTCCAACTCAGAAGTTGATCCATATATCCACTTGCTACAACGCATTGTCTGTACAATGCCAGCAAATTAAAGCTCATTACCATAGAAGTTTTTCAATCGCAGGTGCTGAATCTGATTCTTCTATCACCGGTAAAGTTATCTGCATACAGGTTGAAGATCTTGTCAACTCGAAAGTTGTTCAACATGTCTGTACATGTTCAGTAAGATCTCTCATCAGCAGGAACGTCGTGTCATACCCCAAAATTTGCCCTCCATCCACTCAAGAACTTTCATACATCCCTACTCAAGGATTCCTCAAGAGTTGATCAGACAAACTCTCTCCTAGACAATCAACCCAAACTAGGGTTTGGTATCTCTCAAGTCAAGATGAATTTCCAACATCTCCAATGGTCTTCATGCCTCCTCATATGCTTCAAAGATTCTCCATGTCAAGTTTCAAGCCTCACAAGTCAAGTTTCTAAAATTGCTCGATGGTTGAAAATCAACAGACGAGCAAAAAGTCAACTATGGTCAACATACAACAAACTTCATATTTTTGGTCAACATCGCATTTTGAAGTTACATTCATCATTTGATAGAGGGTTGATCATGATTCATCAAGAAAACTCAAGATTTGCTCAAAAGTCAAACTTTCTAAATTAGGTTTCTAGATGAAAAGTCAATCAACTTTGACCGATCATAACTTCTTCATACTTTCTTAGAAATTTTTCCACCACCTTTGTTTTGAAGGAAAATCAATTTTCTACAACTTCATGTCTCACAAGAATGTTCAAAATATGCTTCATTTGGAAGGTATGGATCAAAACATTACAGTGTCATTTTCAAAGTAAACAAAAGTCAACTTTTTGCTTTGAAGATATATTGAGCATGGTAACTCCAATTGAGATGAGACCAAAATGGTTGGTTAGAGGACTCTTAGAGCTTCCAAAAGTCCAAAAACATTCAAAATGTGGAAAATTGAGCAAGATACACCATCTGGAAGTTGGGAAATTTGGACAATTGCACAAAAGGACATTTTGGTCAAATTGCAAAATTTTCCAAATGGGCCTATAATCTTTGATCCAAACTTGTTCATGACAATATTCTTGACCCATAAATGCTTGTCCATGGCAATTTTCTATTTTATTGATTTTATTTTGATTTTAAACCATTTAATTCCAAATTAAATTACATAAAATATGAAAATAAGGTTATTTTTTCAAATAAGTTGGATTTATATCTTCTTAATGTCCAAGAAAGCCCACAACAATTGCCAAATTCGTGGCTCATGCATATGGAAAAGAAAAATCAAGTTTTAAGGAAATTTGATTTTATTTATTGGAAAATATTTGCACAATCAATGTCCAATCTTTTTGCTTGCTTTTGCCATCCAATTCTCCTATAAATATCAAACATTGTACACAAGACAGAGGACAAGACCTAACCCTAAAACACCCAAACTCTTGCAAATTTTTTCAAGAATTGAGAAATTAATTTCAAAACCAGTGATTCAAGGTGTTGTGATCATTCAATCGTGCTCATGAGTGTCCCAAAGAAGCCAAAGCATCACCACTCAAGCCCGAGTCGCCCAGACGACATCCAAATTTCTCACCGGTTTGGAATTTTCTTTTTCGATTTACGATTTCATGCATCATTAACGCTGTGTTTGTTTGGACTCGTGATGTTCATTAGGTCGAATAACTCATCTCATGCAAGCTTGAACGCTGAAACTCTAAATGCCATGGTTAGGCATCTCGAGTGCTTGAATCGAAATGCCTTATACAAGTTTTTAGCCAAAACCAAATTGCACCATTGGATTCAGAGGGTCCCAAGGGGTAGGTAATTTAGAACTATTTATCTTGCGATTTTCCAGCCTGTGGTCGCCCATCGGAGAAGACGACCGAGCTAGGCTCCGCGCCGCTGACTCGATCCGACCGGGCGTGGCGGGTTATGGCGCTCCCGATTCGTCTGCTCCATCCAACAGGACCCCACAGTCGATTGCATTGACTTATCCAGCAATGACGCTGCAGTATCTCATGATCATCCGCTTCCGCTCCATGACGACAAACGCAAGTCGGCGAGTGGTAAAAGTCACACTGCTCCAAGATGCTTCCCCATGTCCTGAGTTCGAATCCTGCTTGCACCGGTTTCACTTTTCTTTTTCCAAAACTCAACTTTTTTCATATTTTCCACATTTTAATATTTTTGCATTGTTTTAATTTCTTTTCATAATTTTTTATTCTGCATTAAAAATTACCAAAAAATATTTTCTTTTTACATTTATATTCTGAAAATCTTTATTTAATTTAATAAATTAAAAAAACATATTTTTGCATGCATATTTATTTTTATTTATAATTTTGCATTTAAATCATTGTAAATTCATTTTAAATTACTAAATTGCATCCAAAAAATCCAAAAAAATTATTTTAATACATTTACATTATTTCCAGCATGTCATATTTTTTCCAATTTAAAATTTGCATTTTTTTTAACATTTTCTCTTATTTCGATTTTATCATATTTTCCAATTTCTCGCTTGTTTCATGTGTTAATCCGATTCGATTTATTCTTCCGCTTTCATTTTATTTTTCAATAATGTAATCGTATCCGGATGTAATAGTTTAATTTAGGATTTTATTTTCCGCATTTTAAATTATGTATCCGCCTAAAGCCATGTAATAGCGAGGGATTTCATTTCCGCACTTTACATTCCGATTTTATTTTCTCGCACCCTATAAATTGCTAGTAATTAGGCGTGTATGGCAAGACTAAATTGAACATAGCCCACTAATTTTCAAGATAAAATATCTGAAATCAACACACTTCTTTCACACACACGCACTTTTAGGGTAATTCTCTCGATGCCTTTCGATTCAAAATGGTCATGTCCTCGAACGAGGTATTCTAGCACTGCTTTCCAAACAAATCATCATAGTCCCTTCGATACAAAGATCATAAGACCCACGATGTCGCTTCCAATACATGATCTTGACCTCGATTGTCGCCTACGAAAATGATGATAGTCCTTCGAATGTGCTAGGATACTTCCTACAAGTTGCTTTCTATGACCATCCGATGTCCCTTCGAATGTCCCGCTTACATCCAACGAATGGAGCTACCTACTAACAAATGGTATGGTTAGCTATTCTAAAGGAATGTAGAAGTACAACAAAACGACCAATTCGAGTGGGTAATAAGTCTTTAGTTGCTTGCTCTAAAATCAAATGCTTTTCACACCACACACTTTTCAAAGTTCAAATTCTTTTCAAACAAAATATTTCCTAACACTTTGTATACACTCCTACATGAGTCATTACAAAGTCAAAGTGAAATGCCTTTTTCAAAACATCTTTGTCAAACACACGTAAAGCAATTTTAAAAAGTGATCTAGAGTAACTAAGAGCCCAGATAACTACGGATGGAAAGGGTGCTAATACCTTCCTTTTCATAACCATTCTCCCGAACTCGTAATCTAACGAAGGTCTTTTCTGCTACTTTTACCTTCCCTTAATTGATAAAATAAAAGTCGGTGGCGACTCTTGCTATCCGCACATTTGGATACAAAAATCCTACAAAGTCAGTTCACCGACACGTAATCTGCGACTACTGGGACGCACTGCTAGGTAAGTAGCATTAGATCATCGCGACTGCTAGACGATAACTAAACGGTCAACATGATGGCTACGCTAGCGTGACACTTTGGTTGTCCCGATACTTTCATTCCCAAGTTGAAGATAGTATTTGGCTTCGCATGGTGTCATCAAGCGCTAACTAAACTTTTAGAACCTTAATTGACCCATCTTGGCCATTAGAAGGTAGTGAGATGGCCGGCTTTGGTGTAGACCGAGGTTGGTTGATACTGATGCTACGCCATCGAGATTAGACTTTGGGGCATTTTCGATCGACCACTTGGCCGTCAGATTGAAATAAGCGCCACGAAAGATCTGTGATGTGAGATTCCTAGAACCCTACTATTATAGGATGTGATGAACCAACTCAAACTTTTGGTAGGGTAATCACCTATACCTCATGCAAGCCTTAAACCTAGGCTCATTGTGTGAATTGTTTGTGTGTGCTAAACATGACATCAAGATATCATTCGCATTGCATATCATTTCTAACTATTTCAAGGACCTAGGATTTATCTTTGCTGCTTTGTAGGATTATGGCTTCTAGAAAGACTATCCGAATCTACTTCGGGTATCCCTTCTCAACTCAAAGAATTGGTTTCGTAAATTCCCACCATGCTCAGCTCATCAAAAGACATGGTTATCTACTTGATTTGGTTATCCCGGTTTTGAAGAAGATATGATGCATGTCCTATTCAGCTTCTTTGATCCGAAACACCATTGCTTTACATTTCCGATTATCAATTGGTTCCTACCTTAGAAGAGTTCTCTAAGCTACTGGGATACCTATTCTCACCAAATGCCATTCACCGTTTGGAAAAGGTTCCTAAGTTCAAGACATCGATCCGCCTTACATCTTAAGCGCCTATCGGGCCAATTGGGAAACAAGAAGGAGTTAAGGGTTTACTCTAAGTTTCTAATTAAGAAAGCCCGAGAATTCCTCAAAGTTATGAGTTTCATGCATTTGAAAATATTGTGGCCTTGCTAATCTATGGTTTGGTTCTATTTCCTAATTCGGATCAATTCATCGATATCAATGCCATCAAGTTGTTCCTTACCCGCAATCCAATGCCTACTTTACTTGGAGACATCCCGCATTCTCTCACACACTGCTATTAAGCGACAAGGAACTCTCATGTGTTGTATACCGTTACTTTCAAGGTGGTTTATTTCACCTTCCTCCATCGCTTTTGAAGAATGAACAAAGATTGAGATGGTCTCAAAGGCTAATGTCACTCTCTCATTCGATATCCGTTGGAGCCTTTTCTCAAAAGGACTTCACCTTCATCGAGCTGCCAGGAGAATTCCCTAATGTACCGCTACTTGGTATAAGGGAGGTATTACTTACAACCCTTCTTTAGCTCTACGTCGTTTGGTTTTGCTCAAGAGATGGTCCACATGATATGCTTCTCCAAGATATTGTGTTCGATTACAATCACGATCTCCGCATTACCGATTAAGGTTTATACATGCTTGGGGCATGGTAAAGAAGATCGATACCAAGACTTTGGGGCATCCGAACTCCATTCCTTGGGAACCTTACCTCAAATGGGTGCGAGCTCGAGCTCAAAACCTCATGATGCCATTCACTGCTTTACCAAGAATTATGGAACCCTGCTATAGGTGACGATTATGCTGTTCTCCATCCCGACATGCCTACCGATTTTGAAGACTTAAGAGATCCCTGATTCAACTAAAAGAAGAAAGGGATACCTTTGAAGCTCGTTATGCAAGCGAGAAGAAAGTGTTAGAGTTGACCAAGCTACTTCACGAGGAGCTAAACATCAACGCTACATCGGCACCAAGAGGAAGCGCCATGGGAGACTTAGAGCTTTAGGATGTTTATGTTTTCTTTTATTGTTTTGAACCATCTCTTGTACTTAAAAAGAAAAAGAATAAAAGAGAACTAATAAATGTTTGTTCATGCTTGTTTAAAAATTTAAATCTCTAAGGTCCTTGAAAACATTGCATTGCATTCGATAAACATCGTGATAGCATATCATAACATTGCATCACGTGTACATTGAGATTGGTTTTCTCATTTGCTCGCTATTTATTTTAGCGTAAATGGCTCTGAACAGATCACAAAGATCTTCAAGCTCGTAATGCCTGCCCAGCAGATGTTTACCACTTGGTCCAAGGCCAAGAAGATTTGAAGAAGCTCATCAACAAGAGGAAGAAGGTTGTTGGTCCCTCAACATAGGTAGACGCTGGGGTCCTAAAGTGGTCACTGGATCGAGCCTCTCAAGAAAGTGTCCATGCCGAGGGGAGTACCAAGGGTGATGAAGATGACCATGAGCCAAAGAAAGAAGGAGAGGACCGCCCGATTATAGCCAAGACTCAATGAAGATGACAAGTACAAACAACTTGAAGACCGCCCGAATGCTGTGGAAAACCCGAAATGTTCGGGCTGAACTTCGATGATCCGAGTCTTGTTCCCGTGTTGTGATTCCTCCCAAATTCAAAGTTCCTACTTTTGCCAAGTATGATGGCATGTCTTGCCCTAAGTCGCATTTGAAGTCCTATGTTCAAGATCAATCCCTCACACCGATGATGTAAAGTTGTGGATGCACTATTTTCAAGAGAGTTTGTCCGAACCCGCTTGGAATGGTACTATCACTAGAGAATGACCGATCCACTTGGAGTTATTTGGCCGATGCTTTCATGCATAAGATGAGTACAATGTGAATTGACACCCACTGCATGCAACTACAAAGCATGTCTATGGGTCGACGAGAAGTTCAAGGAGTATGCTCAAGTGGAGAGATCTAGTGCAGTAGTTCAACCACCCTTGTCCAATAGGGAGTTGGTTTATATGTTCATGGGAACACCGACAGTCTTCTTCAATCATCTCGATTGAAATTCTCATCCGGATTCACCGATGATATTGACAAAGTAGCATTGAGGCTGGTATCAAGAGTGGGAAGATCCATGTAGAGTCATCTTCAAACGCTGCAAAGAGATCTTTTGGTGGTAAGAAAGAAGCCAATGCTGTGTATGGTCAGAAAAGCCGAGCCAAGACCGACCGTGCTCAATCTTTGGGGCCAGGATTCCAATCCTACATCAAGACAACCTCGCGAGACAACGACGTAGCCGTAACGCCCCAAGACAGTTTACGAAGATCAACATGCCTTTGTCGCAAGCCTTGCAACACATGTTGAACGCAGAGCTGATTACCTTGAGGGATCCTCCTCAGAATGTCAATACCTCCTCTCCGAAGTACAATCCTAATGCTAAGTGTGCTTACCATTCCAATAGCCCAGGGCACGACACTGACAATTGTTGGGCTCTGAAGAACAAAATTCAAAGATATGATTGAATCTAAGCAGATTGAGTTTGACCCTCCTGTTGAGACTCCGAATGTGATCAACGCGCCTATGCCTAATCATGACAAAAGTTCCAATGCTGTTGGTGAAGATACTTATGTTTTCAACATAGATGACTTGACCATTCCTCTGATGACTGTTAAGAAGAATTTGTTGCAAGTCGTGTCAACCCGGATGCCCGAGAATTGTCGTTGGTGCCCATCCGCACTGATGGTTGTGCTTGGTCGAGAAGACGTGTTCGCATGATGGATAACCGTGAGATACTATTTCAAACCACCGTGCGTAAGCCGTGAAGAAATGTCTAAGTTGAAGATTGACAATGCGAACGAAACTGTACCATCTGTGTGGGATAACTTGGGACAACCAAGTGGAAAGTATGATTACATGGTGAAGTACACTGTTCCTGAGAGTTACAGGATTCCTATTGAAGATGTTAAAGCAACCGGATGGGGTGACGATTTCCCAGAAGACTATGCTGATGTCAACACCATAAGAATTTCCTCTGCTGATTCTATGCCTAGAGTGGCACCCCTCGTTATCACTTCTCCAAGACCAGTTCCATATTCCTCTGACAAGGCTATCCCTTGGAACTATGGAGCTGATGTTTACTATCATGGCGTCAAGCAAGACCCTCTAACCATTGAAGATCTTACAGTTGAAGCTACCATTCTTGACATTGACAACATCACCGGATCCAGTAAGGTGACCAGAACCGGAAGGGTATTCTCTCCAGATATCTCTCCTCCAAAAGACACCGCGACTCCAGCTCGCATTCCAGCTATTCAACCCACTCCCCAAGCTAGAGGGAAAGAACCAGTGGCTCATCCTGCTCAACCAGAAGTACCAAAGGAAGTTACTAAAGACACCTCCAAACAAGAAATGGAGGAAATTCTGAAGATCATCAAGAAGAGTGATTACAATGTTGTGGAACAGTTAGGATGCATCCGCCCAAGATTTCCATGCTCGCTTTGCTTTGTGCCCGAGGCTCATGCTAATGCCTTGGTGAAGTTTCAAGAATGCTCATGTACCGCAAGACACTACCACCGATCAATTTGAAGTTTGTATTGCTAGCCTCGGCTGCCAACAACGGCCTAGGCTTCTCGATGTCGATTTGACTCTTCCGAAAGAAACATAACAAAGCCTTGCACATCTCTGTCGAATGCAAGGGCTACTTATCTCATGTTTTGCTGACACCGGTTCGCTCAATATCCTACCAAGATCGCTTTTGATCGACTTGATGTCGAGGGGTTGGTTCTCGAGACCCTGACATAATCGTGAGAGCTTTTGATGGTTCCAAGTAACAAGATTGAGAGCTTATCATGTTAAAGTCGGTTCCCCACTTTTGACTCCACTTTCTTTGTCATGGACATCCGTCCAACTTACTCTTGCCTACTTGGACGCCCTGATACATGGGTAAGGCCATTACCTCTACCTTACATCGTCAAATACCGTGAAAGGGAAGGTTGTTACAGATGTGGTGAAGAAGAGTATATGGTCATCTACATCATTCCGATACCTTGAGATGGAAGGTGAATTCTTGAGACTGCTTTTGAGACAATCCCCGAGTCATGCCTGCTGACTCTCCCGCACCCCGGTTACGCAAGTTCCGCCGAGGATGGCTTCACCGAAAGATGCTCGAGCTGTCAAGAAGGAAAGAGTACTATTTGGGACAGCCCCGATCTTCCTTTCAAACCGACAAGACCGGTTTAGGCTTCACCATCAAGGGTCAAGATGATACGCCCGAACGTGCCGCCAACTTCCTTCCACATCGCCGAGTGGAATCCATGCTATAGAAGACGACGACAACGGCTTCGACATCGAAGTGGATCTTCCCAACCCGCATCATGGGCTCAAGAATTGGAAGATCAAGACGCTATACCAATCTCCTTTAGTCGAGTACTCTTGTTTTGTTTTGCTTTTCGTATTTCTTTATGTTTTGAACAATAAACTTTGAAAGCCTAGTGCCTTGCCCGGGCATCATGGCTCGCTTCAGGGTTATTATCTCGCTTGCGATTTTCATTCAATAAATTCGCTGGAATTTTGCATTCAATTGTTTGTTTTCTTTTACTTTATCACCCCTTCAAAAGCTATGTGTTTCTTACACACCCACGTGATACATCGCAGAATCACTCCGAATCTCAATAATACTATGCTAGTGCTAAATATGACTTCGATAATCCGATCTACCAAGTCAAGACGAAGTGAGGAAGATTGTGAAGTTCCGTGAGAACTTGCGACCGCCAAGAAGAAGAGAGTTATACACCACACGAAGAGCAAGTTGAGGTTGTGAATTTGGGTACCGAAGACAAAAAAGAGATCAAGATAGGAGGGGTCTTGAGAAAGTGTTAAAGAAAGGTTGGTTCGATGCTACGAGACTATATTGAGGTTTTTGCTTGGTCATAATAAGACATGCCTGTTGGACATTGATATCGTGGTACACCGATTGCCGACAAAAAGGGTTTTCCCTGAAATGAAGGTTCGTCAGATGCGCCCGAGATGTCGAGAAAGTCAAAGCCGGGTTATGAAGCGCTCAACCGGTTTCTTAGCTATCACCTCTTATCCCCAAAGGTTGCAATGTGGTACCCGACTCTAAGAAGGATGGTAAGGTACGAATGTGTGTGGATTACAGATCTGAACAAAGCAAGTCCGAAAGATGATTTCCACTTCCTCATATTGATGTTCTAGTAGACAACACCGCCAAATAAGGTTTTCTCCTTCATGGATGGTTTCTCCGTTACAATCGATTAAAATGGCTCCCAAGACATGGAGAAGACTACTTTTGTTACACGGGGCACTTTCGCTACAAGGTTATGCTGCTCGGACTGAAGAACGCAGCGCCACTTATCGCATATGGTGACATTATTTCATGACATGATTCATCACGAGATAGAGGTCTACGCCGACAACATGATAGCTCGATCACGATCAAGAAGAACATCTTGATCATTTAAACTATTTGATGATTGAAGAAGTACCGAGACTTAATCCCAACAAGTACACCTTTGAGTCGATCCGAAAACTCCTAGGGTTTGTAGTCGCGGAAGAGGTATTGAGGTTGACCCCCAAGGTTAAAGCTATTCAAGAGATGCCGCCCCCGCACAGAGAAGGAGGTCGAGGTTTCAACGATTGAACTACATCGCCGATTCATTGCACATCTAACCGCTACTTGTGAGCCAATCTTCAAGTTACTAAAGAAAGATCAAGTAGTGGAATGGAACGACGATTGCCAGATCGCTTTTGACAAAATCAAGGAGTACCTAAAGAATCCTCCTATCCCGATGCCGCCGCCAAGGAAGACCTCTCATCATGTACTTGAGAAAAGCTAGAGAATTCAATGGGTGTGTGTTGGGGCAACATGACGAGTCTGGTCGAAAAGAGCATGCAATATACTACCTTAGCAAAAGTTTACCGATCGTGAAACAAGATACTCACAATTGAGAAAACTTGCAACGCTTGTCATCACGACTAAGAAGATATGTTGACTCACATTACCTTGTTGATTTCCAAGATGGATCCGATAAAATACATCTTTGAGAAACCAACTCATCTCCTTACCGGCCTAAGATGAATGGCGCAGTGGAAGCCGCCAATAAGAACATTAAGAAGATTATACAGAAGATGACAGTGACTTACAAAGATTGGCATGAAATGTTACCATTTGCTCTTCATGGTTATCGCACTACAAAGACGAACATCAATGGGAAACCCTCTCTTGTATACGATATGGAAGCAGTTCTACCCATCGAGGTTCAGATACCCTTAACCAGAGTCCTCCAGGAGGCAGAGTTAGGCGAAGACGATTGGGTCCAGACTCGCCTTGACCAAATTAACTTGATCGATGAGAAACGACTCGCATCCATTTGCCATGAATGTATCTATCGGGTTTAATGATCGAGCATTTAACAAGAAGGTCAAGCACCGAGTCTATCAAGTTGGCGATCTAGTAGTCAAGCGCATTCTTCCACAAGGTGATCCTGTGGGCAAATGGACTCCCACCCACGAGGGACCGCTGTAGTCAAGACGGTATTTCGGCGGAGCTATGATACTTAGCACCATGGATGGTGAAGACTTCCCACACCTCGTGAACACGATATAGTCAAAAAATACTACGATAAAAGAGACCCGCTAGGTCGACCGCCTAGGCAAAATAGAGATCCGGCGAACCAAAAGGTTCGGCAAAATAAAGGATATATACAAAACATGTACACCCGCAAGTCGAAAACCCGAAAAGGCGGTTGGGCAAAAAAGGTATCCCGTAGACCGAAACCCGGAAGGGCGGTCTAGGCAAAAGTTAGGATTTAAGCGCATAACTATGTCTCTTCCGATCACCCGCCTGCATACTATCAAGCATTCAAGGTTCGAATGGCGAAGATCACCTACTCACTTTCTAACGAAAAAGGAGATGAGATAGTCGAAATATATGAGTACTAGCATAGTTGGAACTTAACGAGATTGTTTCCGACAGCTTTTACCTTCTTGTGTACAAACCACTTGGCCATACGCCACCTTTCAAATAAATGCAAACTTTCTTCTCTTTACACCATCGTTGTTATTTTGCAATAAGTCCAACGCTTGCTTTGAATGACTATACGCGATTTGACAATAAGAATCTAATCACAAACATACGAAAAGTGAACATACAAAAGTACTTACTACAGCTCCGTGAATTGGGACGACCTAAAAGTCACCAAAGCATTCCCCCACAGAGCATGATCCCCACAAAGGTGTCACTCGCAACACAACTTCCCCAGCAGAGCAAAAGGGAATCCACGAGCTGCAATTCCACCTCACTAAGTAATGTTACATCAGCCTCCAAGCAACACCTCACCCCAAATAAGGTATTTATCCCTAGCGGCTATCTCTCACCATTCCCTTTTCCCCAACAGATCAGACCCAAGACTTGGTCAGATAGTGCATCGGAGGAACCTACATCTTCATTCCCCGGCCAAAGATTACAACGGGTTCCTGGCTCTTCCAACCCGGTCTCCCTAAGACTATCAAATGCCTCCCGAGATCTACACTCGTAATCCCCAAGAGCGCCCTAAATTTCTCAGCAGGATCTACATACAAGGTCCCCAATGGCCTTCCAGATTCTCCTCGCAGAGGGTCTATGAGATCTCCAACAACGAGTTTCAATTTCTCCTCAACAATATCTAGGCCCAAGACTTGGTCGATAGTGCATCGGAGGAATCCAGATATCTTTCTTCTCCAAAAGCGGGTTCTCACCTACCAATTCCCCAAGCAGAATCGAAATCCTCAAACAAAGCATCCGCATCTTCTTCAAGATGGATATGTTTTGAAATATCACAACATTTAACATTCATACCTTACTCATAAAGTCATAATTCATGCATATGTCATTCATATACACCGTCATGCATCATACTTTGCATAAACTAACCAATATTCTCAAAGTTCCTCTTGTTTTCCAAATGTAGTAAATACTTCGACGCAAACAGTCCAGATTAAGCCCCAATCGACGGAAAACTATTCGAAGATCGCTTTGGTTGTCCTCCGACAAAGGTCCAGATTAAGCCCCGAATCGACGGAAAACTATCTCGAAAGACCGCTTTGGTTGTCCTCCGACGATCGGTCCAGATTAAGCCCCGAACCGACGGAAAACTATCCGAAGACCACTCGGTTATCCTCCGATAACAGCAATGGATCAACACCGATGCACAACAGGAAGCTATCCACATTTTTGCCAACTACTATCTCCTCGAGTAATCGGCACGAAGATTTATTCGACCCCTTCCTATTATCAACAAGAACTATAGAGTCTAATGACGACTCGCTGCCTTGGATGGCATCTTAAGCCCATCTCCGACTACTTATCAACAAGGCTTCACTTCGAATGCCGCATATATGGTTAAAATCAATACAAACCAATAACTTCATTCAAAGCGAACACGAAGTCTAACATGCGACTCCCTTCGGATGGCATCTTAAGCCCATCTCCTCTCCTGCTGTGAACGCCCAGAGCCTAGCGACGGCTCACTTTCCAGAATCCTCTTGATATCGAGTCTAACGCATTTACTCATTCCCAGCTTCTCCAAATGGCATCCAAGCCCATTCCCGCATCATCGGCCAACCGCGAGTGCAAATTGTATTGAGTGTTCAATCATCTTCACCTCCGTGTCACGAAGACAAGCGTGTCAATCTAACCCTCCAAAGACAAGAAGATTGAACAGGCACTGTCATACCCCAAAATTTTCCTCCATCTACTCAAGAACTTTCATACATCCCTACTCAAGGATTCCTCAAGAGTCGATCGACAAACTCTCCTAGACAATCAACCCAAACTAGGGTTTGGTATCTCTCAAGTCAAGATGAATTTCCAACATCTCCAATGGTCTTCATGCCTCCTCATATGCTTCAAAGATTCTCCATGTCAAGTTTCAAGCCTCACAAGTCAAGTTTCCTATAATTGCTTCGATGGTTGAAAATCAACAGATCGAGAAAAAGTCAACTGTGGTCAACATACAACAAACTTCATATTTTTGGTCAACATCCTCATTTTGAAGTTACATTCATCATTTGATCAAGGGTTGATCATGATTCATCAAGAAAACTCAAGATTTGCTCAAAAGTCAAACTTTCTAAATTAGGGTTTCTAGATGAAAAGTCAATCGAACTTTGACGATCATAACTTCTTCATACTTTCTCGTAAATTTTCCACCACATCTTGTTTTGAAGGAAATTCAATTCTCTACAACTTCATGTCTCACAAGAATGTTCAAAAATGCTTCATTTGAAGGTATGGATCAAAACATTACAGGTCATTTTCAAAGTCAACAAAAAGTCAACTTTTTGCTTTGAAGATATATTGAGCATGGTAACTCCAATTGAGATGAGACCAAAAGGGTTGGTTAGAGGACTCTTAGAGCTTTCCAAAAAGTCCAAAAACATTCAAAAATGTGGAAAATTGAGCAAGATACACCATCCAGAAGTTGGGCAATTTTAGACAATTGCACAAAAGGACATTTTGGTCAAATTGCAAAATTTTCCAAATGGGCCTATAATCTTTTGATCCAAACTTGTTCATGACAATATTCTTGACCCATAAATGCTTGGCCATGGCAATTTTCTATTTTATTGATTTTATTTTGGATTTTAAACCATTTAATTCCAAATTAAATTACATAAAATATGAAAATAAGGTTAGTTTTTCAAATAAGTTGGATTTATATCTTTCTTAATGTCCAAGAAAGCCCACAACAATTGCCAAATTCGTGGCTCATGCATATGGAAAGAAAAAATCAAGTTTTTAAGGAAATTTGATTTTATTTATTGGAAAATATTTGCACAATCAATGTCCAATCTTTTTTGCTTGCTTTTGCCATCCAATTCTCTCCTATAAATATCAAACATTGTACACAACACAGGAGGACAAGACCTAACCCTAAAAAACACCCAAACTCTTGCAAAATTTTTCAAGAATTGGAGAAATTGAATTTCAAAACCAGCCGATTCAAGGTGTTGTGATCATTCAATCGTGCTCAGGAGATTCCCAGCAAGCCAAAGCATCACTCACTCAAGCCCAGAGCTGCCCAGATCACGACATCCAGCTCTCACCGGTTTGGAATTTTCTTATTTTCGATTTACGTATTTCATGCATCATTAACGCCGGTGTTTGTTTGGACTCGTGATGTTCATTAGGTCGAATAACTCATCTCATGCAAGCTTGAACGTGAAACTCTAAATGCCATGGTTAGGCATTCCGAGCTTGAATCGAATGACCTTATACAAGTGTTTTTAGCCAAAACCAGTTGCACCATTGGATTCGTAGGGTCCGATTTAGGGGGGTAGGGTAATTTAGAACTATTTATCTTGCGATTTTCCGCCTCGTGGTCGCCCATCGAGAAGACGACGGAGCTGGCCCGCCGCTGACTCGACCGACTCCGGCGTGGCGGCGTGGCGTTATGGCGCTCCGATTCGTCTGCTCCATCCAACAGGACCCCACAGTTGATTGTGCATTGACTTATCCAGGCAGCGACGCGTGTGCATCTCATGATCATCCGTTTCCGTTCCATGATGACAAACGCAAGCTGGCGTAGTGGTAAAAGCTGTCACTGTTCCAAGATGCTTCCCCATGTCCTGAGTTCGAATCCTGCTTGCACCGGTTTCACTTTTCTTTTTCCAAAACTCAACTTTTTTCATATTTTCCATATTTTAATATTTTTGCATTGTTTTAATTTTTTTTCATAATTTTTTATTCTGCATTAAAAATTACCAAAAAATATTTTCTTTTACATTTATATTTTGAAAATCTTTATTTAATTTAATAAATTAAAAAACATATTTTTGCATGCATATTTATTTTTATTTATAATTTTGCATTTAAATCATTGTAAATTCATTTTAAATTACTAAATTGCATCCAAAAAATCCAAAAAAATTATTTTAATACATTTACATTATTTCCAGCATGTCATATTTTTTCCAATTTAAAATTTGCATTTTTTCTAACATTTTCTTATTTCGATTTTATCATATTTTCCAATTTCGCTTGTTTCACGTGTTAATCCGATTCGATTTATTCTTCCGCTTTTCATTTTATTTTTCAATAATGTAATCTGATCCGGATGTAATAGTTTAACTTAGGATTTTATTTTCCGCATTTTAAATTATGTATCTGCCCCAAAGCCATGTAATAGCGGATTTCCTTTCGCACTTTACATTCCGCATTTTATTTTCCGCACCCTATAAATTGCTAGTAATTAGGCGTATGGCAAGACTAAAATTGAACATAGCCCACTAATTTTCAAGATAAAATATCAAATCAACACACTTCTTTCACACACGCACCCTTTAGGTAATTCTCTCGATGCCTTCGATTCAAAATGGTCATGTCCTCGAACGAGGTATTCTAGCACCGCTGCCTTCCAAACAAATCATCATAGTCCCTTCGATACAAAGATCATAAGACCCACGATGTCGTTTCCGAATACATGATCTTGACCCTCGATTGTCGCCTACGAAAAATGATGATAGTCCCTTCGAATGTGCTAGGATACTTCCTACAAGTTGCCTTCTATGACCATCCGATGTCCCTTCGAATGTCCCGCTTACATCCAACGAATGGAGCTACCTACTAACAAATGGTATGGTTAGCGCTATTCTAAAGGAATGTAGAAGTACAACAAAACGACCAATTCTGAGTGGGTAAATAAGTCTTTTAGTTGCTTGCTCTAAAAATCAAATGCTTTTCACACCACACACTTTTTTCAAAGTTCAAATTCTTTTCGAAACAAAAACATTTCCGAACACTTTGTATACACTCCTACATGAGTCATTACAAAGTCAAAGTGAAATTCCTTTTTTCAAAACATCTTTGTCAAACACACAGAAAGCAATTTTAAAAAAGTGATCTAGAGCAACTAAGAGCCCGTAGATAACTACGGATGGAAAGGGGTGCTAATACCTTCCCTTTTCATAACCATTCTCCGAACTCGTAATCTAACGAAGGTCTTTTCTTTACTTTTACCTTCCCTTAATTGATAAAAATAAAAGTCGGTGGCGACTCTTGCTATCCGCACATTTGGATACAAAATCCTACAAAGTCGCTTCATCAGACACACGCGGAAACAAGATTTACCGACTTTATAAACATCTATATCACACCAGCCGGATATTGATTTGTTTATCCCCGCAGAAGTGTATTCTCGGATGCGCATCTGAATTTGTTCTCTGGTAACCGAAGTTACGTGGTCAAGACATTCAAGATGCCATGGCTCCTCGCACCTTCGTGCACCAACAATTCGATATTATTCTAGCCATATATCTTCGTTAAGGTCTCGGGTATTCCTTAACTCTTCGTGATTTTCTCGACAAATTTCGATTATACCTTCGTTAAAGTTTGCGGGTATTCTTTAACTCTTTGAGATCTTCGATAGTTTCTCAACTTCATCTTCGTAAGGTCTCATGGGTATTCCTTAACTCTCCGAATTTTCGACAAATTCCCAATCATATCAAATCTTTAATCTATTATATTTATTTTCGCCGAGAAGATCTTTCTTCTCATAGCATTTTTATTAAGACATCCTCATGACTTAATCTATTATATTTCTTTTCGCTTGAGAAGTTCGGTTTTCTTCTCATAGCATATTCAAGACATCCCGAGATGACTTAATCCATTATTTTTTTTGTCACTTGAGAAGTTCGGTTTTCTTCTCATAGCATTTTCATTAAAACTTGATATTTACTGCTCATTTATGGTACTCGGTTATCCCCAATGTTGATGAGATCTACTAATTATTTCGCTGGGTATTGTGTTAAGGTATTCTGTTGGTGCTTAGAAAGTTTATTCTCTTCAAGCGCTTCTTCTTGACTCGTAGTCAAGATATCTTATTTGTTCTTTCTTATAGTTTTGGGGTCCCGCAGGGCAAATTTTTGTTCTTAGTATTCAATCCTCTTCTACCAAGAACGTTCCAAAGCTGTCGCTTTTTCTCACTTACCAGGTTTAAGATGATTGAATAGGGGCAACTGTCGCACCCCAAAATTTACCCTCCTAAGCTCAGGGTTTTAACTTCAGGAAACGACTTTTTAGTTTGTGTTTATAAGGAGTGATCATGAGATATCCCTTTTTCAAGGAATACACTCTTTTAAAATTACACAAGATCAAGACTTTATTCCCTTGTATTTCTCATAAGATCGTTGCATCACTAACAATTTCGATGTGATAGATCGTATGATGCTCCTAAAGTTGAAGTTGGGATTTTATCAAAATTTCATCTGTTCAAGATATGATCAATTAGGGTTTGAGTCTCCACTCACCTAAAATTATCTATCTTAATCAATCATCAACATTTGATCTTCAAATTCCCAACTTTTTCTCATGATCTACCTTGAATCGACCAATTAGGTTTTTTTTCGAAAATACTGAATCATTGACTTTCTGCTCAATGGATGACCTATTTGCTTGAAGATTGATCTTAAAATCTTCAATGCAACATCTAGACCTAATTTCTTGATTCAAAACATTGCAAAATCCATGTTTCTTCATCAGACAAATTCTGAATCATCTGATGAAAATTCATCTGCTCAAAAAGTCAAACTTTGACTTTTAGTCAACTTTTTCAAATCCAAACTTTTTCAATCATAAAAACATTTCAAATAACCCATCATGATCATAAAAAATCAAGAAATATGAAAAAGTCAACAAAAAGTCAAGATTTGAATTTTTTCTAACACTTAGAAAAATTTTCAAGTGTTAAGAAACATGGTTTTTCCTCACTTTCATGGCCATTTTTCACCTAGATCCATTTTGATTCAAGAAAAACTCAAAACATGAAAGTTGTAGGTCTTGTTACAAGCTTTAAAAATTCCAAGAACTTGCAAAACACTTTGTCTAGCTAGGGTTTTGATTTTGAAACATAGAGCTCCAAAACCATGGATTTCCAAAATCATGCATCAAAATTTCAAGTTGTTTTGCAACTTTCTCCCTTCTAGAAGCCTTGTCACTACATGAGATAGCATTTAAGAGAAAAAATCTAATGTAAATTTCTAGGAAAGGATAAAAAACACTTGAGTTTTTTTAAGTAATGATTAAAAAGATTCCATTTGCATTTAATGAAGGAATATTCTTTCTTAAGCCTTAAGCTTCCAAGTTGCTCTTCTAATCTTATTTTACCTTGCCATTTTCAAAATCCTTTGCCTATAAATAGAGGTTCCTACTTCATTCAAAAAACACACTAAAACAATTCCAAACTTGTTTTCTCATTTCTCTCTTATTTTGCAAGTTTTCTAAGTTTTCAAAGAGGTTAGAATCCCAAATTGCAATTCTTGCAAGTTCCAACCAATGGTATCATTCTAACATGTTCTAAATATAATTTAGAAATTGTTTGGAACTTCAAACCCTCAAAAAACAAGCCAAAATCAGTTTGCTCCAAAAATCATTTCCAAAACTCATAAAATGCAAATTTGAGCCATAACTTCCAAACTCTTAATTCACTCGTGCTTGTTATAATTTTTCACTTCAAACACCTTCTATACATCATATAGAAGTAATCCAAATCATCATTCCATCTGTAAACATAGAATCATGAAAATCGATTCTCACTTCAAGTAACTCGAAATTGGACTTGGTCGTAACAATCCAAACCATTTCAAACCAAGGTAAGCATACTAATACCTTCCATAAACATCAAGTCGTAGCAATCATTCAAAACATCCGAACACCTCCCAAGAAACACGATTTTAGTTTAAAGAGGTATAAACTTGAACTTTGAACTGTGATTTCTAACTTTCAGCACAAAAAAGGCTTGGCCATTTTGTTTCTGCACTATCACTGATTAATAACCCTCAATCAATTGCTTAAAATTGTGCTCATACATGATTTCATAATCAAAACTTAGAATTAGGGTTCTTCGTGTTCATGCAAAAATTAATGATTCTAAGCTTAAAATAAATAAAATTAAATGACATAATCATGTTCCTGGTAAACATCCGAGAGAGTTTGATGTTTGGATTATTTGATTTCATTAAGAAATAAAGAATCTAGGAATTGAAATCTGGAGGAAGAAGATGAATTGATGCTGCTTCAGCTCGAAAATTCAAATTTTCGTTTTAGAATATATTTAATGATTCATGTTTTATTCACGGATGTATAGCCACCCCAGTGGTAGTCAGCGCGCTTTTCATGTCCTTTGCCTAGCCTATGGTCCAGGGTTCGAATCCCCCTGAGACCATTTTTTTAATCTTTTCCATTTTTACTATTTTCAAACATTTTCAAAATTTGTTTTTAAATATAATCAAATGGAAGCGTGTAAATGACAAGCCACACACATGGCTCAGTGGTAAATCTGTCCACTCATCCGAGTATTTGGGATATTAGCTGTTGAACGCTTATGGTCCAATACTGCCTCCCACATAAAATAACTCAACTCACTCAACTCTTTTATCGCTCATACGATCATCAAACTCTTTTCTTACAAACAAGGTAATAGTCATTTCAAACACGAACAAAGACTTAAGCTTTTCAAACAAACAAAGCAAGTCCAAGTTCAAGCATTTGAAATGTTTAATGCACGATTTTTCTTATAAAATCAATACAACCAATTTAAAACCTTTTCAAGAGGAACTACGGAGTTTTGACTTTCCCATTGTACAAGGGAATACGTAGGCACACGGTTCCGAAACCGTGCCAAACTCAAAATAATAATAAATAAACCTCATTTCTTTTATTTCTCGATCTTAACTCATGAACTTAGAAAATTTAACACACACACAAACACTTAGAACTAAACGGGTCCCATCGAGTACGATGGATGTAAGGGGTGCTAATACCTTCCCCTTACATAATCGACTCCCGATTCCATGTCTTGTGGTCACGTAGACCGCCTTATCCAAATTCAGTGGGTTTTATCTATATTTCCCCGTTCTTTTTAGAACAAATAAAATTAGGTGGCGACTTCATTGTTCATTGTTTTTAAAACAACCGATGAAAAAACCACTCATCACAACGTGAAATACTCAAGAAGTTATGATCAAATTGTTATGCTTGGAAGATGAGGATGTTATAAAATCCAATCTCTTAACAAAAACATATAAAGTCAAGCGGCATTCTATGGAATCTCTGATGATATTTAGTCAAACAATCTCTCTGATGGTGGTGTCTATCAAGAAGGCTTACCAATCCTCGTAAGATATAAAAAATGAAGTCTCAAATGAAGAGTTGAATCTTTGATGTGTCAAACAAGGTATCTTAAAGCTTTTGAGTGTATAAATGAGAAGAAGTCCGAAAGCTCTTCTAGTCCATGTTTAAAAGATACTTGAGTAATCTTAAATTACTAAAACAATGCACACATTTACCTAAAATTTTTTGTTTAACCTTTCTATTTGATAAAACTCCTTAAAACTTTTAGAGGAACAATCATGGTTATTATGAGATCGATAAAAGGGGTTTCACATTTTGCAAGCCTATATGCACCACATAATCAGTTAATGCCTTGTAACTAATTGGTTAGAGCAAAACATACATCTCCTTAAAGAACCAAGAACACTTCTAATAGATTAGGACACTAGACATTGTAGATTTTCTAGAAATAGGATTGCATTTTTTATTAAGAAAGTAACTGATAGGTTGAAACCTCACTGAATTTAATTTCTTGTATCACCACAAACTCTAAGTTATTGGAGAAAATAATCTTTGAAGTTTGACTTTTCTATACCACTTCCTTACAGTTGAGAAAACAAGCGAGTTTGAATTATTGAGAAATAAGTGGGGAAGTCCCACGTTGATTAGAAAAGTGGAGATTGAGCACTTTATAGGTGATGGAATCCACACACCTATCACTTAAAGTTTTAGGTGAATATGTGTTATTCTCTCACAGTTTAGTTGCTTATATAGAAAGACTCCAATATAAAAGTTCTCTTATGTTGACCCCAAATTGATGACCTAACAGGACATCTAGAGTCGATGGTTTGAGTGAAGGATGAACTCACTTGTATCAAAATTCCTCCACGCATAGTGGTGGATGTGGGGAATGTCCCGTTGAAAAAGTGCCAACAACGTATAAATGAAATAAATTTTGCTTGAGGGAAGCATTGTGGATAGGTTCACACTCGAGGATATTTTTAAATTATATATATATATATATATATATATATATATATATATAAAGGAGTAGTACAACTAATACAAATCACAAGAAGTGCTTGCAAAAGGAATAAAAATCGAATCAAAGAAAATACAAGAGACAGCTAGATAAGAGTATCCCTGAAGCCACACCAAAATACTCCAAAACTACCTCAATACTCACATTCTAGATCTCGCACCATCAAATCTACCATCAATGATCAAATCCCATTCATAGGTGTATGTAATATCCATAACCACACTTGAGGAAAGATTTTTGAGAAAAACAAGTGTGAATTAGAAGTGTTGAGAAACGAGTATGGAGAAGTCTCAAATTAGTTAGAACAATGAAGATTTAACACATTATAAATGAGAGGATTCACAAACTGTGTTGCTCTTAAAAAAACGAATATAAAATGTTTCTTTTATATTAACCTCCAAATTTATGACCTAAGAGTTACTTCGACACACAAATATTAAAAGATCATATTAATATATAAATATGACTCTTAGATGATGTAGCATGAGCATTTCTTAACCCACGCCATAGTGAAGAGGGATATCCCATGCAATCTCGAAATGCCCTTCGTAAAACTAGAAATGCACTTCTGGTTAGCACCTTATTTTGTACAAAACAGACCAATTGAGGTTTCACCCTTCAAGTTGTAAAAAATTATACCGGAGGTATAATTTTCGTCCATGCTGGAATTTTATACCTGGTTATATTAGTAGGAATATTGAATTTTGTTGCCACCTGGATATTTCATATATAACCGAAAGTATACTTCCGGTTTATGGCACGATTCTGGTTACTTAAAATAGTAACCAGTATGGACATGTTGATCACCACCACTTTCCACTTTCCACTCAAAACCACTCAAAAACCCTCATATCAGAAAGAGCTTAAGGAAGTAGAATTTTAGGTAAAGAGAAGGTTGTTTGTGCCCGGACCGATCAGGTTATACACCTTGGTAATACAACAATAATCCGAGTTGAGTTCATGGATGCATGTCCGAGAATTGCGGAAATAACAAGGGTGATTTGATTACGGGTTAGAAATCAGGAACCGATAACACTAAACCAAAGATAACGAGATACAATCAACATTTGGTCATAGTATCATGGTGTTGGAACACAGGTTCAAAGACAACACTCTATGTTCTCATTTGGTTTGTAACATCTCTCGGACAGCTCCGAATTATATTTTTACGAGGCCAAACGAGCTTCTAATGTGGGTGCTGACACTCTAAGTGTGGTTGCACCGCCAGAAAGCATATGGTCTCCTTGTGCTTGTGTCATATCTAAGAAGATGCATGGTGATAGCCTGATACATATGGACGAGGTCTCTGGTCATTGGAAGAGACTGAGTTTTAACGATGACGGTAAAATGAAATCTGATAAGTCAAATATCTCTATCTTGGTCGAATGAGAAGCGATAAAAGAAATATTTTTGAAATTCGATGACACCACCAAACTCCACATCAAAGAACATTTGAGGAAGATTGTGTACCCAATGACCACATACTTGAAACCACCATCCCAACCGGTAAAAAAATAAAGGGGCACCTAAGAAGTTGAAACAGACACCGGGCGACTACTATGAGGAGTCCTTCGTATTTTGAACACGTTGAAAAAGTTTTTCCCGATTCACCTACAACAAATCTCATAAAAGTAATTTCAAAGATGCTTGTATTAGCAAACCGCCTCATGCACCGACTCCACCAAAAAAACCATTCATCGATCACATACCGATTTTTATGCACAACTATATTGAACGGATCGTCAATGTTGGTTGTGACGGTAATTGTGGTTTTCGAGTTATTTCTGTTTTGCTCGGTAGAGGTGAAAAGTATTACAATATTGTCCGGATACCGATCGGTTGTTGGAAATAGAGAATTATACACGTGTGCTAGGAGTAAAGAGAAGGTTGAGGAAATATATCACGCACTTGTACCCGCCGAGGTTGGATTTACACTAGAGGATAAATCGATATGCTTCTTTGAAATGGGTCATCTTATAGCAAGTGCATATGAGAGGGTGTGTATTAATCTTACAAGATGTGGTTTCTCAGAGACTTATTTCCCTCTACGCACTGCTCCAACACCAAATACCAATGTTCGTATCATATGTGTTGGATGGATTTCAAATCCGTGGCATTTTGTTCAGTTGTATTTGAAACTGGGATGCCCTATACCACCTACATCACCGAAGTGGGCGCTTCATTTCAGAAACTCATCTGAGACCTGGCTGGACCAATTCTTTGAAAGGATGCAAGAATACAACAAATTGAATCAAATTGAAATAGAAAAAACTAGGGAAAAGTCAAAAGGAGTGCAACCAGTGGATTTATCTGATGATACTTTTCGGCTCATTCAAGTAGTTAGGTATCATTTTATTGTTAACGTCATTTTGTTCATGTATTATGATGTGGAAATATAGTCATTTTTGTAGTATGGCCAAAAACACAATATTAGAATACATGAGACTTTTTGTTACTAGTTGTTGTTTTTGTTTTGTTTCTGGATTTTCACTCCTAGAGCATTAACCGGAAATAAATTTCCGGTTCCATTAATAAAAAACTGGATCTTTAATTTTGGTTCTATCACTGACACAGAGATAGGATTTGTATGGTTCATGTTTACCTTGAACTACTATAAAATACCTCACTTCTTATATTTTTCCATACCACAACACTAAAAATTAGAAATGGACATGAAATTGACCATCTCGCGAATTTAAGTTCACCATGTACACCCCTATTGAAGATGTGCATGAAATATTGTAGGAACTTGTATCTTTTGGCGACAATCGCAAGGTAGTGAAGATTTAGTACCGCTCGCCATCAGTTGACAAAGATAGGAAACTTCAATTCATCAACCGTGAGCTGAAGAACAACGCTGATTTACGGACTACGTGGTCTACTTATGACAGTTTTGAGGAGAAAGTTACGATCGACCTAGATGCGACTATAACAAGATCGGTCGATGATATTATTAGGATGTTGCAACGTTCACCCGGATGTTGATTTGTAATGTTTGATTTATGTTTAACTCTTAAATGTATTTGCTATGTTAATGTTAGAAATTATATTTATGTCTATGTTATGCAATTCAATGATGTTTTCTGATTTCTATTAAGAATAAAATCGGAAATACACCTTCAGTATCAAACTAAAATTAAATTTCTGATTTTTATATATACTTTAGCAGATCTTAGCGCATTTAGAAATATATTTTAATTTAAAAGAACATTTAAAAAATTTACGTGCGTAAGAAAATATACAATGGATTAAGAAATCCCATGTAGCATACCCTTCTAAAAATATTTTTACTTTTATATTTGTTGTCCTTAACTATTATCCTAAAAATAATTAAGAAAAAGAAATATTTGTTCACATCTGGTCAGTTAATGCATTATTCCCAAAACTAATTATTTAACCCACTAATTTTGCTGCATATTTTCTTTGACAAAATATTTTTTCTTGTATGTTAACTTTAAATCCATTTTACTCCTTTAACCTTAAAAACATTCATATTAATCTTTTATCTTTTAATATTTTCATTTTAATTATTATTTTTAATTAAATAGAAAATTTTGAAAATTTATCATTAAATTCACGTTAATTAAACAAAAATAATTAAATTAAAATGTTTTAAAAATTAAGAAACTGATATAATTTTTTTAAATTAATATTATGAGATTAACATATTAGACCAAAAAAAATATTTTACTTATTTTATTTTTAATTTCTATCATAATGTAATAAAAAAACAGAGAAATATTAATGAATAAACTATAAATAAGAATATATAAAGAGATAATATGACCGTCAAGTCTTTTATGTATTATACTAATTAAAATTACTGATCAATTCAGTGAACTAAAAGACAAACACACTATATCGATACATCCAAGAGACATTTAACAATTATTTTAATTCTATAAATCGGGTCTTTTACGTTATAAGATTATCATATAATTTTTTATTTCTATAAGAAAACAAGAAAAATATGGTCTCAATATTTAAGTTTGTATATCTTATGATTATTTATTTTTTCATATTTATCATTGTAATCCAAGGGGATGGTGAGCTAGTTTGCTGTTTTTTTTTTTGACATTTTCTTCTATATCTTATTCATAATAATTTAGTCCCTATTACTAATATTAAAACTTTTATATTTGATATCACAGAAGATATTATTATACCGTGCAAGAAAGACGGGGACTGTCCAGATTGGAGGTGTATCGAACCTCAAGTTGCAAAGTGCATAAATTATATTTGTCGATGTGTGTGACAATTTTTACTAAGTTCTAAAATTCACTATGGTACATCTAGGAATGTATTCTGAACCACCTTGAGTATCATTGGTGATTTTGATGTAGTTTGAGGTTTTATCTATGTATAAAATTGTTTGTATGTTTACTTCTAAAGCTCATTAAATTGTTGTATAGCTATGACATGCATACATAAACATAACCCATGCAAATATTTGCCAAAACGTCAACATTGATTCACCATAGCTCGTTCCATGTAGTGGACATGATAGAGTGAACATAAAGACAATCAAGTTTATCAAACATTATTTGTATTATAAATGAAATTATTTTTAATAAAATCATCCAAAATATCAACGTCGGGTTGGTTTATTAAGCTTCCAAAACCAAAAATTGAAATCTAAAGGCAGTGTATTAAACAACATATTCTTATATCGAAACATACACCTATCATAGGTGAACAATAATATAAATAGGGAACAATGATATGAATAGTGATCGTAATAATATACAGTGATCGTAAACAATATATAAATAAAATTTATTAAAAAAATATAAAATATTAATTAATAAAATAATAAAATAGGTTAATTACAAGTAGATATTAAAGATAATTACATAATTTTAAATTTTTAAATTTTTAAATTTAAGTTATAAGGAATAATTGCAAGTTATAAAAACAAAATTAATTATTAAATTATTAATTATAAACAAGTAAAAGAAAACTAAAATAAATAAAAGAAAAGTGAATTAACTTAGGGATACAAAATGACTAGGATAGCAATTTTCACGGGTCTAAATATCAATGTGTTGAAGTCATCAGACACTTCTAAAAACGTGCATACAATAATGTCAAAATCATCAGCCCCAAAACCATGGTGACACTTCTAAATTTATGCACTAATTTTTAGTTTTTTAATTGAAAATTGTAAGGTTATAATTACGGTTAATTCACTAACTCGTGATATAGTCCACTTTAATGGGTTCGATCCTCTCTCTCATATAGTTTAACTCTTTACGTTAATTCACGCCTTTTCATCTATCTTTATATTTAATTCAAAACTAATAGGGATATCACTACGACTCCTTTGTAAAATAGTTATTACACACTAGCACTTCTTTATATATATTAAACACTAAGAGCATCAATATCCATGATACTCATTTTGGTGTCTTAAATGGGTCCCATTTAATTTTAAGCCACTTTAGTATTTGTAAATATCCATACCATTTATGCAAAAGTTTAAATTGGATCCCACCAACTCTATTATATAAGATTCAATCTTTGTAAAATATCACTACAAGAAAACATCCTCCAATGACATATATTAGCGACGTGGTTATCACGTGAGTAAAACTAGTTGCGACGTGATAACCACGTCACAAAATATTTTAGTAATAAAAAAGAAGCCGAAGGAAGTCATGGGATTTTTTGAAAGTCGCGACGTGATTATCACGTCGCTACACATTAGATAAAATTAAATAGAATAAATTCGACACGCTTAATTGGAGGAGATGAAATTATTTTTGAAATTTTGTAGTGACGGATAACCACGCCGCTACTTTTTAGGGGAAAATATTAATGAGTTTGAGTTGATTGATCATGATGTGGTGGCGATTGAGGAGTTATAACTTATGGCCGTTGAGTGGGTAGCGACGGTGTCTCACGTGGAATGTTGCGACGTGACACTCACGCCGCTACTTGTAGTTTAAATTCCCAAGTCAAACCCACCCATGGATCATATACTTTACTCTTTGTTTTTATATCTTCATCTTCTTCCTTTTCCTTTGCCATTGTTTTTCTGCTTGTTCTTCCTTCCTTGCAAATCCCAACAACTGTTAACAAAATTGCTTCCATCCTAAAAATTGCAATCCTTGAAGAAGAACATATAAGGTAATTATATGTTGATTCATTTTAATTTTAGTTATCGATATTTATTATATTGGTAAAAATGTAACAATATTTATTTTGTTTGAGTTGTAGATTTTGAAGAAGTAGAACAAGAAAGACATATAGAAGAATAAGAAAATTCAGTAAAAAATATAGAGGTATTTATGCATTTTTTTATATATTTTATATGTATTATAGGTTAGTATTATATGTTTAATGTTTATTTGAATTAAAAATACATTATAGTTAATTTTAGTTTTAGGTTAGTATTATAATTTTAATTTTAGTTTTAGGTTAGTATTATAGGTTAATATATTATTAAAAAGAAATATTGTTGTTATATACATATAGGTAAATATTTAAAATGAATTTAAAATTAGAATTTTCTATATTGTTAATATATGTTAATATTTAAACAGAAATTATAAATATAAAAAAATTTGTTAATATTATTGCATGTTATATACATATAAATTTTATTTTTAATATTAATGTTATATACATATAAGATTTTTTAATATTATTGTTATATACATATAAGATTTTTAATATTATTAGTCTATACTTATAAAATTAAAATAAAACTGAATATACATTAAAATAAAACTTTTAGAAAACATAACATTAAAATTTATAATCATATATATATATATGATAACACATAAATTTAAAATCATATTTAAAAACAAAAATTTATATTATATTTAATTATTATAGTAGTATTAGTTTTTATTTATATGTTAAAATATGAAGAAAAAATTATATATTAAAATAAGAATTTATAAAAACATAATTAAAAAAGTGTATATTATATTATTATTTTAATATTGTTGTTATATATATAATAAAAATAATATATGTTACATTATTGTTTTTTAATATTATTGTTGTATATATATATAATAAAAAGTATATATGTTATATTATTGTTTTTGATATTATTGTTATATAATAAAAATTATATATTTTACATTTGAATATTTATTTATACGTTAGTATATGTATAAAAAGCGAAATTTATATTTATTTATATATAGTAGTTAAAGTTAATAGTTAATTAAACAAAATTAGTATTTTTAAGAATAGTAATTAAATAGTATACGCTTAAGAATAATATTATTAAGTTGATTAATATCTCTAATGAAAAGACAATGATTGTATAAATGTGCAAGATGGAATATATATTATCGTAGTTAGATGTACGATAAAACATATCGTGAAGAAGTGGACTTAAACCCAATTTTATAGTAGGAGTTGATGGGTTTATTAAGGGGCTTGCTTAGGAGTGTTGTCGAAGCAAAGGAGGGTTAGGTGTCCCCGTCTTAAATGTGAATGTAGACCAATAATTAGTGACCCGAGGAAGTAACACGTCATCCGCATAGAAGGGATTCATTGAAAATTATTGGGTTTGGACGATAATGGTGAAGAACTACTGTGTTTTGACGCATGTTATTCCAGCCCGCATACCCAAAAGCCGAATTGATGTGTACTTACAACCTTTAATTGATGATTTGAAGAAGATGTGGATGGAGAATGGACTTATGATATATCCCGTAAATGTAACTTTACATTGCCTTGATGTGGATCGTTAATGACTTTCCAGATATGGCATATTGTCCGTTTACATGGAAAATGGGTTGTCCGCATTGCATGGGATACACCAAAGCATTTACGTTGGATAAAGGTGGGAAAACTCGTGGTTTGATGTCACCGCAGATTCCTACCAAGAAATCATCCATATAGAAGAAACAAGACAAATTTTAAAAAGATGTACGAGAAAGATTTGCCTCTATTGCCGGGGTTATATGGAACCAAGTTTGTGAACTACCAAAATTTACAGATACTGGCAAAGCATGCCGAATTGAAGGATACAACGTCACCCACAATTGGACAAAAAGAAGTATATTTTGGGATCTTCCGTATTGGAAAGATAATTTGTTGCGCCATAATCTTGATGTTATGCATATTGAGAAGAATTTTTTTGATAATGTATTTAACACAGTGATGGATGTGACAGGAAAAACAAAAGATAATGAGAAGGCCAGACAAGACATGGGAATTTGGTGTAATCGAAGAGAGTTGGAGTTGAACCCTCAACCGAATGGAAAATTATTAAAACCCAAGGCTTGTTTCAGTCTGACTTCCCAAGAAGCTAAAGCGGTTTGTCGATGGTTAAAAGAATTGAGAATGCCCAATGGGTATTCATCAAATTTAGCAAGGTGTGACCCTAACACCGAAAATTACATGGTATGAAAAGTCATGATTGTCACATTTTTATGGAACAGTTGTTGAAGTATTAGCATCATGGAGCATGTCCCGGATGGTAAAATTACTAATTTTTAAGTTATATTTGTATTCATAATATTTTTACTAATTATTTTTAATTTTATTGTTTAGACTAAGGAGTTGGGAGACCACCATTGATCATTGAGTTGATTACGAGGATTCGGACAAAGAAATCGAGGTTTTGTCGACAGCCATTACGCAGAGCTTTTGTAAGTTATTTAATTTATGTTTTTTTTAAGTTAATAACAAAATTTGTGACGTTATTTTCACGTGGCAACCTATAAATTGTGGCGTGATTATCATGTGGCAACTGATAAATTGCCACGTGAAAATCACGTGGCAATTCATAAGTTAATTGATTTGTGAAAATCACGTGACAACTTTTTAATATATTTGAATTTAGTATAATTTAATATATACATGTATTAATTTAGTATAATTTAATATTTATTTATATATATGTAATTTTTTTTAATTTTATTATTTAATGTATGTGTAGGATGATTATCAGACATTGCTTGCACTTTTTCTTGAACACAATCCTCAATATAGGCCAGCAGAGGGGGAGCCGCTTAATGGTGATGTTGATTTCTATATTTGGAATGGAGTAGTTAATGGAAAAGGGCCTAATGGTTGCTTTTTTGAGGGTGGAAATTTGGCCGGCGGCTTGAGAGTTGGTGATCGTAATCTGTTTCAACGACTTAGAGATGGAGATGGAGGGTCACATCAACCGAATCTAACACATGATCAACTTGAAACAGTAAGACAATTGGTGGCAAGTGAAGTCAGACGCGAAATGGAGGCCCAAATGACGACAATGAGGCAAGAGCAGGAGCAGCAGCTAGAGATCATGCGGAAGAGGCAATCTGATATGGAGGAGCAGATGAGAAGGTTTATGCAAGGTGGTGGAAATCAAAATGTTCCTGATACACAGTCGGATAATGACGGAATTGATGACTTTGATCTTGATAGTTATCCGGGTGAAGATGCCCCGTGAAAACATTTTATTTATTTTGTTTTTAAATTTGCATTTATGTAAGATATTTATTTTTATCATTTTAAATTATTAAATTATATAACATTTTATTATATGAGTTTATTTTATAAAATTTTATTATTCGAATATATAATAAAATAATATTATTATAATAATTTTAATATATAAATTTTATTATATAAATTTTATTATATAAATTTTATTATATAAATTTTATTATATAAATTTTATTATAAAATTTTTATTATATAATTTTTATTATAAAATTTTTATTATTTAAATTTGATTATATAAATTAATTAATATAAAAAATAATTACTAAACAATTTTTTAAAAAACAAAAACGTCACCTGTAGCGACGTGGGAATCATGTCACAAATTTGTGACATGTAAACCACGTCGCTAATAAAGCTGCTATTTGTCTTTCCCTATGCAAAGCATTAGCGACGTGAATACCACCACAACTTTGTGACATGGGAAACACGCCGCTGTGGTTGCCACTTGTTCCCCAGCGACGTATTTCTTCACGTCGCTGTTTTTCTTTTGTGACGTGTTTTTGATGTTTGCCACGTTATTTTCACGTGGCAAATGAGGTTCTTTTTTGTAGTGTATAAAGAAAAAACTTAAGACACGGTAATATTATTTGACCATGGTGGCTTTCTTATATCATGCTTTTGGATGCAATTATCCATACCATTCTGACAAGAGTGATACATGTAGGCAAATACTACCCCCAATATTTATGCTCCAAGTACCTATTTTTCCATTGATAAAAGAAACAACCCTAACATCAACATCGTCGACATCGACGAAAAGAAGACAACAACACTCACATTCATTGTTGTTGTCCAGTTTCGTTTTAATGTTTCATTTAAAGACAAACCCATCCAAAAGAGTTATTATGTCTTCTTCCACTGTAAAATCTATATCTGAAAATATTTGTGGTTGTGATAGTCATATGGTTTCGCACCAATGAAAGAATGGACAAAATAAATGAAGTCTTTTGTGGAGTTGTCCATTTTAAAGGAGTGATGAAACATGTAATTTGTTCATATGTGATGAAGACATGAGAGAAAAATTGAGAAATGAATATAAGAGTAATATGATGTCAGAGTCGGAAGGTGTGAGCTATTTGAAATTTATGTATGAAGATTAAAAAATGAAGAACAAGAATTTGAAAAATAAACTAAAGTCAAAGAGATTTTCTAGAAATTCAAGATGTTATATTTTTTTACGTAACTATAAAATGCTAAATGAGAAATCATTAATATATTAAAAATTCACACTGTATTTAATTTTATATTTTCTTGTAAATAGGTTTAATGGCACTTACACATTTGCATAAAAGTACTAAAATTTAGGAGAATCTAACAAAAGCAACTTATCCTAAAAGTAATAAGCCAAGTTCCAGAAACATTGAATCCATGTTGTGGCATAGAACAAAATAGTCCCGGAGCCTCTTACTTCACACTTGAATCTAGATATGATTCCACCTTGCTTCACACATAAATCTATAGCTATGATACATTGATTTGTTCATAAAACCTGCAAAACAATTACAAGACTAGTCACTATAGATGCTAGTTTTTGACTTTTATGTCACTATTGTATGCCCTCTGCATCATGATCTCCACTAGCAATATATAACTATAAGACTAAATTTTAAACACAAAATCTAACACCACACATATATCACTAAAAGACTATATTTAGCAATCACTGATGAAACTAACACATGTTATCAAGAAACCATTCCTGCTAAGATCATTAATCTTTAAATAGATTAAAGTCATCCTTTCAAGCATATACGAGTCATTCAACAACGATAAATCAAGTGAAAAAACTACATATTAGGAACAATGAAAATATTTGAAAATTCTTTTAACCACTATAGTAAAATACATTATATAAATAAACTTTCAAGAAATAACTATTCATAGACTAATTATTTTGGGCCTTGAAATGTTTGGTTTCTGTCAACCCTAAGATAAATAACTATGACAGGCATACTTGGGAATCAAGGTACTAAGTTTATTAACTTAGACGCAAAACATAATCCACAAATGGGATATACTGATGATAAACCAAGCATGGATTTTCCAACAAAAATTGACTATAATATTCTTAATATCCTTAGTTGAGGCCATACATGGGACTGTATTCTAACGAAGGAACACAACATGCAACTCTTGATGATTGAGATGTCTAAAGAGGAGCATTAGTGGGATAATAATTATAACCTTGGTTAATTGATCCTAAGATATGATTTTCTATCGCCACCTCAACAACATGTGTAGCTTCAGCCATGAAATTCTGCATCAGATAGATTGCGAGCAATTCAAATGAATACGCAAGGTGCCATGTAAAGCAAACACAAAAAGTGTCGGGTAAGCATAAAATTTAAATATAATATTCTACCTAAATAACTAGCTACATTGATGACCAATGAATCCATATCAAAGTCTTCAAGGATGAAAACACAAGAAAGGGGGTTTGAATTGGGGTTTTAAAATCAAATTAAAATAGACACGATTATTTTTATTCGTTCGCTTGAACTCAAACTACTCCACCATCCGTCAAGGTGATTTGCCTCTCTCAACGAGGTCTTAGTCCACTAGTCGAACTTGATTACAATCCACTAAGACCACCGCCTTAGTCTTCTCAAGAACACCACAATTTGGTTTCTCAAGGAATTACAATTCACTAAAACAACTGCTTTAATCTTCTCAAGAACACCACAACTTGGTTTCTCAAGGAATACAATTCACAATTACAAAAATGTGTTTAATGATGCTTCTAGAAAGCTATTTCACAACTGTGATTTTTACACAAGAATATTTCAACACTTATGAACTAATGAGCGATTTGAATTTTCTTTTGTTGCTTATGCGTGTATTGATCTGTATCGTTCTCTTCATAGATGAATCCTTATATAGATGTTCATGGAAAATATCCGCTTGAGACATCTTAAGTCAGATATGGAATGATGATGATTTGACGATTTTTCCGGGGAGGTTCCTATGGTCGAGGGTGTTAGTGTTTTAAGTTGGCATTACTATTTGGTAAAACTAGGCTATGGCAATGTCTTGATAAATGTCATGACATTCGTAGATTGAAGATAAATCCTACTTGACAAGGATGTTTAAAGTACAATTTAACGGAAGATAAAGTCGTCCGAATTTCGCAGAAAATATCGATGTCATATCGATGTTATGACATTCAGGTGACATTCTGCTCGTAACTGCTCGTGAGACTTTTCGAAGTTTGTTGAATGATATATTATGTTTTTCCGTTATTAGATTGCATGCTCACGTGGTGTTAGGTTAAACTTAGTTAGACCTAAATTGGTTGTTGAAAAGACCAAGTTTTTAGGATTAATTAAGTGAACCCTAGCTATCTTTATGGAAGCCCAAACTCAAGTTTCGTGGACGCTTCTATAAAAGGAATTCAACCCTTACATGCGCCCCGAATTTATTGAAGATTTAGCAAGTTGTTATTTGTGTAATTCTAGTTTCTCTTGTGAGCCAATAAATTAATAGTTGATAAGTGCCTTGGACTAGGATTTGTTTGTAAGGGTGGTTTATCACCAAAGCTTTGAAGCACGAGTGTTTGTCTCTTGATTAAAGCTTTGAAGCGAATCGAGATAGTTTATTGAAGTGTCTTCACAATTCAATTAATCAATAGGTTGATATCACGCTGTGATTGAGGGGAGTGAGTAGAACTCGTGTCTAAGTAGGACTTAGATTGAAGTTGCATTGGTAGGTTTTAAGTGAAGGAGATAAACTGGTTGGTTTATTCCTGAATTAATTCTACTAATAGTGAATTTCCTCCCTGGCTTGGTAGCCCCCAGATGTAGGTGTAGTTAGACACTGAACTGGGTAAACAATTTATTGTGCTCTTTACTGCTGTTTAAATTTATTGTGTGAATTGTTAACAGAGTGTCAGATAGTGTGTCATAACATTCTCTGTGACATCACATATCTGCTACCAGGAATTTCAATTGACATCAGAGTAGGCACCCTGCCTGTTATTTCTGGGTGAGATCTAGGGATAATAGTTTCTGGCGTAATGGATAAGGAAGGAGGATTTGGAGGTAGACCACTGATCAGTGCATTTTGATGCACATTACTCTACGGTTGTACTTATACATTTCCATGGTTTGCTTGTCTTATTTTTGTATTTTATAATGTTTTTATATTTTAATTTATTTTTATTGTTATTTGATTTTCGTATTTAATTTTCAGCTTTAGCAGTCTGCACGGAAACGATCATAACTTGAGCTACAGGAATCGGATTGAGGCGTTTTACCATGCGTTGGAAAGCTAAGAGAAATATCTACAACTCTCTAGTTGTGGCCAGAAGCTGATTCGGACTGTAGCAAGGTTGAAAAGTCGTTGAAGTTGCAGCATTTTTATATTTAAGTTTTGGGTCATTTGTTTTGGGCCTGAGTTGTGTTTTTGACCCAGTTGGGTTATGACCCGAATCCTTGTCCTTGCTATACCTAGAAGCCGCTACAGTAATTTGAGATTACCTTTCATTATTCATAAAAATACTATTTTGCTTTTGACGATTATGATGAGGAACTAAACATCTAGAGTCGATCGTCAGATTCGTGTTCCAACACTTGAGATTATTATAATGTTAATTTCGTTTAATTCCTTTCAATAATATTTTGTGTTATTGTATGCTTAATTCAATTGCATGAAATATATTGATTCAATTTGGTTGATTGTATGATCCTAACTTAGACTCATCGCTTGCTTAATTCGTTGTTGTCTCGATCAATCATGTTTGCTTAATCCATGAAAATTTATCCCGCTTGCTTAATTCGGACAATAGGATCGTACATCTCACAAACTTCACCGCTTGTCACGGGTTTGTATCCAAATAGGAATAGATAATCCGCTCGGTATTAAAATTATAATAATCGACGATAGTAGGAACCGAATCGGTAGATTGACTTATTTTATAATCACTTATTTTAACCGCTTATTTTCGCTTTTCTTAATCGATCATCAAACCAACCCCCTAATTCGATTTACCTTCGGTTAGTAATAATCAAGAATCCTTGTGAGACGATTCGAGTCATTGTCGCTATACTACGTTTTCAAAAATTACTCATTTTGATTCGCGCGCGACAGCGGATCAACCACCTATACTGGATGGGTCTAATTATGATTACTGGAAACCTCGTATGGTTGCTTTTTTAAGATC